>CM025851.1:18606438-18944118 GCA_003952965.2 Morella rubra | reverse complement strand
TTGGGTTGTTTTTGACCTCTCAGCCTATTAAATCTCCTTGATAAAATGAATCATTAACTCTTCAAAGATGCCTATTAAATTTCCTTGATAAAAGGAACCATTAACTCTTCAAAGAGGCCTATTAAATCTCCTTGATTGAAGTAACCATTAACTCTTCAAATCAACCCTATAACGTCTCTCTATTTAAAAGATATTAATTGCAAATTGATTCAAACGAAATTCAATAAAATCAATCCTATAAAATCTCTTTAATAAAGTCTCATTTATTAAAGCATTGATCAATCGTATAAAATCTAGTTAATTAATTTTTATTTTAAAAAGAGGCCTATTAAATCTCTTTGATTGAATGAATTTTTAACTCTTCACCCGTTTATTTAAAAGATATTAATTGCAAATTGGTTCAAAAGAAATTTCCTAAAATCAGTATCCTATAAAATCTCCTTAAAATTGGTTGGCAATTGATTCGAGAAATCCTATAAAATCTCACACCTAATTCATTTAATTTTTTTACCGTTACTTGACAAACAAAAATAATTCCTAGCCGTTTATACCATCTAATTTATTTAATATTTTTACTATTGTATGCATTAATTAAAAACTAAAAGTCTATCTTTAAAAGGACTTAATCTATAAATCATTTCATAGTTACATGAGACCAATTGCTTGTTAAGTACAAAAACTACTTAAAAATCCTCTCAAGTTCAACCATCCTATTTTGTCTCCTCCTTTATTGGTGCTTCCCAACTCTAATGTTAAGCATCATCTCAAGTTCAACCATCCTATTTTGTCTCCTCATTTATTAGTGCTTCTCAACTCTAATCTTTGGCATCAAGATCACTCGTGGTCACTAAAGTCCAGGTGCTATTATTCTAAATTTTTTATTAAGTAGTTTTATTTGTTGTAGTTATCATTATTTGTATTTTTATTCTAAGTTTGTGTTTGTGACTAGTTTAGATTTCATTATCTGTTTAATATAATTTTGAGATACTATGTCTAATAGAAAATATGAATCTGGTTATAAAAAGTTAAAAAAAGAAACGAAAAATTGATTCAATCTCAAAAAGGAGCACTTGATAAATTTGTAATTAATCAACAAGATAATACTTCAAATTCTAATCAAATATTAACAAATGAAAACTCCCTCCCTATAGAATTGGAAGACAACTTTGAAATATCAAATAAAAATAACAATAACGATGACTCCAACACCAAAACCTTGGAAGAAACAAATAAAGAATTAGAAAAAGATGAGATAAATGAAAAAAGTGTAAACAATGATCAAATATCAAAAAATATGATTAATATTTATGGTTCATGTAATTGGAAAAATATTGACATAAACCTAAGAGATTTACTAATAGAAAAAGGTCCAATTAGAGATAATGATTTAAGTTTTCCTAAAGATGAAAATAATAGACATTTCTCTATAACATATTATATCTGAAAATTACAAAATGGAGAAAAACATGATAGAAGATGGCTAATATATTCAAAAGATTCTGATAAAGTGTATTGTTTTTGTTGTAAATTATTTAGTTCAAACGCTAACATTAATCAATTAGCCGACGAAGGAACTAGGGATTGGAAAAATCTTATTTTTAGGCTTAAAAGTCATGAAACCACCAATAAACATATTAATAACATGACTACAGGGATTGATTTAGAAATTAGAATATCAAAAAATTCGATAATAGATAAAGACATTCAAGAACAAATCAACAAAGAAAAAGATTACTGGAAAAAAGTGTTATTAAGAATTATTGCTATTATAAAAAATCTTGCTAAAAACAACGTAGCATTTCGCGGTAGGACTGAAAAAATTTACCCAAGAAATAATGGAAACTTCTTAAGCTTAGTTGAAATGATTGCAGAATTTGATCTAATAATGCAAGAAATGTTCGAAGTATTAAACATAGTGAAATTCACAACCATTATCTTGGACAGAATATGACACAAGTGTGGTTAGCACAGAAGGTCAAGATTAAAGCCTGGAATGATTCACGAAGAGTTTCTGTTCGAGCTATGGCTTGTTGGAAAGCTCTACGAATCTAGTTTCCAACGCATCAAACGACGTACAATTTGGAGTTTTCTAGACGAAGTTATGGTTGAATTACTCCAAGGAGGTCAGGCTGGCAGCTAATTTCGAGGTCCAGCGAATTTTGGACGAGTTTGCTATTTTTAGCTTGTTCTTTTGGATTTTCAAATGGTCCATTCAAAGTGCTTCAACGCATTGGTGATAATGCGTATAAAATTGAACTTCCAAGGGAATATGGAGTTTCAGCAACCTTTAATATTTCTGACATGTCCCCATATCATGAAGAAGAAGATGAAGAGTTAGCCTCGAGGTCGAGTCTTTTCCAACCAAGGGAGCATGACATATGACATAGGTGTGGTCAGCACAGAAGGTCAAGATTAAAGTCTGGAATGATTCACGAAGGTTTTATATTCGAGCTATGGCTTGTTGGAAAGCTCTACGAATCTAATTTCCAATGCATCAAACGACATACAATTTGGAGTTTTCTAGACGAAGTTATGGTTGAATTACTCCAAGGAGGTCAGGCTGGCAGCTAATTCCGAGGTCCAGCAAATTTTGGACGAGTTTGCTATTTTTAGCTTGTTCTTTTGGATTTTCAAATGGTCCATTCAAAGTGCTTCAACGCATTGGTGATAATGTGTATAAAATTGAACTTTCAAGGGAATATGGAGTTTCAGTAACCTTTAATATTTCTGACATGTCCCCATATCATGAAGAAGAAGATGAAGAGTTAGCCTCGAGGTCGAGTCTTTTCCAACCAAGGGAGCATGACAAATGACATAGGTGTGGTTAGCACAAAAGGTCAAGATTAAAGTCTGGAATGATTCACGAAGGTTTTATGTTCGAGCTATGGCTTGTTGGAAAGCTCTACGAATCTAATTTCCAATGCATCAAACGACATACAATTTGGAGTTTTCTAGACGAAGTTATGGTTGAATTACTCCAAGGAGGTCAGGCTGGCAGCTAATTCCGAGGTCCAGCAAATTTTGGACGAGTTTGCTATTTTTAGCTTGTTCTTTTGGATTTTCAAATGGTCCATTCAAAGTGCTTCAACGCATTGGTGATAATGCGTATAAAATTGAACTTCCAAGGGAATATGGAGTTTCAGCAACCTTTAATATTTCTGACCTGTCCCCATATCATGAAGAAGAAGATGAAGAGTTAGCCTCGAGGTCGAGTCTTTTCCAACCAAGGGAGCATGACACAAGTGTGGTTAGCACAGAAGGTCAAGATTAAAGTCTGGAATGATTCACGAAGGTTTTCTGTTCGAGCTATGGCTTGTTGGAAAGCTCTACGAATCTAGTTTCCAACTCATCAAACGACGTACAATTTGGAGTTTTCTAGACGAAGTTATGGTTGAATTACTCCAAGGAGGTCAGGCTAACAGCTAATTCCGAGGTCTAGCGAATTTTGGACGAGTTTGCTGTTTTTAGCTTATTCTTTTGGATTTTCAACTTGTCTTTTCATTTCCCTAAGATTCTTGTATGTCTCAATTAATATTTTGGAAGATGTAATTTTCATTTACTCATGCTTGGAGGGCTGTTCCAAGCTTTGCTATTTAAACCCTTCTCTTGTAGTGGAAAGAACAGAGATTTTGAGTGTTTATACAACTTGAGCCTTAGGCTACTTTGAAGAAGGATTTCTTCTACGAACTCTTATCCTTCGGTGGATTCCGATAGGTGGCAAGTTCTTGCTCTGTATCCCGTGTTGGATTACATTGGGTGGTGATTTTTGTATCCCCTTGTGTTCTACTTGGGTGGTGAGTTTATCTATCCAAGTGTGTGAGTTAGAGTGCATTTTTGAGTGCTTTCCTGACGTTCCCACAAACATTCCGAGATACCCATACAATATCCTGACGTCTCATTACTATCCCGAGGTGTCTATCTATCCTGGGTTATCACTTCCCGAGGTCCACATTACTATCTCCGAGGTGTCCATTTCTCTCATCCCAACCATCCCGAGGTGTCCCGCACTTTCCCTGGTTAAACCCGGTATCATAATATACAAAATGAATTGATTCAAATTTTAGCAAGTGGAATTATTACTACAATTATTAAAAAAATCAAAGAAATGAAATATTTCTCGGTTATACTTGATTGCACTCCCGATGCAAGCCATCATGAACAAATGACTCTTATATTAGGATGTGTAAATACTCCAAAAAGTCCAATAAAAGTTGAAGAGTATTTTCTAGAATTTTTAGAAGTAAATGACACCACAGGGAAAGGACTTTTTAATGAACTTATAAATATAGTAAACAAATATGAACTTGATATTAATGATATAAGAGGACAAGGATATGACAATGGGTCTAATATGAAAGGAAAACAACAAGGTGTGCAAAAAAGACTATTAGATATAAATCCTAGAGCATTTTACACACCTTGTGGTTGTCATAATTTAAACCTAGTACTTTGTGACATTGTTAATTCATGCCTTAAAGCTATATCTTTCTTTGGAGTAGTCCAATGTGTATATTCATTGTTTTATTCATCTACAAAACGCTGGAAAATTCTGCAAGATAATGTACCTATATTAACTCTTAAACCACTGTCGCAAACACGTTGGGAAAGTCGTATTGAAAGTGTGAAAGCAATAAAATTTCAAGTTTCAAAAATAAGAGATGCTTTAGTTCATTTAGAAGAACAAAATGATGATCTTAAAACAAAGAGTGAAGCCACATGCTTAGCTACATATGAGATTGAAAATTTTGAATTTTTGTTAGGCATAAATATTTGGTATGATATATTGTTTGCGGTTAATTCAGTTAGTAAGAACTTACAATCTAAAGACATGCATAGAGATGTTGCTATTGATCAATTAAAAGGTCTTATTTCTTATTTAAAAAAAATTGTAGAGAAAATGGATTCACTTCTGCTTTGAATTAAACTAAAGAAATTGCAGTTAAAATGGAAATAGAACCTATATTTCCTAAAAGGCGATAATCCACAGAAAAAAATAGTTTGATGAAAATAATGATAATGAAATAATAATCAGTAGAAGAATCTTTTAGAGTTGATTATTTTATATATATAGTAGATCAAGTTATTTCTTCAATTGAAAATAGATTTGAACAATTCACAATATATGAAAATATTTTTGGTTTTTTATTTAATTTGAAAAAGTTGAAATCTTTGGATGAAGATGATTTGAAAAAATATTGTCTTGTACTTGAAAATATTTTAAAACATGAAGATCATGCTGATATTGATGGTTTAGATTTATTTTCAGAATTAAAAGTGTTAAAAGAGATTTCAAAAATAGAGACCTATACTCCAAAGGCAAGTATTGCTTATAGAATATTATTGACAATACAGTAACAGTTGCTTCTGAGAAATAAGTTTTTCAAAACTAAAACTAATAAAATCCTATTTAAAATCGACTATGACACAAGAAAGATTAAATAGATTAGCCATATTATCAATTGAAAATGATATATTAACAAATCTTGAATATAAAACTTTGATAGTAATTTTGCATCTCAAAAAGCTAGAAGAATATGTTTAAACTAATTTTTTTATTAATAATTTATTTTTTAAATATATTATATTATAAGGCCTCATTTTGGAATTTCGCCTAAAGCCCCAATTAGCTTAGAGCCGCCCCTGGTCACTACCAAAGTTATAGGAAGCAAAGGTGACCGCAATTCAAGAGGCTAAAGATCTCCCCAAGCTACCACGAGAAGAGCTTTTCAGATCCCTCTTGACCCATGAGATCCAAATGCCCACTCTTAATTGAGCCGCCACAAAGGTGGAGGTGGAAGATCTGAGAGTGATGGTGACGATGGTGAGATGCATGTACGGCAGTCGGCTTTCAGGAGCAAAAGATTTGAGCTTCTCTCATCCAAATTAAAAACTCACAAAAAAAAAACTAAAAATATAAAGAAAGCAACATAAGAAAGAGGATAGGAGGCAATAAAGGGGGAAGGAAGAAAGGAGAAGAAGCTATTTCCTTCGTCCCTCCTTGAACCTTAATGCTGCAAGGGTGAGGGGAAAAGCACTGGTAGCTGGAGACGAGAGAAAAAGAAGGCTTTTTTGTTTTGTTACATATTATGTTTTTCGAAATTGGTTTGGGACTGCTAATTGGATACAGCGATAGCTGAGGAACATCTCTCTGTTACATCACATGGGTAGGGCCCAAGAGTTATCTTATTATTATCATTAGTTATTTTTTTGTTCGCTAATTTGAATAAAATTTCTATCCGATCAAATATTAGGCAGAGATTTCTTACAGTTGGATTCTTATTTCATTCTTCAACATATAACGTTAATTATCAATAAAGTATTCGATCATCAGTAATGAGAAATACCATATCTGCTATAGTTAGAGGCCTAGCTCTCTCGAACACTTGAACAAATTCCTTTCACTTCCTCTCTTTTTACCTAATACGTACACTCCAGTAAATACCCTCTCTCGATATATATATATATATATATATATATATATACCAAAAAAAAAAAAACCTTGAGGCCTAGAAAAGTCAGGTCAAAGTTTTAAGAACAGAACACTGTCCCAGGATTTCTCTGTAAGTTGGGGGGAGTTTCGAATGAAATGACTGAGGTGAAAACAAAATGCAGGGAATCAATACAAGTTTGACCGCTAGATCAGCAAAGTACAGGATCTCTGATGTCGGCATTTTTATATTTTGTAGGGATCTTGAGGCTCGAGGAATGAGAAAATAATAATTTTTTTTTTAACGGATGAGACAACAATCCCTGAAAAAAAAAATGTTCGCAATATTTCTGAAAAAAAAAGATTAATATTCAAATAGTATATGCTAGTCATTTGAGATAGTAAATTTTTTAGTTCTTTGATTTAAGAAAAAATAGAAAAAATGTTAACAACTCTTGCATTAGATTAGGCCTGATCACCGGTACCAGCAGTGTACTGGTTAACCGACACCGTTCACTGGCTCCCAGCGGCACCGGTGACGCCGAGCAAAATCCCCTCTTAGCGGGAATTTTGCTGGTGGCGGTGAAATCGCTTGCCGTTGGGCGGTTTCACCGCTTTACCGTCCTTCGCTCCATCACTTGGCCTCTCTCCTTCAGTCGCACGCAGTACGCACTCCCCCTTTGCAGCAGGCAGCAAGCAACAAAGATCTCTCTTCCCCAGCAACTCTATCGTCTCTCTCTCTCTCTCTCTCTCTCTCTCTCCCCCCCCCCCCCCAATTTTCTTGTGATTTGATATTATATTTGCATTTTGGTTGAGATTTGCTGGGTTTGAGAAAATTTTTTTATTTTGGGTTTTTTCGATTTGATTGATATTTGGAAAGCTTTTCAAATATGTGGAAATTTTCTTGCGATTTGGTATTGATTATAGGGGTTGCAATTTTGGAATTTTTTTCAGCTATTTATGAGATTTCAGATTTGAAAAGCTTTTCAAATCTGTGGCGTTTTTCAAGCGAATGTCAATGTGTAGAATCTGTGTTATAATTTTGGAAATTTTTTTTAAATTGTTTTCGATTTGGTTGAGATTTCAGATTTGAAAATTTTTTTGAATTTGGATTTCGATTTGGTTACAGATTGGATTTCGATTTGGTATTAATTATAGATTTGGATTTCAATCTACTATTGATTACAGATTTGGTATTTATTATAAATTTCGATTTGGCATCCATTTTTTTGTGATCTCCGGTGGCGGTCCGGTGTAGGACGATAACCGCTACCGCCACCGTCAAAACCGCCACGCAACACCACAAAAAAGAAAAAATTTATTTAATGGTATTTGTCTGTCAAAAAAAATAATAATTTTGGTTGGCAATTCTCTTGAATAGATTAAAAGGATTAGCACAGACCTTTCTTAATTATTACTCCAACAACTCAACATTCATCTGACTATCTTAGCGTAAAATAACCATTCTAGCTGAGAGTATAATCTAATGTAAAAAACTTAACCAGAAGACCACATTCTTGTTTAGCCTATTGAGGAAGGCTTCTCTTAGGTGTGTTATTAGTATTGGTCCTACAATACGTTAAGTTAAAAACTCATTAAAATGTAGAATTCGAAATTATGTCAATCTCTGAATACGCGGTCGTTTAACAGAGAGAAGTATTCAGCCTCTCGTAATACTAGCAGCCAACTCCTGCAAAATCATCATGTCTTATGTACCAGCGATTTCCAAAGATGTACAAATAAAATGGTGATGAAATTGAGGACTATCATGGTCCATCAATCACCAGAATCTTCCCTTCCTGCTGCCAGCACGTGACAGCATGAGAGGTGTTCCAGTGGTGTCTGAAGATAAAGTGAAAAAGCGCAAAAAAAGGTTTTTTTTATTGAGAAAAAAGAAAATAGAAATGGAAAAGGTTTTTCCTGCCACCTTTAAAGTACTTTTTTATAGCCTTGGTCCTTGTGCACCTTCAAAGTTGCTCTCGTGGGCCTCAACCTCCTCGATATGCTCACGCGGTCGGTCATTCTCTTATTTATTTTAAAAAAAAAAAAAAAAAAAAACCCAATTAGATTTCTTCTACATAAGCAAAGCTGTGGACGTACTCTGTCGACTGTCGCAATGGTTCTGCAAGAAAACAAAAGACATACAATGCGTCTGTGAAGCAAAAATTTAAATTTTATTTATATTAAACATATTTTAAAATTTTATTTTTATTTTTATTATTCACTAACATAAAATTTTATTACAATTTTGAAAATAAACACACTCATAATAATATAGAACTTCTATGTTTAATCATCCCCTAAAATAGTCAAATAATAACTTTTATTTTTATAATTTTATTTGAGAAATATTTACTTTTAGTTCTTATCTTTTTCACTAAATATGAAATAGAATTACAAAAATTGTCAGATTTCGCTTATAAACTATTCAAATTCATCAAAGTGTTCAAATTGTCAATATCATGCCTGATATATTTTGATATGTAGAAAATATGACATGATATTACTAATTTGATTATATAACAAGACGAATATTAATGCATTTAGATAATTTGTAAAAAATATTTCCTGATTTTCCTAATTTAGATATGTGATTGATATTTAATTAAAAATTATAGAACTATAAGTGAATATTCCCCGAATTAATTTGTTACTTGAAGATACTATTGAATGCAATACACGCCCAGATAATTAAAGAGTACTTATTTTTTTAGAAAATTAAGTAGACTATAATTATCCAAAATAAATATACACGAAGCATGACATTAATTCCTACTTCAAAATTGGTAAATTTATACTGTACTTCCAAATGCATTTTACTCGCGTAAACAATATATTTAGAGAAATTTAGTCTTTTTTTTTTAAATCGTGCACTAATCTCGTGCTCTGCTTAGAATGGACTTTAAAATAGATAAAAAAAAAAAAAAAACATATGTAAAACCTCCAGACATGTACAATAATCCTTCTCACACATCAATTAAATCTTGGGAGAATTGTAAGAGTTTTAAACTTGAGTCTACCAATTGATAACTAGCATATCCTAAGCTAAGCAATGCACAAGATAAGCTAAGCAATGCACAAGATTCACACAGTAGGGAGATCCAATCTAATTTTAATGAATAGAAAAACGCAAGAAGTTAACTTAAGAAACAATGAGTTGTGTAAAAACTCTTAATATTTCTAGTTAAAACAACAGTTATACACATTCAACCGAATGTTTAGCGACACCACGATTCCAATTTTATAGAAGGCATAATCAAATATTGTCGGAAATTCTGTTGTTTTTTTTTTTTTGAGCATATCGGAAATTAACTATATATTATTTCGTTCGCGCGGAAGCTTTGCTGTCCATGTAGCACTGGCAGATTCAATAGATTCTTTTCCAGCTGACCACGACAGTAAAGTCAGAGTCTGCTGCTTCACCCTCACTCACATTTTTTTTTTATGCCTTTGTTATTTTCATTTTCTGATAAAAGCTCTCAGAATATTTAAATATCTCTATCTCTCTCGCCTCTCTCTCACGCTCAAAACACATGCGCAGTTAAAGATTTGGGCACTAGTGAACAAATCAGACGTCAACATCCTGACCCTTCAAGTTTCTCGTCTTTCTCATCTATTTTAGCAGATTAGCTGTAAATGCAGCTTGGACTTACCTCAGTTTTTGATGGGGAAGAAGGGAGGTAGCTCATGGTTGACTGCTGTGAAAAGAGCTTTCAGATCTCCTACGAAAGAGGATGAAGAAAAGGTCGGTAACTGTAATCTCTGTTCTCGTTCAAGAAATGAACGCTCTTTTCTCTTCTTGATTTGTTTCCCTAACTAAGCAAGTCATAGAATCAATGGTCTTTATCTGGCGGTTTTTAAGCAGAAGAGAGAAAAGCGAAGATGGATATTCAGGAAACCCGCAAACCAAGAAACGGTGACGGAGCAGACCCCACCAAAGGTCCCGCCTACTGGTAATGGTGGTAGCTCTGCCGCTGCACCGACGAACCACGAGTCTGCAGCGAAGGCGGCTACGGAACGAAAGCATGCGCTTGCGGTGGCAGTGGCCACTGCCGAGGCTGCAATGGCCACTGCGCAAGCGGCGGTGGAGGTGGCTAGGCTGACTCGGCCTGCTAATCATGCTAGAGGAAACTATGCTGCCATTGTCATTCAGACCGCTTTTAGAGGGTATTTGGTAAGATCTGCTTTCTATTTTAGTTCGAATATAAGTTACAAGAGGAAGGATTTAGCAAAAAACTGTTTTCTTCTGTAGGCGAGGAGAGCGCTTCGTGCGCTAAAGGGGCTGGTGAAGTTGCAAGCTTTAGTGAGAGGTCATAATGTTAGAAAACAAGCTAAGATGACCCTCAGATGCATGCAAGCGCTGGTTCGGGTGCAGGCTAGGGTACTTGACCAGCGGATTAAGTACTCCAATGAAGGAAGCAGAAAATCCACATTTAGTGACACAAATAGCGTTTGGGAGTCGCGGTATCTTCAAGATATCTCAGACAGAAAATCAATTGTAAGTTTGGTTTTGATCTGGAGTCAACGTTTAGACTATTTTTTGAGTGCTTTTCTTGCTTTCAGAAGTCCAATGATGGGGAAAGACAAGGCCCTTCTCCTGCTTTCAAAATGTCAATCAGTCCGAAATAGTCACTTTAAAGCTTAAAACACTCGAGTATTTCAACATTATTTGTGGACATTTCACAGTCAAGAGAAGGAAGTAGCATAGCAGATGATTGGGATGAACGTCCGCACACAATTGAAGAAGTGAAGGCCATGTTGCAGCATAGAAAACAAGCTGCAGTGAAGCGTGAGAAGACCTTGTCTCACGCTTTCTCTCAACAGGTTTCATACACTTCTCTGTCTCAACTCTTTTGAGTGCGTCCTCTGTTCCGGTCCATTCTTGTTATATCCATGAGCTAACTGAGAACTTTGCTCACCCGTATCACAGATTTGGAGGACTGGTAGGAGCCCATCCGTTGGCAACGAAGAGGAGCTCGAAGAGAGACCCAAATGGCTCGACCGTTGGATGGCGACGAAGCCGTGGGACAACAGGGGAAGAGCCTCAACTGATCAAAGAGACCCCATCAAAACCGTGGAGATGGATACCTCTCAGCCGTACTCATACTTGCCACATAGTTTTCGGAGACAACATCCAAATCAGTATCACCAACACCAACAACAAAGACCTAGTTCTCCACTCCATCGAAGCCACTTAAATCTACATCCTCACCACTCCCTTGTTACACCGTCACCAGCAAAAACCAGGCCCATCCAAGTCCGCTCTGCAAGCCCTCGTTTCTCCAGGGAAGATAGAACCTACCATACATCACAAACACCAAGTCTAAAGTCCAACTACTGTTACAATGGCAGTGTGTGTCAGCATGGCAGGGGTGGAACAAGTAGCAGCGGCAGTGGTACTGGTGCTACGTTGCCGAACTACATGGCAGCAACAGAGTCTGCTAAGGCACGGGTACGTTCACAGAGTGCGCCAAGGCAGAGGCCATTAACGCCGGAGAGGGAGCGTGTTGGGTCGGTCAAAAAACGGCTTTCTTTCCCGGCTCCAGATCCTTATGGTACGGGAATGACGTGTGGAGCTTATGGGCATAACTTGAGGAGTCCAAGCTTTAAGAGTGTAAGTGGAGCACATTTTGGGTTGGAGCAACAGTCCAACTACTCCTCTTGCTGCACTGATAGCCTCGGTGGTGAGATTTCTCCTTCTTCAACCAGTGACCTTAGAAGGTGGTTGAGATGATTCATGGATGACTTATGGCAGACATTAATTATAGGGTATGACCAATTATTTGTAACGTTCTTTCGGTTTTTTTTTTTTTTTTTTAATTCGACTTTGGAAGCACAGGCTTCAATAGTTCCAACCTGTGAGGTTTTCAATTTCATGATATCTTGTGCTGACCATAAAGTAAAACAGATCCGCATGAAAGGCAGTTGGATCTGGTATTGGAGGCAGGCTGAGAGTAGTATTGGATAACTAGTTGGATGATTCAAGTGGTTTTTCTATTTCTGCAATTATTTCTTTATATATATATATATTAATATATATATATATATAATATCTGTTGTTGGAAGCAGAAGGCAAAGGTCAGGTAGTTCTTGTAAAATAAAAATTCGAAAATGTTTTAGAACTTACCAAAAAAAGAGAACAAATAGCCTTCAGGGACCACGAGAGCCATCTTGCACTTTTGTAAGGATCCTAATCTTCCTCTTACCACAAATTCATAAACGGGCTTCGTACTGCACCACGATTCACAGTTCATGTTGCCTGTCTCCTTTATCTCATGTCCTACGGAAAAAGGCATTTCATTGCTTTTTATCGGAGTCGATTGGAAAGTGCATGAACACTTGAGTGATCAAATGCGATATTGACTCGTACAATTCTTTTCTCCACTGAAATTTATAATCATCGTGACATTGAATACAACCGCTGGTGCCTTCTTCGTAGGACAGCCGTAGCATGAGTGTTGGTAGTGACATCTTGCATTGGCAATTATGACTTTGTCCCCCTGCAAACTTAGGCCAAAGTTAACGAGTAGAATCATTACAATCTTGCGCATCCATTGGAATTTGTGAATTTCATGATAGGCTGGATGCATGCTTCCTGTATCTTTGCCTTAAAATTAAAGATTCAACTGCAACTTCGTCCGACACTCTTTATGGAACTGCAGTAGCCTTGTCGAATGTAGTAAAGATTGATGATGTAATGTACCGACTCAAAAATTTAAATGTATATAGTTACACTTGAAAAATGAAAATTTTCATCCCGCTTACATTTTTCCAACTAAGAAATAAACTCAAAAGAATCTTTATTCCATCTTCAATAATCAAAGACCACACTTTGAACTTAAAAGACAAATAAAGAAACATAAATTCAAATAATTTAGTCAGAACACTACTCTAAAATTTTTAAATACTACTATTAACAAAAGTCTCAATAAACAGTTTTCCCAAATAAGCAATAAAACTACTAAAATCTCTGAAATAAAGCAATTATTACTAAAGTCTCCAGATGACTCTTTATTCAATAATCTTGCATCTTGCAACTAATATTAAAAACTACAACTCGCGATCTTCTATTTCTCGCTGCCACCAACCTCTAAATCTGAAAGATAGGAAATAAGTAGTGAGCTACGACTAGCTCAATAAGTAGCAAGTCAATGGGGGGTAGAGGAAAAGAAAATTAAATAACAACAAATTGAATCAGAAAATATTGTGAGCCATACTAAAACCAAAATATAAGTTAAAATAAAATTATCCAAGGCTATGCGATATGGGAAATTACCAACGATCACACAGACCTCTAGGCCACACAGACTTCTCAATAAGTAGCAAGTCAATGGGTAGAGGAAAAGAAAATTAAATAACAACAAATTGAATTAGAAAATATTGTGAGCCATACCAAAACCAAAATATAAGCTGAAATAAAATTATCCAAGGCTACGCGATAAGGGAAATCACTAACGGTCACACAGACCTCTAGGCCACACAGACTTCTCTGTAAGTAGCAAGTCAATGGGGGTAGAGGAAAAGAAAATTAAATAACAACAAATTGAATCAGAAAATAGTATGAGCCATACCAAAACCAAAATATAAGTTTGAAATAAAATTATCCAAGGCTACGCGATAAGGGAAATCACCAACGGTCACATAGACCTCTAGGTCACACAGAATTCTAGGCCACAAAGACCTCAAAATATCACGAGGTGTATCAAATTGGCCACACAGACCATAGAGATATATCACTAGCACGTGGATAAATTTTTCACAGTATGCTCACAAAATAAATATATTCCAACAACCCAACATTTCAAGTTAGATATTTCAAAAAAATTCATGAAAACTAAACCATTTTATCTTTATCAAAAATTTGTACATTTTCCCTATATAATGAATCAAAACCATATAAAAATAATGCACATTTTAAAAATCTATTTCACCAATGTCAAGAGAATTAATCTCACACAAAGATATATTTTCGAATCAATTTCATCTCACAAAATAATTAAACATCTCGTGCACTTAGATTCCACAAAATATTAGAGAAATAAAATCCCATTGAAAATCTGCTTACCTCAACACTTAACCGAAGCTTAAATTTCACAAAGAATTGTTGAAGAGTTAATCAGCACCTAAAACCCATTTAAAATATCATTCATCTTTTCATCTTAATCCTCACATATCTCCAATGTAAATCTATTAATAAAATTCTAGAAACAAACATACTTGAACTCCACTAACTCTATAAGAATACGATATTCCCACAATCCCGAAATTTCTTCAAAACCACATTTTATTAGCCTATAGCAACCAACAAACTAATGTTAAAAATCTAGAATCTCAGATCTAAAACTCCATCAAAGATAGAAACTTGAAGAAAACTCACCTAACGCGCTGACGAAATCGTAGAAGAATCGCCTAACACTTGAAGAATGGCTCTCCAACGTCGTCTATAAAATGATATAACCCAAATTAATCAAAGAAATACCACCCTAAACCACGATTAAATCAAACCTACTTCCAAAAATCATCCAACCCCTGCAAATCGCGTCTCCAAAGGTGAGAGAAAGAGAGTTTCGTGATAGAGAGAGAGAGAGAGAGAGAGAGAGAGAGCTCTTCAAATGTGAGAAAACTCCAACATTGGGAGGTGATTTTCGAAGATAACAAAAATCCATACTTAAAGATCTCAAAATAGGTCTGAAAATGGCAAAAATTCATTCAAAATTTGAAGAGAAATCAAATTTTGAATAAAAGAGGCGTGCAGCAATCTTCAGCTCTTTGAAACTGAACATTTCCGTTCAATTTTCGTGAAACTGCATAAGGGATAAGTCACTTATCCCTAACGCACCATTTCAATTTTTTTTTTGGAAGTATTACAGATGGTGGGGAAAGGGTGGAACCAAGGGTTGTTTTCTCTCTCTTTTTATTTCCAAATTGTTTCTCTTCCGTTCTTTCCATGCCTACATCACCTCGTCTCCAACCAAAAACTTAAAAAAATTGGTTCTAATCACCTCTGCTCTCGATGAGCACACATGCACTCTCAGTCTTTCTGAAATTTGCCTTAATTGGTTACACTGCACCAGATTGTAATGGTAATTTTTCACACTAGTTGAATCTTTCTTCTTTTTGGTGCTTTCATCTGTAATTACGAGTCTTGTATAGATTGATTTTTAACACAATCGGGACCTTCTTCAATATGGTGATCCCAATAAGGTGACTTCTACGATTCCTCCTTTTAACTTCTAAAATAGTAGTATATAGGAAGTAAAGGTGCAAACTAACTTATCAATCATGCTCGATCACTATCTCCCATTAATGTGTATCAGTTAAAAACATATTAGGGGACGAGCTTGAGAGAAATCAGTAAGCAAGAGAGACTATTACGCACTAGTTTATAAAGCATGAGCTATCGATACAGTACCCTCTTCTAAACCACACTTGATAATAAATTTGCGTAGTGTCAATACCCCCATGATTCAGGGGTATAAATTGTATTTTTTCCTACTAATTATAATAAGTTTCATAGCCCCTTATTGAACATCAAGCCTTTGTAAGCCTTTACCATTAGTTCATTAAACAGCGATAATCTTCAGTAGTACTGAGACTTTAACTACTTCTTCACCTCAATAAATCGAGGTTTTTAAAATTATGGATTCACATAGTCCGTGAATTTATAAATCTGTGGGTGAAATTTTTATCAATAAATGAACCTAACTAAACCTCTTCATCAAGCCTATTGGGATTTGTTTTTCTGCCTAATGTTTAATATCGATGTGCTAGATTAATAAAACAAGGGTATGTTAAGGAATATAGCCATACAGAATAAATGTTATCTAATAATTAACAAAAAAAATTCATGTTTTAATCAACTCATGCTACCACCTTGCCATGCATCGATATACTTAATACGACAATCTTATTAATCTCTTTTGTTAAGCCTTTATTGGTACTTATAAGGAATCCATCAAGGATATTCTAGAAATGTTGATTACATTCCACAACAAATTGAGTAAGGTCATAGCTCACAGCAAATTTTCAAAGTTCAATAATATTATGAGGAACAATATTCATGCCAAAGTTTCTAATATTCACTCTCCTAATTAATTCAATTATTGTCTCTTCATTCAAATCATTTCTGCCAATGGACCGAGACATAAATGAGAGGTCAAAAACAACCCAAGAGGGGGGTGAATTGGGACCTTTTCCTTTTTACCCAATATGCTAATCGATCTAAGGAGCAGAAAAAAGAATCAAAAATTCAAGGACTAAAATAGAGAATGAAAGAAAAGACAAACAAGTGTGCAAAATAAATGGAGATAAGGATAGAGAGATGACACCGTGTCTTTTAGGTGGTTCGGCCAACACTTGCCTACGTCCACCCCCAAGGCTATTGACTTCCTTGGGCTTCCTTCACTATTTTCCAAATAGTACACCTTAGCTTCAGGGTGCTAAGTAACCTTTACAAGTGTTTTCGAGCTAACACTTTAACTCACTCTCTCAAATCCTCACAACCTAGAGGATTTCTTCTACTCAACAAGTAGGACAAGTGTTTTTCACAAACACTCACGTTTTTCAAGAGTGGGTACAAAGAATCTTAGTAAAAGCTCTTTAAGCTGAATAAGCAAGTATGAGGTACTGAGGTGTGCAAAGAGACAAGATTTGCAAGAAAACTACAGTATTTTCAAGTGGGAGTACGAGCTTTCTTGGATGGTGGAGCTTCCTTTCTCTTTGAAAGCTTTTTCTCTCTCTAGAATGGGCGAGTTAATGCGCAACTTCTTATATTTTCTCTCTCCATCTTCTTCTATTTAAAGCTTCTAGGGCACCAAGGGTCTCTTGTAAAGCTTGAGTGCCGTTGGAGGTCATTTGAGACATTTGGATACCTTTTTGAATAAGTTGACGTTGCTCAAAAGAAATCTGCAAAATAACACAATGTGTCGACACTTGTGGTATGTGTTGACACATTAAACTTTGGCCAAGAAAGAGAACTCGGGTGGTTATTCCAATGTGTCGACACCCCTCACTTCCCATACTTAGCCAAAAAATCATGTTGAATGGCCAGAAAAACAAGACTCTCGGTAGTAGTTCAATGTGTCGACACCATTGACCAATGTGTCGACACCTCCAACACTTAGAAGAATTTTTTGAAAGATTTTGAAAAATAACTCTCGGTAGTAGTTCAATGTGTCGACACAAGGCCCAATGTGTCGACACCTCCCAACACTTAGACAAAAATATGGTCTTTAACAACTACCCCAATTCAATAACTTTCAAACATACTTACAATATTAAAAAAATGATCAATTAGCAAGAGTAATGAAGATCAAGTATGCTTGGAGAGAATTTTTAAAGATAGAAACTTTGATACTTGACATAAAACATTTTAAAAGAAAGGATATACAATTTAAAATCTAAAGTCCTCAAAAACTTAGAGACTTTGTTATCATCAAAATCAATTGAAGATTGTTTGCAAAAACAACCTTGGGCTAACAATAAACTTAGCAACTAATCTGTACAAGTCCAACCATCTTGCAACGCTATTGCAGACGAGGTAAATGTCTCTCTTATGTTTTTTTTTCAATATAGATTTATCATGTTATAGTTTAATTTCATTCCACAACAATCAGAAATCATGTCTACATCGTGCAAGTTATGATCCTCATATGTATAGCTAGCCTAAATTCATAGCAAGTTATACAACTAAATATTAATTGGCTTACCATGGCGAAACTGAAGAGATGAAGATAACCTAACTTCTTTACTTAGTTTATTCAGGGCGATAGAAGCAGTGATGACCCACCATCCAAGTTGATTTTGATACAATCTGGTTCTTTTTCTACATGTTGAAAGCGATGAGATTACGACCGGGGTTCTCTGCTAGCTGTCGATCATAAGATTTCTTGACTTAATTATCAATATCCATGCTAGACTATTTGGGAGGGGGCTCCATGGTTGGTGAACAACCTAATTTCGACCCAACCTATGTGCAAAATACCTAGAAGGGGGTGAATAGATATATTTTAAAATTTTCAAATATCTTTTTAAACACACAACCTATTCTATGTAAAATCAATCCAAATACAATGTTTTTAATATGCTAAAACTCAACAATATCCAGAAAAACACTTAAAAACAAATCTGTAAAAAATAGTAAGAGCAATCTGTAAGTATAGAACAATTCCGAACTAACTGTAAGCAACGCCAAAGAAACTTGCAGACTGCGAAATTTATAGATTCACAAACTAAATTGATACGCAATCAATTTATCAATACCTGCAAGATTAGATGTATCAGATCCAATCAAATACACCTATACCTATGTCTTCAACATTCTTTGAACATAATATTCAATATCACCAAGATTGGCATTCTAAGAACACTAATCACAAGAAATGTTAAATGATAACAATTAAATCAAAATAATTCAATCACACACTTGACACAAGATTTGGTGACAATGTGAAACCCTCTTGAAGAACTTCTTCAAAAGAGAAAAACTCTCTGGGCTGAAGTCGATTTTTAAATCCACTATTTTCAAACTCGATTAGATAGTGGTCAAGAGATTACGATAACCTAGCTAATCTAAACATCATGAATCTTACCCAAATTGCCTTAATTTAGATCTGCACATCGCAGGGACATGGAACTCCATGACCGTTTCAAAACAAGATTCTCACTGGGTTGATCTATCCGCACAAACATTGTGCAATCAACACCCACTACTGGAACCTCCAACAATCAATCTTCCAACCTCTAGAAGCCTCAGTCACACAAAGAAATCGAGTGTATGGTGATCAAAGAGAAGAAACAAACTTCAAATCAGACTTGCTAGAACATCTACAACAAACTCAATGATTCTACAAGAACAAAGGAGCAAGAAATGTTCAGGAGCTTTCTTGGAGAAGTCGATCTTGAAGAAGAAAAGAAGAGCAGATTCAATCGGGCAGATCTGGTCTTTTAACGAAAAACTCATTCCGTTGAAGCCAACTGCGCATGAGAACAAAACAGAATTGATGCCCAATTCTATTTTTTTCTAGAAATAGCCACATGGAAAAAAATGCCCCTAAGTGACTTTCACGAATATGCTAATGGACTTTACGATCTCCCCCTTTGGCATCCTTCGTGAGAAAACCTATATTAGCCTATAAACAAAAAGACAATGAATCCTGTTGATCACCACCATAGAAAACATTTTACATAGAGACACCTTATATAAACTCTAAGCTTATAGAACTACTACTGAGATAAAAGTACCAGAAAAAATCATATCACAAACACCAATCCAGACAACCCATTAGAAACAGTGTTAGATAAAGATAGGAATTTAACGATAGCAGGTGTTATCTCAAAGATGTTGAGATATGTCTTCCCATGAGACACATAGTAATAATAAACTAAAATAGGAGGCAACTCCCTCTAACTTTTAGCGCTATTTAACACCAATATCTCAACCAAAACAAGAAAAACAATAAAGCTATCAGATTTAAAATTAACAAAAATAAATAAATAGAACGTGATAATGTCAATAGAATCATACATCTCATACCAACATGTTCACAAACCAAGTTTTAAAAATAGTAACATAAAACATAACTAGCCTTCTTCAATAGACGGTGGGTGCAGAAGCATAATCTCAGCTCGGACTTGAAAAAGTTCAAGTTTGATAATAGCCAGGTCTAACTATATAGTGGAGATGGCGGACTGCATAGTGGATATGGCATTTGAAAGGTCTAAAAGAAGTTTTAGAGTCTCAGTGAGGTATGGTATGTTAGAATTAGGAATTTGAGGAGTTGAACGTTTATGAGACTTAGACTTTTTAATAGTATGTTTGCCAATGGTTTTGAGAGGGCCCATTCGAGGCTCAAAAGAAGGGAAAGATATGTCAATGCTAGTAAGAAGGCGCATGATTAAGCATTCATAATGGAGCTTAAACGAAGCAGAGTTGCATCAAAAAAGATTAATTATATGCCTACAAACATTTGAAGCTAAATCTATGGAATCACCATTTAGAAAAGCATAAAGAAATCGTATCCTTTCAAAAGAAAAAGCAGACAAATGAATGTTTGGATAAATATTGGTAAAAATAATCCGACCAGGAATAACATGATCTCTAGCAAGGAATTTACCAGGAAACTCCTTTTTAGTAAAGACTTTAATAGTCCTTTTCATCAAGCAACTAACAATAGTTGTGAATGGAGGACAAGTTAAGGTTTTATAGGGATAATGAGGATGAGCAATAAACGAAATCTCTATCTTTTTAGCTAAAAAGGAGGGGGAAATCTCAATGATGTTCCCACGAATATAGGTAGAGAAACATGAACCATGAATATTAAAGATATTGGTATAGAATTCCTTTACCACAGTTTCAGGAGGAGGAGTTAGATGATGCAAAACTGAATCCCATCCTCATGAAAGTAATTGTTCAGTCACGAGCAAATGAGACAGTTCTTCAAGAAGAACTTCTTTCTTCAATTCCACTTTCTTCTGGCTGAACTTTGAATGATAGAGTTCCTCAACTTGGGGATTATAAAATAAGGAGTCATCAAAGTCTTCAATGATTTCGGGCTACTTGTCTTTAGGAGCAGCACGACTCTTTGAGGGTTTTTTTAAGAAGATGCAATCTTAGCCTTTCATTTCCTTGTGACACGAGGAGGTGGAGAGTCAACTTTCTTGGCTTGAAGTTTAATACGTACCATCTAAAAAATAATAAACCAAATTGTTCAATTAAATAGAAACATATGTGTAAAATCGAAATATTAAATTTGCCATATAAGAAATAAACCCTTAACATAAGTAATATATGGCATATATTCCCAATATTTCACTCAAGAAAGCATAATATAATGTATGACAAATAGTCCAAAGACATCACTCACGAAAGCAGCTGATAATGGACTTAGAACTATTCGGTTACCATGAAAGCAATCAGAAGTAATATATATATATATATAAATTGTAACATAGACAAATTGACTATGACAACAAACTGAAATTTACAACCAAAATTACACAAATGCCATTAATGACTTAGTACATCACATTAATTAATGTCCTAGACATGTTCTTAATGATAATCCATGTAGCACTTGCACTAAAATATGAAGGGACCAACAAACATGTGGGTCAGACCAATGTGAGGGATACAAACAAGAAGAATCATATATTCAATAAGTATAGCTACACTTTAATCACAAAAAGAAAATATCCAAGCACATGTAAATTATAAAAAATTAATTTCAACACTTAAAAGATTCGGCCAACATTAGCAAAATATTTTAATATGACATTCAGCAATATAGAAGACAATAAGGACATTCACTTTGACAATGTAATAATATGGTAATATAATCTAAGAATTTAAAATCAAACCATCATGTTATTAAAAATAACCGAAATGCATATTGTCCATTATACAACAAATATACCATGTCCAACAAATTTTCAACAAAAAGCAAAATGAAATCCCATTAACAAAAAATAAACAAGCCATTCCATAAAATTTTTATGCAACCCGTGGCCCCCATATAGCATGCCCATTCTAATTTTTCAACAAATCCAATATATAATATATGGATATATTGGGAAATAGGTATTAAACTCTAAATCTATCATAAACAACCTACATTAAAACAAATATTTAAAGAATCAAAGCTAAATTTCGAAAAAGGGGAAATTTTACAAAATCTAGGTTTTGAAAAATCTCCATAGAACTTTGATTATTGTTGATAAATTTAAGATGAAATGTTTTAGATTAGTTTAATAGGTAGTGAGTAGGAAAACTCATAAGAGATTATATCACAAAACAGTCAAAATCTCAAAGCTCCATTCAAGGAGACATACAAGTTCAACCCATGGGACCACAAATGCACAAACCATTAGAATAAAGTAAAAAGACAAGATTAAAATAAGAGAGACTCACCTTGCCTAATTGATTTCAATGAAATGTGTAGATGGAATTAACCAAAAAGACAACCAAAAGAAAGAGAGCAATATACACCACAAAAAGGGTCGACGGCAAGGAGACACTCGGGTGAGAGGAGAGAGAGATAAGAAATGAAAAGTAAAAAAGGAGGTTTGAAACTCTAAGTTAAATCCTTTTAAAAAAATTACAACTTTAACATTTTGTAAGCCACGCCTATTATGAAACACAACTGTCCAACACTTAGTCGAATATGTTAGTTTGCAGGATACAGTTTTACACTTCAAGCTTCTTTAAAAAAAACACAGCAAATGACTATTATAACCTCCTCATCTACAGACTCCATATTTGCCCCTGCAATTTGTCAAGTGACTTAAACAAAAATGAACTGACTACTTATTTAATGAAATCATACAAGTTTGCATGCTTTACATATTTAAACCAGAAAATTAAAAAAAAAATCATGACAGATTAGATGAAAAAAATAAAATCAATGAGAACTAAAATCACAAACATAGAAATTTTATTCTAATTAATCATGAGTAAAAAAACACAATATTATTCAATTAAACAAACACCTTGTCTTAGAGATTCAAATCTTGAAATATCTAGTGGCTTAGTAAATAAGTTAGCTAGTTCATTTTCAGATGATACATGCTCAATGTTAATTATTTTATTTTCCACTAAATCAATAATAAAATGGTGTCTAATATCTATGTGTTTAGTCCGAGAATGCTGATCCGAATTTTTAGAAATATTGATAGCAATTGTATTATCACAATAAACAGTCATTATATATTGAATTAAATCATAATCTAGAAGCATTTGTTTCATCCAAATAAGTTGTGTACAACAACTTCCTATTGCCATGTACTCAGCTTCAGCGGTAGATAATGAAATTGAACTCTGTTTTTTGCTGAGCCAAGCAACTAGATTAGAATCCGTATAAAAGCATCCACCTGAGGTGCTTTTACGGTCATCATAGTTACCGGCCCAATCAGCATCGGAAAAACTTGGAAGATTAGTATTAAAATTATACAAATATAGAATGCCAAAATTAACTGTTCTATTGACATATCTAATAATTTTCTTAACAGCTTCTAAATGAGACTCTTTCGGGTCAGATTGAAATCTTGAACAGATTCCAACTCTGAATGAAAGATTAGGTCTACTTGCCTTCAAGCACAAGAGACTTCCAATCATACTACGGTATAAAGTATGATTAACAATTTTACCATTAGAATCTATATTCAACTTAACAAATGAACTCATTGAAATTTTAGTATGCTTTTTATTATCAAGGTCAAATTTCTTAACTAATTCTTTAGCATACTTGGGTTGTAAAATAAACAAACCATTACTAGATTTTTTGATTTGTAAACCTAAAAAATAATTCAATTCTCCTATCATACTCATTTTGAATTTGTTTTTCATAAGATCAGCAAATTCTATAACATGAATTTCAATAGGAGAGCCAAATATAATATCGTCTACATAAATCTGAGCAATGATTAAAAAATTCTCAAGCTTCTTAATGAACATGGTACGATCAACACCACCTATCGAAAAACCTTTGTTTTACCCATCGTACACACTCACTTCTTATTTTAAACTAGCTTCTCTCTCTCTCTCCTAACTCGATACCCCCTAGCACCGCACTTTGTGATCTCTCATTTCTTTGTCTTTTTGGGTGAATGTACTTTTATCCTTATTTGTTACTTCATTTAACTGGTTGATGTGTTTGTAGTCCCGCGACAATGACGTGAGAAGCTAAACTTGGGTTTTTCTATTTTAGCTTGTTTTGACTTGAAATCTTTTATGGTTTTTTCTACCCACTTGTTATCCAACATATATACATCATTTCCGCAACAGATTATGTTTGGATCTTCAATATTTTTCAAGCTCTTCATTTCAAGGATTTGCGAGATTTTCCCCCTTTTGAAAAATATGAGGCTTTTTGTAAAATCTTGTATAAACTTGAAGTATTTTAGCTAATATGAGCTAGATTATATGTTAATATTGTGCTTGCTATATGATTCGAGAACCTTTGGTTGATTGTACAAAAGTTTTTAAGAAATGCTTACCCATGTGCCATGTGCTTTCGGGTTTGGAAGTGTGCTCGTGATTTTATAATCATGTCTTTTTCACCTATTTGTTTAAAGCTTTATCCTCACACGTGGACTCCACTATTATGCTTAATTTTTTTTATATGCCAATGTCAGATCTACTGTGGGCTTGTTGTGTTTTCACCTGAATATTAAATTATTTTTGTTGTCTGTTTGTTATTACTGTTCAACTTCATTGATGGCAGATTTGTAATTTGAATTAAAAATGTTTCTGGTTAGTTTGGAGATTTCTTTTTTAATAGTAAAGTTGTTTGAGTTAAACAAGTTTTACAAAAATCGTAGATGTCCAAGAGTTCAATGATGCCTTCTCTTTGAATAAATTGTTGTTTGGCCTCCTCCATGACTCATGGGAGGAGTAATATTTTGTGAAACTTGCTTGCTTAATGTACCTTAGAGATATATTTTAGATATACTGACATGTGCTGTTGAGATTAACCATATTATTGAGTTTTGAGTTTGGCATCCTCCTTGACAAAAAAGGGGAGAGAATGAGAATGAGAACTTCTTTTGTTGAAATGATGTTGAATTTACTCCTTGTTCATTATTAATTTGTGATTTATGGAGCCGTTGAAAGGGGGAGTAATGTTTTGTGGTTATTTGACTTGATTATGTATATGAAGAATGAGATGTTGACATTGGACTTGGTGGAGATTACTCTTGAATTGACATTAACTTGTGATTAAGATATTGTTTTTAAACTTGTGTTGAAAACATGTGTTTTTATGAGATTTTGTAACTTGGTTGACATTGTCTTGTTCTGTCTTTTAGTTGATAATTTTAAATCTGATAGTTTAATAATATTCTTGATAGACTATCTTGTTATGGTTGAGATATTGGTTTTAAATAGCACTAAAAATTAGGGGGAGTTGTCTTTTTTTCTTTTTTAGTTGATTATTAATATTTGTCTCAAGGGGAGACATATTTTAACATCATTGAGATTATACCTATTGTTTTTAATTTTCTATCTTTATCTAACATTGTTTCTAATGGGTTGTTTAGATTGGTGTGTGTAATAAGATTTTTGCAGGTACTTTTATCTCAGTTGTAGTCCTATAAGCATTAGAGTTTATATAGAGTTTGTCTCTATGCAAAATGTTTCCTATGGTGGTGATCAACAGGGTTCATTGACTTTTTGTTTATATACTAGTATAGGTTTTATCACGAAGGATGCCAAAAGGAGAGATTGTAAAGTCTGTTGGCATTTTCGTGAAAGTCCTTTAAGGGCATTTTTGTCCACTTTGCTGTTTCTAGAAGAAAAGAGAAAGGAACAGTTTTTTTTAATGCCTTCATGCGTATATGGGTTTAACGGAATGAGTTTTTCACATGGAAGACCAGACCTGACCGATTCTCTTCTCTTTTAAGATTGTGTTGTCACGCCCCAAACGCTAACTCGAAGAGGCTAGTGACAGCCACGAGCATCCCCAACAAGGAATACTCAAGCGAACTTACTAAATTCTTGCAGCGGAAACCCCCCCCCCTCCCTTTTTTTTTTTTGACTAATGCGCGTAATGAAACATTAGAACCTGCTCTTCAAACGATAACTTGAAGTAATTACAACACAGTCTCAAAATATCAATTGGTTAAAAACCCTAAACTTTACTGGGCCGAATAACCCATGACCACCACACATCGGAGGCTCATGTCGGCTCTTTCAAAAATTATATCTAAACCTTTACTAAAATAACAAAAAGGGAAGAGGACGTCCTCGTCAGCCCCTCTCCTAGGTTTTAAGGTCCTCTTCTTAGGTTTCCTCACCTGAAATATTGTCTGGAATGATACAATTTAAAAACTGTGAGTCGAATGACTCAGTAAGGGATCATATGCAATAAATAGTGCATGTCTCGCATGTTCATGGATATCAATGTACATGAATGTCAAATGAAATGCTTGCATATGCATGAGACAACGTACTTGATCTTAAAAGAAACATGCAATTGATCTTGAAAATAATTCTTTCTTGATTGGGCAACTTATCTCATTCCATTTACCTCTGAAGTCAGGGTTGTGCGTTCCCTTCGGAACTATTCCTTTTTCTCTTGGGAATACGTCATTTGGTTGAGCTAGTCCTCGACGTGGCCCCAGGCCTAATGACTAGACTCAACCCTTAGAGGTTCACACCTTCTTGCAAGCATCCTTCAGTGTGATTGCACATACCTCAAGAGCTACCCATCCTTCTCGCATTCGTCCTTGGAGTGGATGCACCTATCTTAATGGTACGGTACCGACCAACCTTAGCCCCTTAACTTAACTTGTCATACAGTACTTCTCATACTTTCATTTTCACAAAACTTTCTTCTTTAAGAAATCATGCAAATGCTTATGTCGTGTAATGCTTGATAATGAGAAATCGTAAATGCTTCTCATGCTTTCATTCCAGTTTTCGAAAAAACGTAAGTTTCCACTTACCTTCGTCCGCTTGAGCGAATGGCAGCACCTTGCCTACAATTGATTCATACTAATGTCATTTATAGGTTTACTAGATGTAGAGAATAGTCATTCAATTAAATTCAGCACATCATACAAAATTGCCCATATTTCTTGATTTCCCAATAGTGATCTTATAATGCAAAGTTTCTCTTAAGAATGCCGAAGCCATAAGAATTGGGTTCTAAACTGATCCTTACACTAATTTTTATAACATATGAAAGTTCTAAGTAATTTGGAGCTCATTTGCCATTCAAAACATTTACCCGAAAATACAAGCTGCGGAGGACGTCCAAGCGGGCAGCCCCGACGTCTCCAACTTAAAAATTCATAACTTCATAGACATGGCTCCAAATAACATGAAATTTATTTTGAATTATTCAGCTTTCATAAGTCAAGATTGGAGGTAAAATTCACAACAGCAGAATTTGCTATACATTTTTACAAACACTTCATATTAGGCAAAAATCCTACAACAACACTGTTGCTGTTTCCAGCTCGGCCTTCCATTTTTAAAATACCACAACTCATTCATTACACATCTAATTCACACAAAATTTACCTTAAAATGTTCTTTTTTCATAAACTTAAAACTCAAGACCAAACTCGTAAATTTGGACTTTAGACTTAAACTGATCACTCAAAATGTATTCAAAATGAGCTAACATTCCGAACGTACAAGGCTGCTGGCAGCTTGACATCCAGGCCTTGAACAACGCATATCTCACCCAATACTTATCGGAATCATCCAAGGTATGGTTTAAAATCTTCCTATTTCCTAGGCATACAATCTAGGATCATCTTAAGATCAAAGGATAAGCATAATTGCATCAGAATACACTCCTAGTTCAAGCCTTGAAATCTGCAGAAGTACATTTCAACAACTTATTTTCAGCAACTAGTCTAACAAACATTCTCTATAATTCTCAATGATATTCAACATAACAGGCCATGCTTATTAATGCTATGGGTTTTCCAATCAACCATAATAAGTCATAATAGAATGGGTCTATCCTCTATAGATGCAAATCAACAACAAGGAATTTTCCTTTTCTTGCATTCCTCCCTTTTTATCTTAACCTTCTTCATGCAGCAACTTCGCCCATGATTCTAGATTTAAAACCTTAGCTTTGTTTTCCAGCAGCTTAGCAATTAAATTTAAACTTAACACGGAAATTAAAACCACACTTGCAACACTACAACCCAACAGATCCAGCCATGCATACACAAACAAATTTCAGTCCACTTTTAGGCTTTTTATCATAGACTTTGGGTGCATCAATGTTGCCCTAGAACATTTCTCATATCTAACCATATCTCCCCATGACTTCTTACAAGATCTACACTACTATTAGAGCAAACAACATGTAGATAAGGAGAAAACAACCTAACACACAACAAGTTATCATCCAAGAAAAAATGTTGAAAGAAATGAGCATAGGGATTTCGGCCAGTAGAGATTTTTTTTTTTTTCATAGCAAGGGCCGAACTTCCCTTTCTTCTTCTCTTTATCACTTCTTCCTTTTCCTTCCTTTTTCTTTTTTTTCTTTTCTTCTTCCTTCTTCTCTTCGTTTGTGTGAGCTGATTAGGCAAAAGATGTTTAGGGCAATTAGAATAGTGAGTGTCGGCAGGAGGTTACAAGGTGTGAAAGGGCTTGGCGGGGGGGGCGGAGGGGTGAAGACAGCTGCCCTCCTCTTTTCTTTCCTCCTTCACCGTGACTTCCCTCCCTTTTTCCCCATTTTTTTTTTTTTTTTTTTTTTCTGCCACTTCATTATTTTTCTGCCACTTCATAAAATTAACCCTAACATGCCTTTCACACATTTTTCAAGAGTCAAAGTCCCTAATTCAATTTCTTCCAAATATTGCAAACTTAGAGATATATTCCAACAGTTAAAATGATTAGTTTAATTAATCCCAAATACTCAAATTTAATATTATTAAAAATTGCAAACGATATAACATTTAAATCATAGCTAAAGATGCATAAAAATGCTAGGGGAAAAATTCCACCTAGACAAAATCTTAGATTAATTTACCCATACATGCCTTTCTCAATAATTAGAGTAATACACACTTAAGGAGTCATAATTCTTTTTACAATGATAGAAATAAGGTCGGGGTCTCACATGTGTTCTCCAAGAAAGCTCATGATCGTTTTTGCTCCCTTGTTTCTTGAAGAACCTTTGAGTATGTTGTAAATGTTCAAGTAAATCAGATCTAAAGGTTTTCTTCTCTTTGATCACCATACACTTGAATTCAAAGTGTGACTGAAGCTTCTAGAGGTTCTGGAGGATTGATTGCTGGAGGTTCCAGTAGTGGGTGTTGATTGCACAAGGTTTGTGTGGAAAGATCAACCTAGTGAGAATCTTATTTTCAAACGGTCATGGAGTTGCATGTCCCTGCAATGTGCATATCTGAATTGAGGCAATTTGGTTAAGATACACTGTGTTTAGATTAGCTAGGTTAGCGTAATCTCTTGATCACTGTGTAATCGAGTTTGAAAATAGTGGATTTAAAAATCGATTTTGGCCTGGAGAGTTTTTCTTTTTGAAGAAGTTCTTCAAAAGGGTTTCTCTTCGTCACCAAATCTTGTGTCAAGTGTGTGATTGAATTTCCTTTGATTTAATTGTTATCATTTAACCTTTTTTGTGTTAGTGTTCTTAGAATATCAATCTTGGTGATATTGAATATTTTGTTCAAAGAAGGTTGAAGACAAAGGTAAAAGTGTATTTGATTAGATCTGGTATATCTAATCTTGCAGGTGTTGATAAATTGATTGCATATCAATTTAGTTTGTGAATCTGTAAATTTCGTAATCTGTAATCTCTTTGCAGTTGTTTACACTTAGGTCGGAATTGCTCTGTATTTAACAGATTGTTCATACTGTTTTTACAGATTCTATCTTACGTGTTTTCTGGATATTTTTGAGTCTTTGGATATTGAAAGCATTATATTTGGATTGATTTTATATAGGATAGGTTTTAGTTTTAAAAAGAAATTTGAGATTTTTTAAATATCACCCTCCCTCTAGGTATTTTTGCACATTGTTTAGGTCTATATTAGGTTGTTCAATTGGTATTTTGTAATTTTTTGTTGATTTATCCACACAAACTTTGTGCAATTAACACCCACTACTGGAACCTCCAACAATCAATCTTTCAGAACCTTTGGAAGCCTCAGTCACAAGAAGAAATCCAGTGTATGGTGATCAAAGAGAAGAAACAACCTGCAGATCAGATTTGTTTGAACATCTACAACAAACTCAAGGATTCTACAAGAACAAAAGAGCAAGAAACGTTCAGGAGCTTTCTTGGAGAAGTCGTTCTTGAATGAGAAGAGAAGAGCAGATCTGGTCTTTTAACGAAAAACCCCTTCTGTTGAAGCCGACTGCGCGTGAGAGCAAAACAAAATTGAAGCCCAATTCTATTTTCTTCTAAAAATAGCCACATGGACAAAAATGTCCCCAAGTGACTTTAATATGCCAATAGACTTTACAGTTGGCCTTGTTGAGAAGAGTCAATTACCTTGATACCAACTTTCTCACGATTAGTCGACCTACCAAATTTGTAGGAGACTCATCGATCATAAACTGATTTACATTTAGGATAATTCTTCAACATTAATATATCGTACCACAATAGCATTGGTTCAATTATATATGTAATCATTAGCATTAATTAATTAGTTAAAATAATTAAAAATTGCAGCTAATGGATCACAAATGTAGGCAGCAAATGAAATCTTAAGCCACGAATGTACCTCGAGAACAATCCACTTAACTCTTGACAACACCAGAAACAAAATGTGCGAACTATTGATGTGTCCACTGACATAAATTCTTGACGTGGCAATACCCTGTTGATAAATAATGTTGCACAGGTTTGTGAGCTCGACAACGCATGGTACGCACTCATAGTGCAAGATCCTAATGGGGAAATCTCACTGCATCAACTCTTTATCTCTCTTGTTTTACGACAACTTTTGCCAAAGCAGAAAAAAATGAAAAATGAAAACCTGAAAGATAATTGGAAAACTCTCTAGCTCTGATCTCTTCCAGCTCTCTGAAGATTTGTGACATTTGGAGGAGGTGAACTTAGTGAAAACCCAATGTAAAGCAACAAAACGCCATGATTTCAAGTTAAAAAAGCCATGACCCACTTGTCACGAGGATCCAACAAACTGGTTTCGAATGGTCATTTTTTTTCTGGGATTATCCTACCAACTGGTTCGAACCATTACAAAATGGACAAAATCCCTTTCCCTCTCTATCAAAATGGAACATGAAAAAACTTACGCAAGCCACTATCAATAAGCTTGAAAATTTAATTATCAGGAAATGTTCTAATGAGACTGTCCCTCCACTTAAGATCAATTAATCCTCGGGCATTCATTTTTTTGGGATTGTGCTGCGCCGGTCGACTGATAAGTTGGCTAAATATTGAATCCACCAATGTGTTTGCATGCACCGGAGGACAGATAGGTGAGCGGTCAATTTTCAAGTGTAGGAGAGGAACATTGTTATTTTGCTGGGGCCTGGTAGGTGTGGAAATTATCTATTGCGTATCTTCTTGGACCTGTATTCAGCCGTGTTTGAGGGCATACTCCAGAGGACCTGACCTCTATATGTTGAATCTATTTGGCTGATGAGAAATCATCTTGGCCTGGGTGCACTGCCCTGGCCTCCGGCGGGATTGTGAGAGGGCCGGACAGTGCACCTTGGGGGCATGTAGTCGACTCTGGTTTTACAAAGACTTGGGGTTGGTGGGAACAGCGCTAGTAAGCTATTGTGTTTTTTCTCGAATTTCTCCCCCCAACTTTTGCACGTTTGAACCAACATTGTCGCTGCCCTCAACGTAATTTAAGAATTGAGTTGTCTGTCTCCGTGTCATCCACGGTGCCGACACTTGTGAAGCATCAAAGACCCATCGAGATCTTGTCTTCAAAGCAAGCAGAACTAGATTATCTGTTCCGTGCTATATACCCCTCTCTGCCACACCATCCATATATCTACATCTGTAATCCTAACAACAACGTCAATGAACAGATATATTTGTTATATAACCAACGAAGAAGCACCCAGTAGAACTCACATCCACGACATGATCTTAAGCTCAGAAATAGTTATGTTCTGGCCCGTTTTCCGATCTAGCTGTCTCTTTCTGTTAATCATTTTTGTGAGTTGCAGTCCCCCAGAGGACCCGATCAAATGTTCATCGAAGAATACGAACTGCACGATCACAAACTCCTACGGTACCTTCCCTGATAGAAGCGTGTGTAGAGCAGTTGAGGTGGCGTATCCCTCCACAGAAGAAGAACTCATTTCAGTGGTAGCCACAACAACCAGGAGCAAAAGGAAAATGAAGGTGGCAACTCGTTTTTCACACAGCATTCCCAAGCTAGTTTGTCCTGACGGCCAAGATGGGCTGCTAATAAGCACTAAATACCTCAACCGTACATTGAGAATTGATGTTAAATCAATGACGATGACAGTGGAGACCGGCGTGACGTTGAGGCAGCTAATCAATGACGCTTCCCACGCCGGGCTGGCCTTGCCTTATGCACCATATTGGTGGGGCTTAACTATTGGTGGCCTCTTGAGCACCGGTGCCCATGGTAGCACCTTGTGGGGCAAGGGGAGCTCTGTCCATGATTATGTCGTGGAACTTCGAGTTGTTAGTCCAGGAGGGCCAGAAGGTGGGTATGCTAAGGTTCGGACGCTTAATGATGGTGATAAAGATATGAACGCAGCTAAAGTTTCACTTGGGGTTCTCGGAGTTATTTCACAGGTATGGTCTGAATTTCAACCTTACAACTAGCTAGCTTAACTAGCGAGACTAGAGCATCATATTTCTGATGCCATGTTCACAAACTCTAGTGTTAGATTATGGTAATTATAATTGGTCACGTACAAATTTTGAACAACTTCAATAAAGTTAAATCTCTAAGAAATGCTAGGTGGATTTCATTAATACTTAATCGGCCACCATTGATTTTGGGATGTGATAAAGGATATTAACAGCGGAAGTCGATGGAATTCTACTCTGTACATGAGCACCTTTGATCAAGTTATTTTGACTCGGTTCTACGTTTTGGCAGAGTAGCGTGTGATAGGTAGTACAAAAACAATTTGAGTCGTTTCTTTTAACCAAATTTAGGTAAGTAACATATTCCAAGGAGTTTTGATGATCCAACTACATGAAATACGCAATTGTCTTCCTTTTTTCGCTCGCTAGGCAAATATGCAATGAAAGGAAGGTGGAAATATTAGGACAGCAGCATCTTTCAAAAGGACTAGAGCATATCTAAATTACTTTCCTCTCCATTTCTGTAATTTGAGATAAACGTGGAGGACAAGTGAAATTTCCGTTGAATTGTCTTCCTTTCTTTTGCTTCTGTATATGATCTGTTCACCCGATTCAAAGTAATCCCAGTACTAGACATTCCTTGATTAGAGGATGGAGAACAAGAACTAAATTGATGATAAAGAAACTATCCACGAAAACCCATCGTTCCAACCTTTAGGGTAGGTAGGTGCGCGCTAGCTATAGCCTATAAGCCCATAGACACAACAGCACCAAACCCCGGATCTGACAGCCTGTTATTTATGTGCCTGCGAAGAAATAAAACTCAATGAAAATAAAGACATGACCGAAACCTCAATGAGAGCTAATAGCTTATATTGCTAGGAATATTGATGAAGTTTGAACGCAGCGTCTCTTTTATGCTAGTTATATTGTACATATATACACATTGATAACAAGACGCATATTTCTGCAATAGGATCAGAGACACAAATTTTTGAAGTTTTGCATCGGGGTATAAAATGATCAATGCGCCGACGTGAAACAGCACCCTTACTTTTCAGGTCACTCTCAAACTACAACCCCTCTTCAAGAGATCCATCAGTTACATGACGAAGGATGATTCGGACTTGGGAGATCAAGTGGCAAGTTTTGGCAGTGAACATGAATTTGCGGATATAACTTGGTACCCTAGTCAACACAAGGCAGTCTATCGAATCGATTATCGTGTCCCAACAAACACCTCCGGCGATGGTCGAAATGATTTCACGCCATTCCGTTCCACACCTACACTCGAGCTAGCTATAATCAGAACCTCAGGTTAGCCAATTGTGCTAGTTAATTAATACGTATAACCAATTGATTTTTTTCTACGATGGCCTAAATTATGTGGTACCGGTTTTGACATGTTGTTTTGCGTATGCGCATGGGTGAAAAGAGGAGGTTCAAGAATCAAACATGGATGCTAATGGGAAGTGCATTAACGCAAAGACGATTATATCTCTACTCTTGAGTGGTGCCTATGGCTTAAGTAATAACGGTAATTGCTATTTTCTTTCACTTTTAATCACTTTTTTTTTTCTTCAAAACTGCCCATGTTTTGGGTATATATTTACCAGTTCTACAGAATGAAGTTTTCTGATTTGTACTTATAGGTATTGCCTTTACCAGCTATCCAGTTATCGGATATCATAACCGGCTTCAAGCATCTGGATCCTGCCTAGATAGTCTTGAGGACGCACGAATCACGGCGTGTGCATGGGACCACAGAGTCAAGGGTGAGTTCTTTCACCAAACCACATTCAGCATTGGCTTATCCATGGCTAAGAGCTTCATCGAAGATGTGCAAAAGCTAATCGAATTGGAGCCCAAAGCAATGTGTGGCGTTGATCTTTATAATGGAATCCTCATGCGCTATGTTAAAGCTTCGAGTGCTTACTTGGGTAAGCAAGAAGATGCGGTAGACTTTGATATCACATATTATCGAAGCAAAGACCCCATGATTCCTAGGCTTTACGAAGACGTATTAGAAGAAATTGAGCAACTCGCGCTTTTCAGGTACCAGGCGCTGCCCCACTGGGGAAAGAATCGAAATTTAGCATTCGATGGAGCAATCAAGAAGTATAAAAACGCCGGAGAGTTCTTGAAGGTTAAGGAGGGGTACGATCCGTCAGGGCTCTTCTCTAGTGAGTGGACAGACCAAATTCTTGGATTGAAAGATGGGGCGACTGTCGCGAAGTACGGTTGTGCACTAGAGGGGTTGTGCATATGTTCGCAAGACAGTCATTGTGCGCCAAGCCTGGGCTATTATTGCAGACCAGGTAAAGTATACAAAGATGCAAGGGTTTGTACTCGTTTGACCTCTAAAAAGATTCACATGGGTACTGACGCCAATGGCCTGATTTAATTTCTCTAGGAATTGCTGAGACTGCTTGTTCCTGGTAAATTTGGGTCAAGTAACGAAAGATTGAGATCTTGAATAATGGAAACGTTGTTCAAGAACCATATTATGATATTAATTAATCAGGTATGATACAGTACTCCAAAATTTTAGAACAGATGTACTCACTTGTGGCAGCTTATAAAAGGAAACAAGCCATATTTCTATTACCTTAGTGCCCACGGTGTCGAGTCCATTGAGAGTTAGCGACTATCAATCCATAGCTAGCGTGCTATAACGCCCTTTACAAACGTATCTTTAAAATTATTGCTCGAAGGATAAAGCTAGTTTCGTCCTACTTGGTGGGTTCCCAACAAACGACATTTGTCTAAGGGAGACGAATTAGTGTTAATGTATTGCTTGCTCAGGAACTGTATCGAAATTACCACAGGGATAAAGGTTCCCCCACATTGTGCTATGAAAGTGGACATTATGAAGGTCTATGATATGATTTATTGGGATTTTCTGTGGAGTAGTCTGAGGAGTATGCTCTTTTCCCAACCTGTCCCTGCAGTGGATCGCTCAATGTATTTTCACTACCAGTTTTCTACAAATATTAATGGTGAATTTTGTGGCTTCTTTAAAGCTGAGCGTGAGCTGAGGCAAGGGGACCTCATCTCCCTATATTTGTTTATGTTGGCAATGGAAGTCTTCTCCAGGCTTCTCCGCAAAGCCATGGAGCATATGAATTTTTGGTTCCACTGGAGATGCAAGAACTTGAAGATTTCTCACCTTTCCTTTTCAGACAACCTCCTTATTTTCTGTAAAGGTAACCTTGAACCTGTCCTGCTCCTCAAGGATTGCTTATTCAGATTCCAAGCTATTTCGGTTCTCATGCTGAACCCTCACAAGAGTTGGTTGTTCACTTGTGGTGTCCCTAGTGCTCCTAGAGCTAACATTATTAGTGTGATGGGATTTGGGGAAGGTATCCTTCTAGTCCAGTTCCTTGGGGTTCCCCTTATCTCTACTAAGCTCAAGAAGATTGACAGCAAGGACCTTGTCGAGAAAATTACAGCAAGAGCTAAGAGCTGGACTTCCAAATTTCTGTCCTTTGTGGGCAGACTTCAGTCAATTATGTTTATTCTCCCCAAAAGTTTTATCAAAGAAGTTGAACGGGTGCTGAGAACATTTTTTTGGAATGGGAGTAATTTGAACCTTGGGGGACCAAAAGTGGCTTGAGATGATATTTGTTGCCCGGATGCGGAAGGTAGACTAGGAATCTATTTGTAACAGATTTAAATGAGTGAAATAAGGCAGCTATGATCAAGCACCTTTGGAATCTATCTGTGGACAAACACCGGTCCTTATGGTTGGGTGAAAGAGTAACTAGTAAAAAAAAGAGTATTTTGGCTATCGAGATTGCTGCCGATAGCTCTTGGACTTGGAGGAAGTTAATGGGGCTGGGGGCCATTCCGTGGCATAACATCAAACACATGGTTGGTAATGAAATCTCTACCTTCCTTTTAGTTTGATAAATGGCAGCCTGGGCGCCCCTTAATTCACCTGGCAAGTAGGGATCTAATTTTGGACACCCATGCAAGAGTCAGTAGCATTATTAAAGGAGAGAGTTGGGTCTGGCAAGGCGATGCTCTGCAACTGTTCTGGCGAACTATCAACCAGGATTTCTCTTTCCAGATGCGTCCTAAACTGGGTTTGGAGGACATGATCTTCTGGGACCATAACAAAGTAAACTCATTCTCTATGAGTAGTGCATACTCCCTCTTCAGATTACCCAAACCTCCTGTAGGCTGGAGGAACATTGTTTGGTTCAAAGTGGGGGTCCCTCGGTCCTCTTTTATACTTTGGTTGGCTGTCAGGAATAGGCTTTAATCATGGATCAACTGGTGAATTTTGAGGTCCTTCGTTGTGCAAATTGCGGCCTCTGTAAATCTGAGATTGAAAACACTGACCACCTGTTCTTTCAATGCTCTTTCTTAAAAAATATTTGGTTCATGCTTTTCGATAGATGCAAACTCCCACGGTCCCAATGCTCATGGTCTGGTTTCTTGGTGTGGGCAGCCCATATATATATAATCAAGACTACGGCCTTCCATTACCAACAAGACCATCAAAACAAACTATTATCCGCGACATTAAAGCTCTTTTAGAAGTCCATGTTAGCTGGACGTTTTCTCATGTTCGTCGTGGGGCGAATCTCTTAGCTCATAATGTTATCAAGTGGGCTGTCTTTGAGAATTTTGAAGGATCTATTCCCTCTTGTTGTATTCCCTTTGATATTTTGTATTCTGGCAATCCTCCTCCCCCTCCTTGACTTTGCTTTTGACGGGGATGAATGAATATTTGCTTAGAAAAAAAAAAAGACTCCCTCAATACAACCACTTCATATCCAGTGTTTGCTCAAAAACAAATTACGGGGGACCTCCAGAAAAATTTCTTGAGGTGGCCCAACGAGTTAGTCAATGCGAAGCATTGTTCGCACCACGCCTAGCGTGCTGACATTTCCGTTGATCCACCCGTTGGAGGAGACCATGGATTTCAGCAACAATATCGTGGATTTGCCAATCGGTCCTCTTGGCGTGGGCTGCCCATATGCTCAAAGGCAATCGACTACTAAACCTAGTGAGGAAACTTGTCTTTGTGTATTACATCTAGCGTGAGAGGAATTCACGTATCCATTCAGGCATAGTAGGAGAATTGTCGAGGTGTTTGAGAAGATCATCCTGAATGTTAGATCTAATCCCAACACTATGAATCTGGGGCGTCAACAAATGAACGAGATAGTCCAGAGACTCATGTACTCTTTTTCTCCCTGTTTAATGTGACCTTCGTCTATATTCTGTGATTGGTCTTAGAGTTGACCTTTGTTGTTGGGGTCTCTAAACTTGAGATTCTATGCTCACTAGACAGTTATAATTTTGATCGTTTTAATACACTTACCACTTACCCAAAAAAAAAACTACGACATAATTTCATTAAAAAAAATTCCATCAAGAAATCTATTTTCGCATTTTTTTACAAACTTCAACACACATTTTTCATTAAAAAACACTATCAAATCATCTCTTTCCATACTTTTTTATAAAGTCTAATAGAACCTATTGTATCCCAATAAAAAAAATTATCAGTAGGAATTTTTTGAGGCATCCAAAAACAATCGGATGGTATATGAGAAAAAATTACATATTGTACATTATTATAGTTATAGTTGAAAATAAAGAAGAAGATGAACAAATAAATAATGAGGCATATGGCCTCCAAAAAAAATGAAAGGCAAAGAGTCACCCAAAGTCATGTAGTACTAATCTTTAATTTTCACTCCTTACTGTTACCACGGCATTCTTCTACTATTAGTGAAGGTTTTCTAATAAAATCCAAACGTACTGTCGTCCTTGCCTAAAAAAAGAAAAGGAGAAAAAGTTGATAGAATAAAACAAAGAGTAACGAGAGCAAAACGAAACAGAGAGAAATATGAAGAAAAGGAAAGTAAAGAGAGGCATGGAGAAAGAGGAGAAAGTGGAGAAAGTGGAGCAATAGTTTTACCTTCTGGAGTAATAGACTTAACTTGGATGAAATGCTTTTAATCGAAAGTTAAATGGTAGGAATGAGGAAACTGGGTGAAGTGCCTCGATACGCATACATGGGCCGCAGCTAAGAAGAGCTAATCAATTTTTTAATGAAACATTTTCAAGCAATATATTTATCTCACATATGATAATCTGATATAGCTTTTATACATAATTTCCTTCGTTAAAGTCTATCCAGGACCTTGGCGTGATTCGTATGTGGCATGCCACAATTTACTATGTAGTCCTTAATGACACGTTGACTGTCAAACATATTAACAATGATGATAATGAAAAAAAAAAAAAAAGGAAAAGAAAATCTGAAAAAGACACAGCTGTTGCGTATGTAGCCAAAGGAAGCAAACAAAGACATAGATGCCGTGTGATCTATGACTTGGACAATTTACAAAAAGAATTAGGTACTGGGACGACTTACAAAAAAAGGTACTAACTTACTACATATTTTTTTTTTTTTTTTTTATTAATTTTCCATATTAAATGTTCACTTGATTGAGCTAAATTCAAAAAAGTTTCTTGAAAAGATCTAGCCCGGATTGCCTTCTCTTGTTTGGGGGCTTTAAATTCGCAGCATCTTGCTGACCTTGCGCTAAGTGTACATGATCCTTTTTTTTTTTTTTTACTTTTAGGGGGTGTTGGCCCCTCCCGCACTGGTTGCCGACATCCCCTGATCATCAATTGATTTTTGAAGTCCATGCCTTCTCTACCCAACATGCATTTACTTTAATTGGGGCAGAACGCATGGCCGACAATGCCATTAACCTAGGACCCTTAGGTGGGTTGGAGAGAGGGTGCTCCAACGGGTGGGGAACCCTGCCTACTTCATTTTGGGTCTTTTGCTGTTCAAGCAGATAGAGGATTTATTTTTTGAGACCTTAAAACTTAGAGACTTTATTATATATATTTGAAAACTCATGAGTTACTAATTTTCTTTTGCGCTAAAACCAAAAAAATTAATTTTAGATTTTCCCCTTTGTAGTTTACTTGAAGGGATTATTTTAAAACTTTTGGTGCCACGTGAGTTAAATACTTAGAACTATAGCGGAGTCCTACGGTGAGGGCCACGAAAATTAGGGAGATTTTCCCCATTAATGTCTCCTATAAGGAATCAAGCAAGTGCAACCTGTTTGACTCTTGAGCAAGAGTAACAGTAACTCTAGGCTATTATAAGTTAGACCCTCCTAAGTGAATGTATTTATGTATTAATTATGGCTACAAAACCTAGAGAAAGTCACTTCTTTAGAGCAGAGGTGCTAGCTCCGACATGAGGATTGCACAATTTAGTCCGTCGGAATTAAAACATGCGGCTGTTTGTAACTCATTTATTAAATAACTGACACTACTAAAAAAATGGCCGTGAGCCACGATATTCATTTAGTCGCAAAAATCTGGTCCTTAAAACTACTGTTTTTGCGACAAAATCAGAAAAGTGGTCACTAATTATACCCTTAACTTAAGTGATATACACTAATTAATTTTTTTTTAAGGGCCTTAAGCGATAACACTTTTATCTTTATATTGGTCGCAGATAATGGGATAAAAAAAAAACTATGAAATTTTACACATCAACGACTACCATTATGGTCACTAAAAGTGATGTACAATGTACATGACAATAGAGAGTGAAAATATATATTTTTTGCGACGAGAAAAAAGTGGTCACAAAATTTTAGAAACACATACTGCTTTTAGCAACGACACCAATAGTCGCTAAATTAGCATGTATTTTTAGCGACAAGTAAAACATGGTCATTACGCATAATAAATATTTTGTACTTAGCGAGAGAATTTTTGACAATGATAATGATTTGGAATAATATTTACAAATGATTTGGCAGAGAAAAGAAATACCGACAAGGTTTTACTCAATAGCAGCAGATCTTATGGTCATTAAAACAGATGTATAGCGACGGAGCCTATGGTCACTAAGGAGGGTGGTGACGATGATAAAAACCGTTGCAAATATAGATACCTTTGAACGGAAAAAGGGCTCGTTGCTAACATCAATAATTTGTGGGGAGACATTTTTAATTCCACTATTAGCGTTACAAAATGGGTAGTTCAAGAACTTAACGAGTCCTAATTGGTTAGTTCAATATAGGGCGAGAATCAAAACACTAATATAAAACCGTATACAAGTGCATTGTATATCCCGGATAATTAAGAACGGATACAGTCAAAAGTTTGCTTTCAAAAAATTGCTTACCAATTATATTATGAATCTTCAATCTTCTATAATTCTTCAGGATGTTGTTGATGATACCACTTGAGTCTTGTCGATTTAACAACTTGAGCAGTCCAAATGTTTGCCTCCTTCATTTTCACGCTTAACAATCGTCATAATATTTCTCTCAAAGTCCTGATAGCCAACTGTCTTGAAAAACTATCATATAGTCTTTCTGATCAACTTCTGGTAGTACTTCCAAGTATAGAAGCTATCAAAGTAATATAGGAATGAGTCCCAAGATCGAATTCACAGGAACAAAGGAATTAATGCAAGCTTTAGATATCATTAGTAACAAAAGAAGTTATTGCTATGGAAAATAGTAAAGTTTTTGTAGATTTTTTTATGGTCAAAGATGGATTTACAGCAATGTTAAATCAAGGAAGTGCTGTATATTTGCAAATGGAGAAGAAAATTTTGAGTTGGTTTTTCTTTTGAGGTTTATGTATCATAATTGAACAAGAAACTAAGGAATGGAAGAACAATAAACTTAGAAATAAACATATGCAAGCTATTTTAAAAGTAAAGTGCAGAGAATGAACTAATATTCTAAGAAACAATAAATCAAACACCTAAGTTTCAAGTTTTACCCATTCACACATTGTTGTTGAATAACACTCAATTTTCTCTTTCTACAACCACTTACTCATTCATAAAGATCATGATTGAAAAATATAGCAATTTATCCACAAAGTCAATTGTAACCAAAATTCATTACTAAATTGCATAGTAAATTTAGATATCGAAAGAAAGCCAATGGAGCCTTATAATTCAAGCATCAATTGTGCCTCATCGTCAACAACAGATCAAGATTAAGCATAAAGAACTACAATCCTTTTCTAAAGTTAAATTGCAATACAAATTAATAGATGTAGGAAATGAAAATCAAAAGGAAATTGGGATATCCAAAACAATCTGATTCTAGGCTACTCCTTGAAACTTAGGCTTAGAGGTTTAGCCCAACATAGCTAAATCAAACTTTGTTAAAAACATTTCAGAACTAAAGAGTTGCATTAAAGAAAATAAAGATGCGATTGGAAAGCTAAAAATCCTCTGGCCTCCGGCTTGGGCAAAGGAGAAAGAGTTTCCCCAAAGTCTCCTGTAGGTTCCAGCCCAAAGAGCCAAAAACAATCTCTCCCAAAAGTGAAAACGAGAACAAAGCTGAAAAACGAGCAGAAAAAAATAAAAATGAATGCCTCCTCCAGCGTGCTTTTAAGCAAGAGAAGACGATTTGCTTGCTTTTCCAAAATTCCAGATCTGCCCACTTGTTGCCCGAGATTCCTTTCCTTCCAGAATTCTCAATCTCTCATTTTTGCTACCGCGCTTGATCCCCTCGCGTAGCTCCCTTCGTAATTTTTTTCTATTCAAGTTTGCACTGCGCAAATCTTCTCCTCCAGCTCAGCTTGGCAATACCCAAAGTCTGTAGGTATCTTTTTTACTTCCAAAAATGCCCTACAGTAGATTAACACCAGTGTATATCATTTTAAAGGTAAAAATGAAGTATGTGAGTGTCATGTTTCTCTTGTTACAACAGCAACAACGTAAATCATTTTTAAGTGTAAAATATCAACTGTTATAAATTTAGCTCAAATACTAAAATCTGGTGCTTAATTAAGTGCTTAATTCATTTTCGGTTAAACAATTTATTCACTTAAGCACTTAATTATGCAGGTTTGACACTTTATCACTTTCTCTAAACCTTAGCTATGATATAAGATGATATTGTTAAGGATCTCAGATATCGGCCGTAAAATTATATGAAAATCTATTTTCCATTATTTCCTTATATTATTTTATTTCGAATTTTGAGTTTCTACTATTTACAATCACGTCCATTAACATATCACAATTGACCTCCGAGAAGATGAAATTGATTTTTAAAATCCCTTTTGCCAATAGTTATTTGTTTTTCTATCCTTCGATCATGCTATATTCCACGTTAGCCAATATTAAGGGTGGGTACAGGAACGGATGAAACCGGAATAGCATATTCTGTTACCCACCGGAACACCATTTTCATTCCAGAATGGAACCGAAATTTCTAGAAACAGAATCCAAAAATTCTGGTTCCATTAGTGGGGCTAAATGCCCATATTTGGCCTATATTTTGCTTTGGCCCAACTCTTTTTTGTCTTGTGTTTTTTCTAAAAACAATGGGGCTAGAAAATACCATTATGGACCTGGACAAGGCCTGCCCATTCCCATTAGCGACGAGCTTTTAACAAATAAGGAAGCTTTTATTCCCCCATACATCCTTCCCATTCTCACTTTTCTGGTTTTTCTTGCAATTCGTATTCCTGCGATCTCTTCCCTTACGTTTGTTCTTTATAAATGCATTCTTGTTTTCGTTTAAATAAATCTATCTATTGAAGCTGCTTTCTAGTGGAGTGAGTTCTATGACCTCTATCAAAGAAGACGGAAAATGTTGTTTTGTGAGAGAGAGAGAGAGAGGAAGAGGGGAGGGAGAGAGAGAAAGAGATTTTGGGAGGCAGCGACATCCAACAAGGAGGGTGGGGGGCTGGGATGGCCGATTGTGGGAGGGGGTGGGGTGCCCGGTGCTGTTTCCTTCGGAGACTAAAGAATCGAATTCGAAATGAAGGGGTGCCGTTTCATTTACACGCGACCTGGGTTGTTTGACCCAACGCATTAATTTTTTTTTTTTGAAACCTTTTTGAGCCCTGAATTATTTTTTTAAAAAAATACTACCGGAATTGGAAATTCTTTCTGTCGGAATTTTCGGTTCCGTATCCAGTTTTGAAAATTCCTAATATGGGATCCGGTTCTGGTACCGGAATAGGCTGAAACCGGTGCCAGATTCCCAATATCGAAACCGGATCCGGAATTTTCGGTAGTGGCTGGATGATTTCCCCACCCTTAGCCAATATGACAGAAATAATATCACTGATTAAATCCCTAGCTCATATAGTTCTTAATTCCCAGTCTGTAACCCGTTGGACTCTCAAATTGTTTTCAAAATATTTTCACAAATAAATATATATTTATATGTATTATTTTTGAAAAATAATTCCACAAAATTTCACTGACCACTGATTTCTTTTCGAGTTCAACTCTATACAGATATAATGAATATATTGTCTCATCAACAAACTAGTAGATTCTTTGTTGAACATTTATATATGTCCATTTATCATGCATAAGATTCAACATTGTTTGGAATATTTGATCTAGAGAGATCAACACAATAGACTCAGTTAAAGCACAAGTAAACAAGGAACAAAGCTACACAAACCTCTCAGATCTAAGGATACCATAAGCTTTGAATAAAATTCTCACCATCATTGATCACTTACAGAAGGTATCCATATTTGATCTTGTTCAGTGTATGTACTCTTACAGTGCACCCACTCGTCTACTTAAGGTCACTCCTTAAATAGTCCATCGTCCTATTTAATAGGGGCACAACGAGTGTAGACTTAATTGTACATACATATGTACCTAGGTTTATAATAACCGTAAAGTGAACAAGGTATTGAAAAATCATATTCCTTGCTTTCGATTCATTCATCATTAGCATGAATTTTCTACAATCTTACTCAACAATATCCATGTAACATCTTATAACATAATACCCATATATATATATGTGTGTGTGTGTGTGTGTGTGACAAATAAAGAAAAAGTTTTCTCATAATTATTCTAAACAACTAGTTTTGAGAGCATATTTCTAACACATACTACTCATGCTACAAGAAAATTTTAAAGACAACTTACCCAAAACAAATTTAAGACAATAAATAATTAAAAACTCAAAAAAATTGGAAAGATTTATTTTCAAATATAAAAACTTTTCAATAAAACACATTAAAAAAAAAAAAAAAGGAATACTTGGAATAAATCTTTTTTAGTTTGATTTTCAATTTAAATTTAGTTTTTAAAAGTTGTCTACCCTGGTTCGATAGGAAACTAGACATTAATGGTCCATAACAATTACATATGCCATATCGCGACTAATTATGATTGGTATATATTGTCATTCTTACTCTGTTTAAGAAACCATAGAATTATATTTCATCCCTCTTCTGTTTTCTTCTACATTTGACATGTCCCCTGTTCTTGTATATGGTTCTTAGGCGAAATTGAAGTTGAAAGGAAATCAATTCAAATAATTGAAGCAAGGTCCAAAGGCTTGATTCTCGCAGCATCGACGATGTGGTGCGATAATCCAATAGAAGCTGTTTCACAGATGAGGAGAAGCTTGGAAATGAATCCCCAACCCGATCTGCTGCCCCTTGAAGTGGTTGCCAGGCAATCTCAGCATGGGGAATGCCGGAGGTCCCTGCACTGAACACCTCTTCAGCCCTCAGACGAAGGGGAGAAGACCGAGGAGGAACGGGAAGTTGATCTCGACCAGCAAGAAAACTAGGTGTCAAACTTCGTCGCCTTGCAGCTTCCAAAATATCTATCAAATCAGGTGATGGCTCGAGGTTCGGGGTAGAATGGGAGGACTCTGAGGCAGACTCACCCTACTAAACGTTAGGTGGCTCGGGAGAAGCATAAACTTTGGCCTTCTTACACACCAGGCGTAAAGTAAAGGTCTCCTCTTCCTTGACTCGTCCACTATACAAAGCCTCTTATGAGATCGAGTTTTCGGTCCCGATCTCCCTATAGATGATGTCCCAGGAAGAGTCGTAGTTTCACTGATAATTTGCACACCTTTATTGCTCGATGTAGAGGATGCTACCCTTCGACAAGCTACTGTAGACCTTGTCTCCCGTATGGCTGTCCTAGCGGATCTCGCCGTCTAATTGGCTGGACTCGCCTTAGGCAAAGAGACAGCTTCGATTGGTTTCCCTCCTTCAAAATGAGGAGCTTGTGACTTTTGGCCCATACAGGTTATCGCCCTACATCAACACAACAACCTAACAACAAAAACTAAGACAAAACCTAACAGCAAAAATCAAGAAAGAGAATAGTTAGTTCCACAAACAACAGAAATTGAAGATCATCACAAACTCACCTGCCAAGGACCCCGCACCAGCATTCATAACCGCACCCACAGCAAGAGCAGCTCAGCCACATCCTAGGGCTTCCTGTCTGCAGCCTTCGATATCCGGGCTTCCTCCGCCGCATCAAGATCAGGCACCTCTCTAGCTGCATCATAGAACAACCATTCAAAATAGGGAAAATTACTCAGAACCCACTAGGTTTTAGGCCAAAATCAAAAGCCTCATTGGATTTTAAAAAAATATCCAAAAACCCACTTGGTTTATCAGTTTGATATGAAAACTAACCCGAGTCAACTCTGTTAGTAGAGATAATGGAGCCCAATCCACATAATATAAATGAACAAATCGTTACTTGACACGTGCTCAAAAAAATTACATAAGCTTCAGCCTGCCATGTTGCACCCACATCCTATCACGCCAACCACGTCAATCTCCTCTATACTAATGAAGAAGCCTTGGAGGAAGCCCTAGGTTCATCGATCTGAAAATCCCTCAAAGTTCTTTGCCCTTCTGCGAAGCTTTAAAGCTTTAGTTTTCCACGTCGTTTTGCCTTAGAAGTTCCTTCAAGAAAGCTTCAGTCAGCCACGTCGTTCTCCCCATTCTGCCTTATGGGTCTTCCTCGACAATGTCCTCATTGAGCTCATCATCTGCTACAGATGCTCGAAATTTGGACATAGAGTTGGCTCGGGTTAGTTTTCGTACCAAACTGATAAACCAAGTGAGCTTTTGGATTACTTTTAAAACCAGTGAGGCTTTTGATTTGGGCCTAAAACCTAGTGGGCTTTGTGTAATTTTCCCTTCAAAATATGATCCTACCACTATTTGACGTACAAGAAGAGGGTAAAAAACCGCAGACTTACTTCATCTCGATGGCACACCCCACTGGTTATAAACCTTAATAGGATCCTTCTCATCCGGAGGATAGCCTTTGCCTGAGATGAAGAAAAACCTCTCATGCCATCCCTTGTTGTTGAAAGGAAGACCATGAAATAATCTTCTCCCATCCTAAGCTTGAAAAAAATGGTGACCTTCAAGACTCCTCATCACCTTATAACACCACGCAAACTCCAGCCATGAAGAAGGATTCTCTGCGGCGAAGAGTTTATCCCAAAGTGCAAAAAATCCTAATGCCAAGCGCCAACTGTTTGGAGTGAGCTAGCTCAAGGACAGAGAATACCAGCGTACTAGCTCAAGGATAGAGAATACCAGCGTAGGAGTTGCCGCACGTTTCAAGAAAAAGGAAACCGTGCTCCGACGTGCAAAACTTCTTCTAAGAATGAAATTTCCCCCTTGTCGAGGCACACCACCCGCTCTTTAGGACCTGGTACTCACATCATGATGGAATCCGGAATGTCATACTTGGAGCGCAGTTCCGTCAAGTGTTTGGATTGACGATTCTAGACCCACAGGGACACCGACAATGTACCTTTGGGTCTCGACTCCCCCACCATTGCCCCCTCAGACTCATCGCGGGAAGAAGTCATCTTTTAAGGAAAAAGAAAGAAATTTTCTCTCTCAAAGGCTATCGGATATTGACGGTTTTGGCGAACTAAGCACGACGGCACAAATGACTGTTGAGGGTATAGAGCGAAGGGATACAAGGCTAGTCGTCTGATAGCTTGCAGGGCACTTAATCAAAAAATGTCTCATCGCCTGCACACCCTATTTCATTTCAAACATCATCAGATTAGGTACTAGACATGCAGCGTCTGCAGCTCTCAGTCCATTCATGCTCACCCCCTCGAGCTTCAAGCGTATTAAAACCAGGCCGAATCCAGATAAGAGCCCAAAGTGTTTATATCTTGACCTTCCTTCAATCAACCTCCACGCATGTATTATCTAGCCCGTCGAGGCCACAGCTGATGATACTCCAACGGGTCCATAAACTTCATTTCTCTAATGAGCACAAACAGCAGCAGGCAGGTTCCACACCCTGTTATTTGAAGCCCCATTTAGATTTTTGCATTCTTGAGACTGTTAATGGGCCATGATACTGTCCATTAGGACCTAACAATGACTGATCCAATAAACCCCCATCAGTCCAAGCCTGTTTAAGGGAAGGAACTACTGATGGGCTATAATATGACCGGCCCAGTCTATTGCAATACACTAACCCGTCCATAGTCCCGCCCAAGACCGCAGGTGTGTTCAAGGCCCCAGCACGCACGAATGTGAATTAATTCCCCCATATCTTCCCGCCTAACCCTTTAAGGAGTCCTATAGCTCACGATATTAAACTCCTTTTAGGACTGTGTCACCTACACCCTATATAAGATAGATACCCCCATTATATTTTCTAAGGTTAATTACTTCTCCAAACTAAACTCTTATTGAGATCTAACTTAGGCATCAAAGTCTCCACATCCGACGTCGCCCCTCTTCTTGTTCCCTTTCAGGTCTAATCGACTCCGGCCCTTGGTAATTTTAGCATCATCAGGTTCAATCCATTCCCTTCGAAGTGTATGAAAGAGTCATACTTTACGATGGCATTGCTCAACCCTGGACAAAAAGCTCCTCAGAATGACATTGTTGTGTATCTTCAGCAATTGGTGGACAAGTTAAAAGAGTTGTGGGAAGAATGCATTGATACGTCTGACGTATCCACAAGTCAAATTTTTTGTTACATGCAGCGTTGTTGTAGACTATAAATAATTTTACAACAAATACAAATCCATTTGGCTAGAGCAATAAAGGAAAATTAGTTTGTCGTTGTTGTAATGAGATGTTGCGTCCTTATGTTTGAAATATAGTCGAAAAAAATGTTATACGTCTCGTGGTCAATTATTGTCAATAAACTATGCCTGGGAAAGAAGAGAAATACAAAACATAAACTTGCACCTAAAATGTTATCTGGCACAAATGTGCTTCAGCAACATTGTCAGACTTGTGCCTAAGATGTTATCTGACACTGATGTGCTTCAACAATATCGTCATGTCAGGGATGTGCAATTGGGAAAATCTAAGAAGGGGAAGACTCAACCAATAATAGAAAAATCATCCTTAGACAAAAGAACGAAAACTCTATTCGTCTCCTTAAAACTCTGAAAACTCTGTTCTTCTCCTTAAAATGCTGAAGAACAGAGTTCTCCTTTTCCTTTTCTACAACAGGAAAAAATCAGTTGAAAGAATGCTCCGTAGACTTGCCTCACATAGTGAAGATGGTAGAGTTCTCCATAGAATGAAAATCGACTGCTAAATTCCTTTTGCCGTTACCTTTGTTTGGAACAATTTCAAAAGGTAAGCGAAAGAGTACGAGTAGGGAGTCTCTGCCTAACTAATACCATCACCGGAAACGCGGGGGGGGGGGGGGTGCACCCTGGTGTAGTTTTAGTTTTAGGAGAAGTTCAAAGAGCAGAAATTGAAAAGGAGTTAAAAGTGGCTGGATGTGACATAAGCCCTTTTAGTGTTAGCGGCAAACTAATCGCGCAAAAGGACTTAGCAATCGTGTGGTCTCAACTTACAAACTCGTTGACAAAGATTATAGTGGCAGACAGCTTTGATTACTGTCTCTAACTCTATTTAATGGGGATGTGCTCCCTGACATGGCTAAAAAAAAGTCGTTGCCGAAAGCCATATTTGTTGTAGTGTGGGCTTATAAAAAGGACCAGGAGAATCTCCACTCGTAGAGAAACCTTTCCTACCGTGTGACATCATTCACAAAGAAGGCTCCGTCTACAAAGAAACATTTTCCCCCATGCCTTATCAGCGACCGAAAGCCTCTATATGTCTTCTCCACTTCCTGTCAGCTGCAAAGTAATTAATGCCCTGTGCAGAGGATTTCTCCCCGTGCTTTGCCAGCTGCAAGGTAATTAATGCTCAATTTAGAAGGATTCAGGTATCCCGAGGAAGAAAAGATATGGTACGTTCTCCAGCCAATATCGCCTCTCCAATAAGATGTTCAGGATAAGGCACCTATTAAAAAAAAAAAAAAATTGGCTCTTCATTACAGGTTTCTCTCTTTTCTTAGGTTATTCTTTGATTTCCTTAGGTTCCTAGAAACAAAACATTGTTTCTAGAAGTTTTGCAGAGGCAGATTATCGTGCCTTTGCATCCACTAGTTGTGAAATTGTTTGGTTCTTGCAACTTCTGTATGATTTTTGAATTCCTCATTCCACACCACCTTTTGTGTATTATGACAGCAAGTCTGTGCTTTCTCTAGCAGCAAATCCGAATCATCATGCCCGAACCAAACAAGTGGAAATAAACTATCATTACATTCGTAAGCAAATTGCCTAAGGAGTTCTTCACATTTTCTATATTGTTTTAGCTCATCAACTTGTTGATATATTCACTAAGGGTCATGGTAAATCCCAATTTCAATATCTTCTATCCAAGCTAGGCAGTCATAGTGTACATGAGCTAGTTTGAGGGGGAGTATTGGAGGTAACCAACTTCTAGTTAAGCTGTTAGTTTCTGTTAACATTGTTAGTTGCCTTAACAAAGTCAGTTATTTTATTCAACGCATTTGTTATGCTTTATAGTTGGTTTAAAAGCACACCTCTTTTATTTTCATGTAAGAACAATATCATTTTCTCAATACAAATAGAAAGTATTTCACAAAGCTCTCCCATGTTCATACAAACTTTCTTGCTTGATCCTATGTTCACCACTAAGCACTGGTTTCCATAAATGCAGCTTAAAAAGCATTAGCATCTAATCGCTCTCTAAGCGAATGCACAAAAAAAAAATGTGGTGGATGGGAAACTGGTAGGGTCATACATGGACGAGTTTAAGGGGGTTCACATGACCACCATAGGTGGGGGTCTCTGCCTGCCTGACCAACCAAATGGACTGTCATGAAGACTTAAGCCTGGCCTTCGTCGGGCGGGGTGCCATCAGATCTGTTTCAGGCGGGCTCAAGTCAGAAAAGGCACGGTCGGATTGATTTTGGTGAGCTCATGTTGGGCTAGGCGATATGGGTCGGTTGGGTTTTAAGATTGGATTGCGTGAAATAGGCTAATCTATAGAGTGAGCTTAAATATTTTTCCTATCTTTTTTTGCTTTGGGGCTTTAGGCTATGCGAGTTGGGCTTAAAGCCTCTCAAGTCTCATCCGAATGTCTTAACAAAATGTGTACAATAGCCTTTTTTTTTTTTTTTTCTAAAATGTATACTAAATAGTAAATACTTCTTTTAGGGTGAAAAAATGTGCCAATATTTGTGAATCAAAGAATAAACAAAGTAGGAAAGGTCAAAAATAAAATTGTTGTGGACTACAGTAGTATAGGTATAAGTTCAAAACGATCATTTCTTTAAATGGCAATAAGCAAAGCTAAATAAGAAATATTTACATGAAGGAAGAAATATTACTGTAAATTAATTTACAATCATACCGATTAGAGTAGCTATATAACATGTCTATCACTCTATTGGATCTCTTGATGTCCATATTGTGCTTCTATCTTCTTTTAGCTTACAAAATTAAGAAGGCGTTTGGGAGCCAAAATTTTGGACTCCCAAAATTTCCACCCTAATAAAATAACTTCCCAAAATTCTCTCCTTCCCCATCAAATCATCACTTTTTACTCCAAATAAATACAAAAAATTCATTCCAATAATCTCTCTCTTCACTTTTTCACCAACTCCAACATTTTAAATACCTCAACATTTTAACAATCAAACACCACCAAATAATACCCAGAGAAATGTGGGTAGCGAAAAACAATTAAGGATCAAATCACTCTTAGCTTGTATGTTTGATGTATCTTTGAGGCCTATGTAATTTGTGGCCTTCTATATAAACTCAATCTCACACACTCAATTGTAGTTACAAAACATACTCACAATATTAATGAAAGGCAATGATGCTACAACATCCATAAGAACTATAACAAGGACCAAAGATTAAAGAAAATTATGAGGAGCTTCCCTACGCTTGGTCTTTTGAAGTTTGAACATCCACAACAATACTTCTATTTTCAACAAAAAGCTAATGCGTGATGCATCTCCACTAACACTCATAATTTAACCATTCATGCCATGTGAGTCTAGATGACAACCCAAAAAGAGGGGTGAATTAGGTTTTAATATAAATTAATGCTTTTTCAAAGATTAGCCAAGACAAATATCCAAGATAGAAGGCACACCACAAATACAAATAAAGTAGAGCAAGAAATAGAAAGATGACACCGGTATTTTTAGGTGGTTTGGCCAAAACTTGCCTACGTCCACTCCCAAGGCTATTGACTTCATTGGGCTTTCTCCACTATTCTCCAATAGCAATCACACCTTAGCTTTCGAGTGCTAGGTAACCATTACAAAGTGTTTTACGAGTTCACGCTTCAACTCTTTTCATAAATCTCAACAACCCAAGGGATTTCTTCTACCCTTACAAGTAGGACCAAGTGTCACACAACACTCCAATGTTTTGTAAAAGATGGGTACAAGGATATAATGAAAAAAAGGCTATTTAAGCCAAATAGCAAGTGTAAGGCACAATGATGAGTAAAAAAACAAGATTCGAGTAAGAAAGCTTTAGTCTTGGCAGATGTAGCATTAGCTCTCTTGGGATCTGAGTTCTTCTCTCTTCTTCAAAGCTTTTTCTCTCTCTTTATAGAAGCTAAGTCATAAATGATGTGCAAGTTCTTGTCTTTATCTCTCGATCTTGTTTTATTTATAGTTCTCTAGACTTGAAAGACCTTCAAGTAGCTTTATTGTACGGTTGGAGGGGTACCCAAGTTATTTTAGAACAAAAAGATGTGTTGGCGACGTTCCAGGGACAACTGCGTAATCGCAGTATGTGTTGACACATAGTCAGCATGTGTCGACACCATAAAATTATTCTGGATTTTTTCTCTCAGGGTGCTAGTGCAATGTGTCGACACCATCAATGCTAAAAAGGTTTTTCAGCAACTTGGAAGTGTTATTTCCACTCCAATTCATTTATAAACACCTACAATGAACAATGTGACCTTTTTAGCTTATGCATTGGTGTTAATACACATTTAGAACTATTATAGAGGGATAGTCTCAATCCTTTTGAAAACCAAATTAGAATTTGTGGATTGACATAACAAGTTCTAAAATCCTTTAAAGCAAGTATATTTTTTTATTATCATCAAAATCAAAAACGGATTGTTCAAGAAACAACCTTGGACTAACATACTAAATTACAAATATAATTCCACAATAAAACTTAAGAAAATATAGACAATATAAATACACAATAAAACATAAGAAAACATAGACAATACAATTCCACATTGTTTTTCCTTCAGGCTCAATCATTATCATTCATCTTCTTCATCCATGTTAGTAGGAGTTGAGTTTTCATCTAACACTTGAAAATGCAAATAAACAATGAAAATAGAAATACATCAAAAAATTACAAATAAATTGAACATCAATATTATCCAAATGCAATAAAATCACAAAGTTATCTGGCTTAAATTCAAAGCTCTCAACATTATATGTTGCCTTACGAAGATCAATTTGAATTGGATTAGACTTCAACCAATTTTGTGCACAAAAAAGAGCCTCAACTGTTCTCAGTGCCAAACAGGTGTGGCCAAAAAAAAAATTTGTGAGTAATGTTTATGTAATTATATGCTCAATTTAGTTTTAACTTCCAATAAAATACTTTGTTGTGCAGAATAAGATGTGGGGGTTATTTGGCCAAAGATGCCCCACTAGAGATAGCCCAGAAGTAGCCAGAGAAGTATTTCATGAAGTTTTGAGACATAACAAATTCAATTATTTAAGGAGATTGGGGAGCAAAGTCATTCCTATACCATCCAATTCATCGAGCTCCATGCAAGTGACTCATATCACTTAACACTTAACAAGTGGAGACTTATAAGAGTGAGCTCGAGTAGATGAGGCAAAAAATATGACGATTTGAAAGCTATCATTTTAGATATAATTCCATGATATGAATTAGAAGAAATGAGGTCATAACCGTATTCCAAGGAAGACTGTGAAATTTTAAGTAGCTTATGTAAGTGGTTTGACATGTTTCACGCCACTCTCTCTCTCTCTCTCTCTCTCTCCCTTGTTCAGTGACATTAAGGGGAAAATGAGCTCCCTTGGCTCTCTCTTCCTTTTATAAGCCTTACTAACCCAAGTTAACCTTGTAGAGTTAAACCTAATCTAACATCTAACATAGTTTTTTAGGGCAATCATCTAACCTAGAGTTATCTACAAGAAGCAAGTCCCCTCTATGGTTGATTTGGGCGCCAAGGGGAAGAAATTGCCAAGTGACAAATTATTTCTTTCATAGTCAATGATTATGAGCTTCCAAATCTTACAAAATCTTCACCATCTTTTATGCTTGCCGATTGGTCCATTTTTCCTCCACTAATGAGCTTGTTTTTTAGCCTAAGTACAAGCCTCCATGAGTCCACTTTGTCTCCACTCAAGGGCCTACACACCCAGCCCATTAAAATCACTATATGGCCTCCCTTCAAGCACATGCATTAGCCCATAATAAAGCCTAATGTTCACTAACCAAAGGCTAATAGCTAACTGCATATATTAATCAAGCTCTAATTTCATTAATTGAATCAAATCAAAGCTAGGCTAACATGTTACAAGAGAGATTAAAAAATTTTGATGGCTAAAGCACATAAGTTCTGAAATTTATAGAGCCTTTATTAAGAAATATAACATAAGCACTAATGTCAATTTAATGCTTATTACAAAACAAAATTTAATTATTAGCATAAGAAATCATAAAATATCATAAGTATCAATTACTAGGAAAAAAAGTAACAGAGAAATTAATTACATAATTATCCGAATAAAATACTCCAATTTATTTAGAAATTCAAAATTAATCGTAAAAATATTATAAAATAATATTTAATCTGGAGGGGTACTACATTCTACCATGGTGTCAAGAAGGACATGTGTCATTTGCCAATTGGTGCAACATTCTCCAGCTCAAAAACAGGCATTAAGGGAGATGAGAAATGAAACGGAGGGACATTTTGTTGCTATATGCTGACCACATGTATGAATTTATACAAACATTTACCACTGGGATCGTACGTTATACTCTAAGGACTGTTTGTATAATTAAGTCATTTACTTATAAATCGTCTCATTGCCATACCATCACCAAATTTATAGATCACAACTCTTAATGAATGATGATGAGAATTTATCTGGTTAAAAAAGGGACAACAATATTTTATGACAATAAAATGTTGTCAACAATCATATTCTTGAAGAGTTTATATAGTCAAAAATATTTTGTAGCTTTTGGAGCGAGCCATGTAGGCTCATTATTATGTTAATAGTCCATAATTTTAACCTTTGACCTTCTCTCAATAAAAAATTTAGTTCATTTTCTTTAATTACTTACTTTATTTTTGATTATTAAACAAATTAAAGGGATTATAAGAGTCTTTGCTTTAGCTCATGCTGTTGTAAATCTTCTAGCAACTTTTTTAGACATCCTTTGTAAAGCATTCAAACTTATTTCCTTGATATGAAAATTGCTTTTCTTTTTTTATTAACACTTTAATACTTGAAAATATTATTTTTACGTCTTTGACCTTTAAGGTTTAATTTCCAACCGACTATTTCTAAAATAGTATTATGGATTTGATAATCCTCTAGCCATAAATAGATTTTTAGATGATTAATTTCTTTATTCAAAACAAATCATATCTTCAACTTTTGAAACCCTTCTACTTCTTTCTATGGTTAATTCGTTTTCTCGTGTCGTAATCTTGCTATAATTATGCATTTTATTACTATAAAAAGAGTTTAGAAGTTAATATGAGCATGAGGCGTAACAAATGGTAATAGAGCATGGTTAGGGTTGAATCTTGATGTTTATCTAGATTATTGGAGTTACTCTCTAATATATTGTATTAATGATGTTTGTTCAAAGCTTACGAATGTGGTTCTATAGACTCTTGGAAAGAATTTTGATTGAAGTATGAGCATAGGTTTAAACTACAGCTATTAACACTAGCTGTTATGTCATGAACCGATGTATGATAAGGTCAATTCTTAAGAAAACTTCATATGAGTTATGGAAAAACAGAAAACCCAAACATTTGTTATTTTTATGTGTTTGGTTACAAATGTTTCATTCTCAACAACAACAAAGACAACTTAGGTAAGTTTAATGCGAAAGCCGATGAAGGTATATTTCTTCGTTATTCTATTTATAGTAAGGCTTATTGCATATTTAATAAAAGAACATTAGTTGTTGAGGAATCTATACATGTGATATTTAATGAATCTAATGTTTCTCTGAAAAGAGATGATGAGGATGTTGTTGATCTTGATAAAGGTGGTGAGAAACCTACTACAAGTGAAGTGAAAAGAAGTTTCTCAGCCACAAGACATAGATGAACAAAATCTTGAAAGAAGAAGAAACGTCTCAAAGTAACAACAATCTACCAAAGGCTTGGAAGTTTGTCAGAAATCATCTTATTGATCAAGTCATTGGTAATGTTGAGAAAGGTGTAAGAACTCGCTCCTCTTATAATCAAGCTAATAATTTTGCCTTACTTTCTCAAATTGAGCCAAAGAATATTTCTGAGGTAAAAGATGATGAAAGTTAGATCCACGCCCAAGAGGATGAATTAAAACAGTTTGAGAAAAATCAGGTATGACATCTAGTTCCTAAACCCAAAGATCATCTAGTTATTAGTACTAAATGGGTTTTTCGAAACAAAATGGATGAATATGGGGTTGTGGTAAGGAACAAAACAAGGTTGGTAGCCCAAGTTTATAATCAAGAAGAGGGAATTGATTTTGATTAAACCTTTGCACTTGTTGCTTGTTTAGAATCTATGCGCATGTTACTTGTATTTACTTGTTTTAAAGATTTCAAATTATTTCAAATGATGTGAAATGTGCTTTTCTTAATGGTTATCTTTATGAGGAAGTATATGTAGAACAACATCCAGGACTTGATGATGAAAAGCAGCCACAGCATGTGTTCAAGCTCACAAAAGTTTTATATGACTTAAAGCAAGTACCTCGGGCATGGTATGAACGATTGAGTTCTTTCTTTATTGAAAATGGATTTTCATGAGTATTATCAATACCACTGTCTTTACTAAGGAAAATGATAATGATTTACTCATCGTTCAAATTTATGTTGATGATATCATATTTGGTTCTACTAACGAGTCTCTGTGTGAGGAATTTTCCAATGTAATGAAAGGTGAATTCTAGATGAACCTTATGGGAGAGTTGAATTACTTTCTTGGACTTCAGATTAAGCAAAATCATGATGGTATCTTCATTAACCAAGCTAAGTATACAAAAGACCTTATCAAAAGATTTGGGATAGACAACTCAAAACCGATGATTACACCAATGAAACTATCAACTAAAATGGAGAAAGATGAAAAAGGTAAAAACGTTGACCAAACAAGGTATCGAGGTATGATTGGCTCTTTACTTTATCTTACTTCGAGAAGACCTGATATCATGTTTAGTGTGTACATGTGTGCGAGATTTCAGTCTTGCCCTAAGGAGTCTCACCTCTTTGCGATTAAGAGAATATTTTGTTACCTTGTTGGCACACAAGATCTTGATTTGTTTTATCCAAGAGTGTTGAATTTAATTTGCAAGAATACTCGGATGCTGATTATGCTGGTTGCAAACTTGATAGAAAAAGTACTAGTGGTGCGTGTCAGTTTCTTGGCCCATCTCTAGTGTCTTGGTTTTGTAAAAAATAAAATTCTGTGGCTTTATCAACCATAGAGGCCGAGTATATTGTTGTTGATAACTGTTGCACACAAATATTGTAGATGAAACAACAACTGAAAGATTTTAATCTTAATTTTTCATTCATCCCGATTAAGTGTGATAATATGAGTGCCATAAACCTTTCTAAAAATCTCATTCAACACTCTAGGACTAAACATATTGAGATCAAACATCATTTTCTGCGTGATCATGCTCAAAAAGGTGACATTATTCTTGAGTTTGTAAGCACAGATCTTCAACTTGCTGATATATTCACGAAACCTCTCAATGAGGATCGTTTCTACTTCATTCGTCAAAAGATCGATATGTGTTTTTCCCCGGAATGGTTGATATTAATATGAACTGCTTATTGTATCATTCGTATGTTGGTTGAATGATTTTTGAGGTGATTATATGTTTTCATGCCTAATTGGATTGCATCATACATTTTCTATTTGAAAACATGTCATTTTACACATTTGCATGTCATGTGTCAGCACTTGAACTCACAAGTGTCGACACATCTGGATTTGCTGGAGTGTTTTTTCTGGAATCTGTATGTGTCGACACTATTCAACCATGTGTCAACACACTGTGCATTCATATGTGTTGACACATAGTCCTGTGCATATGCAATGTGTCAACACATGTTTTGAATGGGCAGTTTTAAGACGTCGATTCATTTGCATTCATTAATTTCTCTTACGTCTAATGATTCGACACCTCATATACTTAACTCTCATAACCCTTAAAATCATTTCTCCATCTATTTCAAAATCACTCGAGCCCTAAAACCTCTCGCCGCACCTCTCCCTCACCGCACCTCTCCTTCACCGCTGAACCTTACGACCTCCCTCTCCCGTGACCTAATCTTCATCATTTCCCCTCTCCATCACCACAGGATATCATTTCCCTTCACTCTCCTCCATATAACACCCTTACCGTGCCTTCAAGATGTCTAGTGGACAAAGGAAAAGGGTCTTCAACCATGGAGAATCATCTACGCCGAGACAGCGACAGAGAAGAGAAGAGAATCTTGCTACTCCATCAAAGGGTCTTCCTTTTCTATCAAGACTTCATCAGCAGCGTTTTCACAGTGACTTCAGGAATCGTAAGGTAATCTCTGGCCGTTGGGTTCTATTGTAATGGTGTACGGAGAATAGGTTTGATTTTCAAAAGTTATTTGAGGCTCAGAGCTGATCTAATTTCATAAGTCTCAAATGTGATTCTTTTCCCTATTTACTGAAACAATCATATGCCAACTTTCATTTTTATATGTCTGAAGTGGCTTTGGAGTTTGTAAAAGGGAAGGAATTGGATTTGTCTATAAATGGGCTTAATATTGTGGCCTTTCACCCAATTCTGGGGTGAAATTCTTTGAGTCATACACATGGGCCAGGATGTTCGATGTAGAGCCCACAGAGATTCTCAGGGTAGTTATGGATGATCCTGATTTGACTAAGGTTGAGAAGCCCATAGCCAGTAATCTAAATGTGCATAGAAGATTGCTACATCACATTGTTTGTAACATTATACTTTCTAGGGCGAGAAAATTCTAGTATGTTACTTTTCTAGATTTATTTGTGATGTACTGCCTGCTAACGAGGGGTCAGATGAATCTTGGCCACCTCCTGTTGAACCATATGAAGGCAGTCTATAAGAAGAAAAGGCAAGGATTGGCTTATGGGATGCTTTTCATTCAGATTTTTGATTTGCATGATGTTGATACTAATGGCGAAGAAAGGGAAAAGCCTAAAGTCTCTAAAGAGTATAATTAAAAGATTTTGAGACTGATGGACTTCAATCAGAACGAAAATGATGAATAGGTAAAGAAAGCAGTGGCAACTCCTTCACAAGAGATTCAAGAGGAAGAAGCTGAGGAAGAAGAAGCTGAAGAAAATGATCCAAAAGAGGTGGAACCAGCGACTGAGGACAGAGCAGCAGATGAGATTCCCATACTAGCCTCTCCACATACTCCACATACTTCAACTGTTGGCAGATCAGCTCCTTCCATTTCACATGCTACTAGGCTTGCTCTTTTGGAAGCCTCTATTTCAGATCTCAAAGAATAAGCTTTTGCTGATGCATTGTGACATGTGGGCAGGATTTTATGAAATCAAAATCAAGTCTATTTTAGCATCTCACACCACTGACATGGAGATCATTACTCTTGAGGCTCGCTCTACTCGACATCATTATAACAATCTGATTACTATGTGCCGAACAACCTTGTATGATTGGAAACAGTCCTTCATTACTAAGATGATAGAGCTGACTATGACTCAGAATCAGATGACGAATCTAGTTTCGCGGACAACTTCAAATGTGACTAAGACTTGTGACATCTTCATCAACAAGGATACAAATCTTCAACCTGAAGTTGAGAGTTGAGTCAAATGGTTCAGTCGCTCTTGGACTGCCTTCCTTCGTAAGTATCGGATTGGCCCTGGTCATTGCTCTGTATAGCTTAGCCATTACCCTTTACATTTACTTTACCCTTTCCTCCCTTTCTTTTTGATGATGCCAAAGGGAGAGAAATATATGTAATATTATCGTACTCCTTTACGTAGAGAAAATATTCCATTGCATTTTCATATATCTTTGTAATTGTTTGACTCTGATTGATATATAATTGCTTGTTTTGGATGAGTTTTGTGTTAATTCTTTCTATCCTTACTTCACTCTGATTGAAAATGGTATCTTATTCTCTCTTATTTGCAAAGCTTCATCATTGACTACGAGGTAGTATTACTAAAACTCTAAACTCCTTTAATATTCAAGAAGATTGAAGTGTTTGTGATCTGAAATCATTCTATGGAGTTTGAGAAGTTTGGAGGATGATATAGAAGTGTTTCTAACAGGTTTATAATTTTTGGAAACCTCTAATACAAAGGAGACTCTTGCAAAATTTTCTAAAAATCCAAAGCCCTTTGCAACAAACTATTTTGAAAAACCTCCACTTGTTCTCAGGGGGAGCTTTTTGTTTTTATTGCAAAGATCTTTAAAAAAGGTATTTAACATCATCAAAAAGGGGGAGATTGTTAGCCCAAGATTTATCTTGAGCTATCTAACTCGATTTTGATGATAACAAATGACAAAATGCTTTGGAGTATTTTTAGAATATGTGGTTGTCAATCCACTATTCAATTAAGAGTACTCAATTGTATTTAAATTTTATCGTTAATTCTTTATGCCCTACATTTGATTTAAACACATGGCTTGCACCTAAACTATGATATTTTTCATTGTAGGAGTTTTCGCGTTGAAATGAAGAAGGTTGGATATCAAAAAGCATTGAAAAACTCCATCTGCCTGATGGTGTCGACACATGGTATGAACTATTACGATGGTGTCGACACAACACATAGCACAGAAGTGGATGGTGTCGACACATGGGAAGCAAAGTGACGACATGTGAAGATGGTGTCGACACATGGTGAAGGAAGTGTTGACACATGCCACAGACACTTGCGGGTTTCCAGACTCGATGAATATGTCGACACATATTGCGGAAACGCTGTTTTTAAAAAACGACGCTTAACACACGAATCAAGACAATGTGGCACTTAGGGCACCTCTCCAACTTTCCAAAAAAGCCCTCTAGATCCCTCAGACTGAAGACCTATAGAGGGAATCTTATGGAGAGAGAAAATAAGACTTTTGCACACTTTTTGCCTTTCTACATCATCATTGCCGACCAAGCTTTCAAAAAGTGAGAGAAAAATGCAAAAGACAAAGGCTGCTTGTTTTCCAAGAATATCTAGTTTGCCATTGCTGTCATCATCATCATATCTTGTTTTAGTCATTTATTGAGGATTTGGCTAAAAGAGCTATTGTTTATTCATTCCTTTCATTAAACTTTGAGAAACCTTTGAGTGTGGGATATACTTGGGCCTACCCTTGAGGATAGAAGAAATCTCATTGGCTTTGAGATTTGTGATGAGTTGAAGAGTGAGCTCAGAAAAATTATTGTAACAGTTACTTAGTACCCGGAAGCTAAGTTGTAGACACTATTGGATTATGGTAGAGAAGCCTAAAAAAGGCAATAGCCTTGGGGTGGACATAGGCAAGTATTGGCTGAACCGCCTAAAAATAGCGATGTTATCTCTCTTCCCTACTCTCGTACTTATTGCTTCATTTTTTGTTATTTGGACATTATTGCTTTACTATTTGTCGTTTATCTTTATGCTTGTCATTAAAGATATTCAAATTTGCATTTTATTTACTAAACCAAAGATATATTTTTCAAATCTGAGTTTTTATTAAAAAAAAAAGGGGATAAATTTTTTATCAACCCAATTCACCCCCCCCCCCCCTCTCTTGGATTGATTTTCGAACTCACAGTTTGAATCATCGAGGGCATTGGATGCTACAAGTAAATCTCTGAGGGTTCTGACATACTCGAGGATTTATATAGATCTGTGATATGAATTTCCAATACAAGAGGAAAAGAGTGGCAACTTTGAGTTAAAGCAAAAATTTGCAAAGCCTAAGCGTAGATCCATTTGTAAGAATCGAGATTTGCATCTAGACCTGGATCTGACCCTTAGAGGATCTTTAATTGTAAGATGATAATTTTGAGGATAGCGAGTCTGAACATGAGGAGTTAATCATAGTCGAGGAAGAGATGATCAAGGATATAAAACCTTTAGGGATTAGTACCAAGTCTGAAGAAAGGTACCCTTATTTAATCAGTCCAAATGAACAATCTGGAAGTTTGAGGCAAATGGAAAGGTCCGTTAAGGGATGATGAAGTTGACACCAATCTCTAGTAAGTCTATATATATTTTATTGAATACTTTTGTTCTTCATTTTTTATCTTATATTTCTGGCTAATTTCGAGGACATAATTGTTTTTAAGGTGGGGGGGATGTAATACCCCGTCTCTATTAAATATTATTTAATAATAATTTAAGGTTAATTTCTTGATTTTTTATTAAATTAGAATATTTTAATGCGAAAATAATTTATAACTTCCTGTTGATATCTTTTCTTATTAAATTAAATCAAGGTGTTTTATGTGGTTCTTTGATTTAGTAAATAAGATTTGAAGAGTATAAAAGATTATGGTTAAAACCTTAAATGTGTATTTCACTTTCGTAGTAGCTTTTTGGCTCGGAGCTCTTATATATATTTTTTGTAGCTTTTGGAGTAGGCCATATGGACCCATTATTTTGTTAATAGTCCATAGTTTTAACCTTTGGCCTTCTCTCAATAAAAAGCTTAGTTCATTTTATTTAATTACCTACTTTATTTTCAATTATTAAACAAATTAAAAAGGATTATAAGAGTCTTTGTTTTAGCTCATGCTGTTGTAAATCTTCTAGCAGCTTTTGTAGAGATCCTTTGTAAAGCGTTCAAACTTATTTACTTGATATGCAAACTGTTTTTTTTTTTTTAGTTAAATACACTTTGCACCCTCCAACTATGGAGGTCCCGACACTTTGCACCCCAATATATTATTTTTGTCACATTGCACCTATCAACTATTGATTTTAGACACTTTGCACCCTTTCTTAAAATTTTCGGTTAATTTAGACGAAAAATGATTTTTTGACATGTGAAATTTTGTCTCTATAATTTTTTTAGCAATGATCATTTTATAAGGGTAAAATTGTAATTTTTAGGACCAAAAAATAAATTTCTGTCCAAATTGACGGAAAATTTTAACAAAGAGTGCAAAGTGTCTGAAATCAATAGTTAATGGGTGCAATATGACGAAAATAATAGATCGGGGTGCAAAATGTCAAGACTCCCAAAATTAGAGGGTACAAAGTGCATTTATCCCCCTTTTTTTTATGAACGCTGTAATAGTTAAGATATGGTTTTTACGTCTTGAACTTTAAGGTTTAATTTCCAACCTATACAAATTTGATAATACTCAAGCCATAAAGAAATTTTTAGATTATTAATTTCTCTATTCAAAACTAATTATATCTTCCACTTTTGATACCTTTCTACATCTTTCTATGGTTAATTTGCTTTCCTGTTGAATTTTCCACATTAAGTCAAGAAGGCCATTTTGGTCATTTGAACATCAAGATTGTTTTGGTGCAGTAATCTTGCTATAATTATGCATTTTATTACTATAAAGAGAGCTTAGAGGTTAATAGGAGTACGGGGCATGACAATAAGTGTTCAAGAAAAGGAATTTGTAGCGACAAAATCCACTTCGTTGACAATATTTAGCGATAGCTACATTCTGTCAATAATGATATTCATGGTGATCAAGAAAGGGAAGCTATAGCAACGGAATTAATGCGTAAACATTTGAGCAAGGTTGACCACTCCTGCCAACAACAAATTTGATTGGAAGATACCAATGGGCCTTTTTGTGGTGACTAAAGACTTGTCTCAACCAAGTTATTCCGATGGACACATAACCACTTTGTATGGTTGCAACAAACTTCTTGCGATGAGATTTATCACTTCTTGCGATAAGTAGCTCTGTGAATCTACGATTATTTGGTTAGTATCATATAAGTTTATTAAGAGGTATACACTATAGATGATTTTTTTCCTTTGATTGATTATTTGGATTAATTTGATTATTTCTATTCGGATTAGTTTGATTAGTTGGATTATGCATTAGTTTTTTTTTTTTTCCTTTGCTTGGATTAAGCATTATTTACTTTTGTTTGACTTGTTTTGATTGACATATGTTACTTATGTTGTTTATGTTATACTTGTGATTGATGTTACTTATGATACTTATGTTGCTTATGTTGGACACTTGGACAGTTGGACTTTTGTTGACTTGATATGGTGGAATATGAAATATGTTATATTTTGTGTATTTTTTGAATTTGAATATGAAAGGAAAGCAAAGTGACTATCAAATCCAATATGATCATAGTCTAATTTGATTATAGAGGACAATGTGAACTTGATAAAATGACCTACATTTCTACTGTATTTTTGGTATGTAAAGGTTGGATATTTTTTTGGCATGTAAATGTTAAAAGAAATGGCCTTCAATATTTTTGTACTATGTAAATGTGTATAAAAATAAATTAAACAATGTTAAATTATTATTGTTGGACTCAAAATAGGGCAAATTCGGAGCCCTAAAAAAGGCCCAACAAATAAGCTCCAAAAGATCTAAGAATAGGCTTGAAATGGGCACAAAAATGCCCCAATAGCTGCTCCATAAAGGCCCAAAAAACAGCCCATAAAAGCAAAAAAATCATTAAAACTTCATTAAATTTGAAAAAAAGCCCAATAGGGCCCGACCCAAACGTTTACTCAATGTGCCGATTATCGATAAAACCGACACTAACAAGGCTGGTTATTGTTGCCTGCTGGTGTCGGTGTCCAAAAATGGTAACCGGCCATACCGGTTTTCAATGTTAATTTTGGCCAAAACAACACCAGCTCCACCGTTAATAAGCCCTAAGATGGAGGAGTTACAGAGAAAGGAATAACGAAGAGAGAAAGGATCAAAGAGGAGAGAAGTGTTGCAGTTGTTGTTTGTGTGAGATGGCAACCATGCAAAAGCATCGCCTCAAGACGAATTCAGAACCGCCACTGGTACAGGTGGTGGTGGAAGCAACAACGCGGGTTCCTTTATACACCCCTATCTGTGGCATTAAAATCCTATCATCTAATTTGTAAACAAAATCCTAGTTGGTCAAATAATTAGAATGTCACAATTTAGAATATTAAATGTGGACGTTTAACTTTTTGCAGTGCTATGTACAATTAAATCTGTGAAAAATCTGAATTTTATATGGAAAATGGTAAAATATCTGGAAGGCAAGGAGCTGAGATTGTATTGATTCCCTTTTTCTCATGGAGAAAATAAAATAAAGAAAGAGCAAGATTTACATGACGTGGCACGATCTGCGTGGGTATTAACTCCCTTAGGGCTAAACCCAGCCGCTCCTTATCCCACCTCAGAATCTCAAACAGGGGCTTCTGGAAAGGATGAAAAGCCCATTTGGGGGGTGTCTGTGTCGTCGGATAAAACCCACCCACAACACGCGGCCACGCCATTCGACCCTCGCTCTACACTCAGACCCCCGAAAGCAAAACACAAAATCTCAAATCCCCACTGGTATGCAAGACTCACTTTCTGTTCCTTTCATTTTCGGCTTTGAATGTTGGGTGCCAAAATTGGCCCCCATTTGTTCTATATTCTCTTCTGCTTGTTGTCATCGCTCAAATCCTACAAATCTCTCCCATTTCTATGTGTTCATTTGCGGTCTCAGAAAATAGCATGAATTTTTGTGGGTTCTGTTCGCTGGTTACAGCTCAATCTGCCCTTATGTCTGGTTTTGGATTTGCTGTCTCATGTCCTATATGTGAGTGTTCTTCCTCGATAGGGCATCATATTTGTGTTCTTGTTGTATCCTTGTCTTTTTTCCGATTTCCTGTTGTTACAGTGTCTTACTTTTCCTCCAATCAAGTGGTGAACGGAGTTGGTTATGTCTTTCGAGTATTTGCAATTGAGGGTTAGAGTTATTTCCCCTTTAAACTTAACAATGGTTTAAGACTCACTGACGCAAATGTATGCATATAGGCGGATTCTATCTCGTGTTTATATCTAATTAAACTTAGTTGTTAGGGGCAACAGAATTAAAACTACCGGCAAAGATCAACAAAAAGATTGAAGTTTTCAAAGAAAAAGAAAATATTTCGTATGTCCACGATTTTCGGCTTATTTTGCCGACAGCTTTTTGTGCTAGCAATTGGTTGCGAAGTTCGGATGAAATGAAGTTTGGTTGGAGTTGCAGTTGTAGCAGCCAAATAGGTAATTTCACTCATGTAGCACTGGGGTACTTGGTAAAATTGCGATCTGCTTCTAGTTGGGCCTCTTGGTCACAGTTGTAGTCTTTGTTACTTCATCATTTTCCATGTATTGTGACCTCAAAATTACTGAAAAAATATTTTGTTGATCATGGAAGGCTCTTGGCTTTTGATTTCTCTTTCCTGCCCCCATTATCATTATTGCGAAAACTGTGCAAATTCTTACGGGTCTTTGTAAATACCATGGGAGACTGCAGATAATTCATGCTGATTAGTAATTGGATGAAAAAGTCTAGGACGTGAAGGAGATATGACAGAAGGCACAGAAGTTGAAGAGCGCGTTGATCTCGATGAGGACAATTACATGGAAGATGATGATGGTGAAGAACAGATAGATGATGATGTTGAAGAACAGATTGACGATGATGGAGCAGATGGAGGCGGATACGATAATGTTGAAGAGAACGTTGAAGAAGTACATGAGGACTCTATAACTGAGCCCAGTGGGAAAGACCAATCACCAGAAGTGGAAAGAAGCCACATTGCCGCTGAATCTGTGGAAGATGAAAAAAGGCCAACAGCTTTTGTTAACGAGGAGGAGAAGGAGAAGCATGCTGAGCTTCTTGCCCTTCCTCCCCATGGATCAGAAGTTTTTATTGGGGGGCTTCCTCGAGATGCCCGAGAAGAGGATTTGAGGGACCTCTGTGAGCCAATAGGCGAAATTCTTGAGGTTTGAACTGTATCCTTTGTTCTCCTGACATCTTCCCCCCCTCTCTTTTCCCTTCTTTTTTCCCAATGGGTATTTTAATCAGGGTTTGTTGTTTTTTAGGTGAGATTGATGAAAGATAAGGAAACTGGTGATGCCAGGGGTTATGCTTTCATAGCATTTAAAACAAAAGAGGTTGCACAAAAGGCCATTGAAGAGATACATAACAAAGACTTCAAGGTAATCACGGTGCTTAGTTTAAAATGTAGATAAATGTATACATTCCTTTTACTAGACTGTTGTTGCTTGATGGTATTCTTTGATATGCGTTACCATTACAGGGTAAAAACTTGAGGTGTTCACTGTCTGAGACTAAGCACAGATTATTCATTGGGAATGTTCCAAAGAGCTGGACAGAGGATGAGTTTAGAAAAGTCATTGAGGAGGTTGGCCCTGGAATTGAAAACATTGAGCTTATAAAGGTGGGGTTTCAAATTGAACATTGCTTTGACTTTATTGTGAGAGAGGATGGTAATAAATGCTTACCTAGGGAGTAACCCTGCTTTTGCTATTTTCAGGATCCTCAAAATCCAAGCAGAAATCGTGGTTTTGCTTTTGTTCTATATTACAATAATGCTTGTGCCGATTATTCAAGGCAGAAAATGTCAAATGCAAATTTCAAGTTGGACGGAAATAACCCAACTGTCACCTGGGCTGATCCCAAGAGTGCACCTGATCATTCCGCTGCTTCTCAGGTAAATCGGTAAATGCTATAATCAGAATTCCTCAAAATATTTCTGGTTAACTTTAACTGGAGCTGAAATGCTGATTAACATGTTATTTGACTTATTCTCTTTTCCTTGGCATGGGTTTGGGGCAGGAGTTGGGTTTTTTTTTTTTGGGGGGGGGGGGGGGGGGTAAAGAACTTATTATTTGACTTCTGTGCTTCATAGTTCATACCTTTTCAAGATGTTAAAGAACTGAGCAGTAAGCTAGATAAGTGTGCTTGAAATAACCCTGGTAGGTCAAGATCTTCTATACAAGGTCTGGTACGTTTTTGGGATTCATAATATAGAAGTGTGAAAATTGACTTCCTTTAATTCCAAACAATATTCTTTTGTGTATTCATTTGTGCACGTGTATGGCAGGGCCTGTAAATGTACGAGGTGATCTAAATAGGCAATTTAGCATCCAATGATTTTGACCATAATCTCAATTATATTATTCCTATCATTTTCCTTCAGTTATTAGTATCTCATGCTTAACTCATACATTCTATATCTTTAAAATGTTAATGCATGCTTGAGAGAATGCAATTAACCTAAAGAATCCTTTTAGGATTGTCTAAGAGAATGGTTTGGCTGCATCTGACACTGCGCTAATACGCTTTACATATTCTTCAATGATCCATACAACTTTGCTTGACCTAGTTGACCCTGGTCTCAAGTTCCAGTTACCTAGATATCTCAATGCTAAGGATGATGTACGGGCTTCCGTGAAGAATAATAGTTCTATCCTGCAGATTATTTATTTCATGGAAATGTTAAACCCCTGTGGAATTTTGTTGATGTATTAGCCCAAAATAAGCTTTAACTTGTATTTCTTAAATTGCTTACAAACTATTAGGGAAAAAACTATGGTTGATAGTCCCACTATTTCTGTGGAATTAGAGATATAAAATGCTACATGCACTTCTGTGTAAAGGTTTTGGAGACTTATTCTGCCTTTCAAGGCGTATTGCTACCTGAAAAATTATAAGCTTATGGTCTTACAAGACAGTTTCTTTTGTTTTGGTATTCTCAGGTAAAGGCTCTTTATGTAAAAAACATTCCCGAGAACACTAGTAATGAAAAACTGAAGGAACTGTTTCAGCGACACGGGGAAGTGACAAAAGTGGTTATGCCACCTGGCAAGGCTGGTGGCAAACGGGATTTTGGGTTCATCCATTTTGCAGAAAGGTCAAGTGCATTGAAGGCTGTTAAAGATACAGAGAAATATGAAATTGATGGTACTGGTCCAATACATATTTGGGTGCTGTTTGGGGAATTTCAAAGGCATCTTGTCTATGATATATTAAACCTAGGAAATATTGGTACACAGTGGGATTTCTCTTTTAAAGTGCGTTCATACAGCTGATTTTTATTTTTCTGGGCAAGTAGCTGATTTTTATTTGAAGACATAGTGATCAGTGTCAAAAAAATTTGGACCGATTCAGAGACCTTCTGAAGAAAGCTTTTATATATTGTGGTAAATATAAAATGTAGACATTGAAATCATTGGTAAAATATCTCCAGGAATACGGGAGGGTCATTGTACTTAACATAATTGAAGGGTTGATTGCATCACAAGTTTCAACATGAATGTGATGCTTTCTTGCTTTTGGTACATGAATGGAATGATTAAACCTAATGCCCTTCTCATGGTTTAAGTGTTGGCTCTTAGGGTTCTTCCCTTTTGTAAAGTAGAAAATGTAACTTCCATTATTATGGTAATTCCTTGGACTGAGTACTGTAATGAGAAATTACAGTGTAGGGAAGCTTGTGCGTATCGATATTAGTTTAAATAAAAGGAATGGGAATATTACGATGGTTCGATGGTTATGGCAGAGGTATAGTGGTTGGTGTCACAGAACTAATGAAGGCGGGTTCACTCTTCTTCCCCCTCCCCCCCCCCCCCCCCCCCCCCCCCTTCCCTTCCTCCCTCTCTCTCTCTCTCTCTTTCACCTCGTCTTAGTTGGATGTAGTTGTGACATTCTGATAAGTTATGACTTATGCAATGAACTGGTCTTTCGACTTTCTGTTGCTTTTTGCACTGATTTTAATCCACCAGTAATTTGTTCAAATGGACTGAACGGCAGGCCAAGCATTGGAGGTTGTACTTGCTAAACCTCAGACAGACAAAAAATTTGAAGGTGCTTATCCATATAATACTGTGCCTCACCCCAATCATCTTCCACATTCTGGGTACGGTGGTTTTCCTGGTAACCAGTATGGCTCTCTAGGGGCTGTTCCCACTAGTTTTCAGCAGGTACATGCGTGGTTTTGTATGTGTCTTCAAATAGCTTAATACTGGTTGAATACCATCTGATGATTTGCTCCCTTGTACAGCCAGTGATATATGGTAGGGGTCCAATGCCGGCAGGAATGCACATGGTTCCAATGGTTTTACCAGATGGTCGAATTGGCTATGTTCTGTAAGATCTACTTAATTCAAAAAGTTGTTTTGAATTTTTCTAATCATGTCGAGGATTTAAACAATTTACTGTCTTCTGGTTTTTTGCAGTCAGCAGCCTGGCGTACAGATACCACCCCCTCGGCCTCGTAGAATTGATCGGAGCAATGCTCCAAGCGGGCCGCCAGGTCGGGCAGGAGGTAGTGGCAGCGATGAAGGCAATCGTAGCAGGAGGTACCGACCCTATTAGTGGTAGAGACAGGGGAGACGTGGTTGTTTTGGAAATGCAAAATGTTGTAGTTGAAGGACTAGAGTTACATGAAAGGTAATAACACCCCCGACCCCTCAGGCAAAAAGGAAATAGATTAAGAAAAAAATTGTGTTAGAATTAGGAGGTGAAGTATCTGATAGATATTGGTGCCAGTGCTGTCAGTTGATTGTTGACACTTCGAGTATTTTGTTTCGGATGTACTAACTTTCCTGCGTGTAATGCATTTTATTGGCATTTTTTGTTGAGAGCTGAAAAATGTTGACTCTGTGGCCAGAGCTGTTGAACCCCCCCCCCCACCCTTTTGCGGGGGTTCAACTCAATTTATCCATGTAATTTCTGCATTTCACGGCTGACACAATTGAATCTATTAAATGCCAAATGATTATGCTAGACCAATGTTTAATGGAGCATAGAAACTCAGGTGCATAGTTTTTCTTTCAGAAGGAAATCAGGAAGGGAATATGTCTCTCCATTTGAAAGAGGGCAGGCAACATTTTTAGCGACACGGGTATTTAGTTAGGTGACGTGAACCAAACGAGCGATAGGGAATATGTCTCTTCCTGTACATATGTGGCCTACATGGATAGACAAGTGCATTACGGCGGCTGACACGAATAGCATATAGATTAGTGATTACAGCAGATCGCACGTATAACGTCTACAGGATAAGAAACCTTGACACCCAATTGGCATTGTACCACGTGAATGTAACAAGGTTGGAGGAATTGCTAGCTTCTTGATCAAAAGAACAAATCATGGCAGAAGAAACAGAATCCATAATAATATCCCGCGAATTCGCGAATTGGCATTCCATCCATGGGAGCTTTTCTTATTGCAGACCGTGAAAAACAAAGAACTGATATGACTTTGCATCCATGGAACAAGAGAGCGCCCCCCCAAGACACGAAAACTTGTGAAAAGGACAAGAAAAAGGAAATTGAATTCCACTTCCCTTACTTTCTTATCAACCAAACAGAAGATAGATTATACAAGCAACCGGGTCATTAAAATAATTGTAATCTTTGTCATATGTGTGCAAATATATTCAGATGAAACCAAAAGAAAATGGTCTCTTACAATTCACGATAGCCAACAAACCCACGAAGAAAACCCAGTAGTGGAATTTGACAAACCAAGTAATTTTACAATCGATTGAAAGACAAATCCCTCAAAATCTCAATGGGTCTCCAAGAGTTCCTGAAGACGCTTCTCCAATTCATCCTCACCACCCCACCCGCTCTTAATGCATAATGCCTTACTTTACTGCAGTCCACCATCCTCTTCCTCTTCCCTTTGAGCGCCAACAGAGGAGGATGACACCGCTTTTTTCTTCTTCGTTTTCTTATTTCGACTTATCTCGGTTTTCTGGGCGGATGCTCTCTGCAGAGCCAAAAGCACATCTGACCCACTTAAAGCCATCGGCCTGCCTTCTTCTTCTTCTTCGTCATCATCATCTTCTTCTTGTTTTCGCTTTTGTTGTTCCTGTTTCCCATGTTTTTGCTGTTTTGGGATTGGGTTGCCGGTAGCGTTGGGATGACCGGAATTAAGAGCCGTGAGGATGGTGCGACCGAGGCCTTTGACGTCTTTGGTGGTGACTGTGTCGTTTCTCGTTCGCGGTGGGCGAGTGTTGCTGAGATGGTGAGGGCGGAAAGGGTGAGGGGGAGGGGGTATGGTTTAGCTGTGGTGGGGGATACAGCCCACATGCCTTTGACTATCTTTGCGTCTTTTAGGTTCTGGTATTGGCATAAATTGGTTCGCATAAACGCACTTGCACCATGTATTAATTGTGTTTTTTTGGAAAATTCAAAAAAACATTGTGGTTTTTTTTTTTTTTAATGATAGTTTACAAAATTACACGGGGATGTTCTTTGCAACAATATTCTAGCCAATACCTTTAATACAATCTCTAATAATTTTTCACACAAATTTTAATACCTTTTTTTAAAAAATTATAATAAATCTTCTCTCTCTATACTTTTTCACCAAACTTTAATATTTTTTATTAAAAATTACATCAAAACTATCTCTCTCTCTATTTTTTACAAACTCCAATAAAAATTAAATATCTTTAAAATTTTACATTAACTTTTATATAAAAACTTATAAAATTTCAATCTACATAAATATTTACAATTCTATCAAAAATCTGAAAAATCTTACAATTTTCTATCGACAACAGTTTCGAGAATGGATTATTCACAGTATAACTTTTTTATTTTTTATATAATTTATTGTTATAATTATGATTTTTATTTATTTTTAAGATTAATAATAGAAGATTATATGAATTTAGGGGATCTTCGGTTTGTAAAAAATTGTAAGATTTTTAAGATTTGATAAAATTGTGAATATTTATATAAATTAGAGTTGTATAGGTTTTTGTGTAAAAGTTGTGAAAAGTTTTAAAGATATTTAATTTTTGTTGGAGTTTGTAAAAAAAGTGTAGAGAGAAATGATTTGATATAATTATATAATAAAAAAATAATTGGAGTTAGTGTGAAATATGGAGAGATAATATTTGTTATAATTTTTTTTGAAAGGTATTGGAGTTTGTGTGAAAAGTTGTTGAAGATTGTCTAAAAGGTATTGATGTTTGTGTCTTTTTAAATTTTGGATGTTAGTTTTGTAATTTTATTAAAATACTATTGTATTCTATAATACTTTGCAAACGAACATGCCTTTAATCAATTAGAAATCTAGACGGAAATGCCACAGAAGTAGTGCTTTTACAAGTGAAGTTAAAATCAGGCAATGATTTGTCAATTTTAGACAGACATGTTTTTAAATCTCATAAAAACTCAAATAGTGATTTTTAAATTTCTTTTTTATATATATTTATTTTATTTTTCTTTTTATGTATTTATTTATTTGTTTCTACTTATAAAGAAACTCAATTGATCGTGCAAGACTTTTTAAATGGATTGACACTCGGGAGATTTTCAATTAATTTTGTCACAGGCATCTGAGTCACATGCAACGATTACTTATAAGACCTCTACTCGTCGGCGGTAAAATTCCAACTCGAGCTCTGCCACTATTCTCGAGCGTTCTTTTTATTTCTTTTATCGAAGCCAACATTTGAAACCTGGACAATAAGAGCGCTTGAGGTTTGGGTTAGAGATTTTAAAGTGTTTTTGGCCAATGTGGGATCTTGGTCAGGTGGCATCTATTCGGGGAAAGAAGAAAATAAAGAAAATTCATTTAAGGATCGGTTTGTTAGGTTGTAAACAATTTTTTTTTTTTGAAAGTAGATTTCAATGCATTAAGTTTCAATAAAATATTATAATTTCCGTTGTTTAGTTGTTACTTTAAATATATTTTTTAAAAAATATTTTTCCATATTTGGTTAAGGTTGCATTTTCCGTAATCTTATATAATTATAAATTTAATTCTTAAATTAGAAATAAAATAAAAAATCAATCAAATGACATATGGAACTGAAATTTGAAGTAAATTGCAAATTTTTCTGCTTTCAATTCTAGAAAATTTTCAAAATGGATTGCTACTTGGGATTTTCTAGAATATTGCAAAATAGCAATATTCCAATATATTTTTGAGCTACCTCTCTTTTTTCTCTCTTTAAAGAAAATTCATGCATCCTATGCTATGAATTGGAACTCAAAAATATAAGAATTAACGCAGACACATACTAAATAGGGCTCTAAAATGAGTTTCCAAATTCCTGCTCAACACATATCATCCAATAAAGTATTCTAGAAGTAGTAGACTAGCCAAACCACAAATAAAAGAGATTACACAAGTATTTTAAAAATCTGTAATTAACTCCTAAACATTTCAATGTCCAGAACCCTGGTTGAAGAAATTCTCCAACCCATGCCTTCGAAGGTTGACACTTTTCTTTATAAATGCTCTAGCAACAATCTGATTAGCCATCAAATAGTCAAAAGCTGATGAAAGCATAAGGTCATCAAAACCCTCAATTTATATCAGGCACTTGTTGAGAGAATAAAATGATTATATCAGAAAAATATTTAAAAATCTTACATGTCTCAATACAAGGAACAGATTCAGGTATGAGCATTCGAGAATAGAAAGAGTTTGGACTGAAATAAATCACAGGTACAATTTCCAAATTCTTAATCGGAATCCTGACAAATATCCAGACATCTCGTCGCAAAAAAAAAAAAAAAAAAAAACTATTGGTATTCGGCCTTCCACTATAACCCCATTTTGTCTTGGAATTTGAAAAGACGAGGAAAGGGCTCAATGGCCAAAAAAGGTAGTCCAATCAGCGTCAAAAGTTCATGTTTTACCGTACAATCATTCTTTTTTTCTTTTGCATTGATAGTTAGGAATGGTAGATAATGTGAAGCACCAGATTCGCAGGAACCTTGTAAGCCAAATTAGCTGAACTCACCAGACCTCCTTTGGGATTTGTTGTCGCATTAGTTCACAACTTTGCATATGCATCATGACTTCACAGCATGATATGTGTGACGAGCTTTGATGGATACTGAGCCACCAGATCTTTTTTTGCTCTTTACCTATATGATAGCTAAGTTGATTTGATCCATCAGAGGATATATGGCACCGGAGTATGCGAACCATTGTCTGTTATCAGAGAAGGCTGATACTTACAGTTCGGTGTCATTGTGCTTGAGATTATGTGGCCGGAAAATCAGTGAAGTGAAGAATGAACCTGAAGGCGAATACCTACTCCAACGGGTAATTTTCCTAATCAATTATGGTTTTACTATCCCTAGATCTTAAGAATAAATGAAGGGAATGCATATTTACTGCATAATGCAGTATAAGAACTTCTAGTAAGTACTAGGTTCTTCCTTTTCCTCTGTTATATTGATTTGCACTATGAGTGTCATGGTCTGTCCTAAGGTTTTCTCTTCCATTAAGTTGCTTATAGGAGACAAAATTTCAAGCTGATATATTTACTTCTTCCTAGAATTCTGAGTCTACTTTCAAGCAATGTTTTGTTTCATTTGAACCTTGTGATTCCATCACATTGCTTGTATTTGTGTGTTCATAAATCATAATCTATTTCCTTCTTATTTGACAATATGGACAATAGGCATGGAAAATGTATGAGAATGACATGCATTTCGAGTCTTGGACCCAAAAGACTACACAGCAGAAGAAATCAAATAAATCATAGACATAGCTCTAAGGTTCACTCAGTTGTCAGCTGCTCTAAGACCCCTAATGTTTGAAGTGGTGGTGTCATTAAAAAGCAAGGAGGGTTCACTAGAGCATGCTCAATCAACTACGCCAGCCTACGTTGATTCTGACAAGAAGGTCCGTGGAGACAATACAATGAAGTACGAATTAAGCACACAAAAATCTAAGGAAATTAAGGGGAGAGAAAATTTCAGCAGAACTTGGCCTAACTTTGTCTACACCTCACTGCTAATACATACAAGTACTTTTGATTATAAGAGAGCTCATAGATTCGATTCAATGTATACAGGGGGAAACTCAGTCTTTCTTTTCATATATAATTGCTGATATTTACAAAGCATTTGTGGCATTTCTAAGAACGATGATCAACAATGTAAAAACAAAAGAACAATTATGATCAGCACAAATGCCCCTAATTCGTCTATTCTAGAACCAGGTTAGCTGCCATCTAAAAGTAACAACAAAAACACCAATAGGTTGTAAAACACTGAAAAAGATAACCATCCTAGTTGGAAATAGATGCTCAATAACCTTTATAAACTGTTAGCCAGCAGTCCATGTCATTTTAACATTACTCTACCTAAAATACAGTCGTTTCTCTCACAATTTACACGGATTCAGGTATGTTAAAATGCTCTGAAAGACTTCTAATTTTTCTGTATGAATTCGACATACCTAACCTCCAAGGTCTCAGAACACAAGTTTGTATTCGATGCTTCAATACGAGCAATATTGAGTCCTAGAGTAGGAAAAATTCGATCAGGGGGGAGGCCTTCCAAGTTTGAGTACACTGACTTCAACTTTTCCAACAAAGTCTACAAATGAGTAGATTACAGAATCATGAGCAATGTCCAACAAATATTTTCAACACCAACTTCAGCATTTCAAAAATCATATAACAGAGTTCAGTAATCAAAACAGGAGAAGAGAAGCTGATGCATTTCCATTTTCCCAGCCTTGTCGATTCCAAGAATGAGTGCATGAAACTCGGTCTTACTAAACATATACTTCCAAAGTCCATAAAACAATGAGAACATCTCTGATGAGAAAATGTAGAGAAAGAAAAGCAACGAAATTCCAGAATGCCAGGTTCCGCATTAACCTAAAGAAAAATAATAACTTGACTCTACTGCCTCTACCGCGTCTATTATTCTTAGTGAGGATGCATATTCCACTTTCTGAAACATCAATTTTTTTCCTGTCCTCAATACTCTAAGAAACTGAACAACAACCCAGCTTGTTTACCCAAAAAAACAAGGAAAGTCCTAGGGAAGAAAACACTTCATTTAAACAACCCAGCCTAGTTATTAATCTAGAAAGTCTAAGTACCCCAAATATTGAAGGCAAAAAAGAAACCCAAAATCGAATCTAACAGAAAGGATTTACTCGATTATGACACAACCACAAAAAATCTAGACAAAAATTACTTGAATCTGTGCTTAATGTTTAGATTCGAGACTTCAAAATGTTGCTAAAGAACCGATTTCGATAACCCTCAAAGAGGAGAATGGGAGAGAGAAAGAAAAATGCTGAAGATGTCGAGAGAGGAGAACGGGAGAGAGATAGAGATTGGGAGCAAGAAGTCTGCAAGAAGGGGGAGAATAGTTGACTGAGATGTCGAGAGAGGTTGGGAAAAGAAGATTCAGGACTTTAAAAAAAGAAGCCACTTTTCATAAAGTTAAGTTATATTTTACGTTTGACCGAAATTTGTTTCCATTGATTGCAATTTTATGGAACATCCAAACATCGGAAAGTAAGTAAAATGCTTTACAAAAACAAGAATACAATGAAACAAACGGACTCTTGATATGATTATCTTTTCCATCTCAAAACGTTGCAATTTGCACTTTATTCCTTCATTCTTGCCGGATACGTATTTACCCTTTTACCCATCAGCAAAAACTATATATAGCAATCACAATACACGTTTCGTTAAGGAAAAGTAATTTTTTGACCAAACATTATATTAAGTACGTAGCTCTCATGAATCAAAATGGATGGATGGACGTACGGACCAAGTAGCAAGTTACACTCAACATGTTTCTTTACTTGAGCTGTGAAGTTTAATTTGCTGTTTTGGTCACCTACTATAGATTAACTTATACGAATCTTGGCGTCTTAAAGGAGACCTAAATACAAAAATGGCAAGAAGAAACGAAGAAGAAAGTTATCGAAAACGAAATCAACCACGCTAATTAGGTCGGGCCCTCGGGGTTGAGAAACAGCTAGCTGGAGGAAACCAATTAATATGACCAAACCCAAATCTTCTTCCTGGTCGGCCAATTTTTTGGGGAAACGACCTAGCGTGTGTATGAAAGAAAAAGATTCTGAACACCTTCAGTCTTACAATGGGCAGCCTACATTGGTTTACTAAATTTAAAGAACAGAAACATATCACCTTATTTAATAAAAAAAACAAATTTAAGTGTAAGGCGTCACCTCATTTAATGTATCTTAGATTTGAAAAACACAAATGTAAGTCGCTCGTTATAGTATAGCTTTAATCGATACGCGCGCTCAGGTCTGAATATTTTCGTGTGTATAAATCCCAATCAAGTTGCACATCAAAGCAATAGCCGTCGCAATATACGATGACATGACAATGGCCTAAAGTGATCCACAGCCACAAAGCAGAGATCTTAGCCAGGGTCAGACAACTGCGAACAGAGAAAAGCCAAACACCTCGCGGCCGCGGGTACTGTTGAACGTGCCAGCTAGCCAATTACGCCAAGGGCTCTAATTCTCCCTCGTCTCTTGGCCACTAAACGTGTGTGTGGCACCCGCGAGCTCCGCTCTGCGTCTCTGTCATCCAAAACTTCAAGTAGCTAGCTAGCCAGAGTGCAGTAGTTGATGAGATAACACTTTGAGATGTCGTAACCCGACATCATAAAATAGACAGGGACGGAATTAGGGGAATGGTAGAATTCAGCAGCTACAGCAGATTTTTTTTTTTTTCCTTATAAAAATATTTTTTAAAGATTTTTTTTTTGTGCATTTTATATATGTTGTGACTCCCTAAATTGTACCTCAAGGAAATTAGCACCTTTAACCTCTAATACTAACTTCGTCTCGGATTGTACGAGCCCCAAAAAAAAAAAAAAAAACTGTCCATTGAATCTTTAGGAAAAACTAGAACTCTAGACACTTGTTTTCCTAAGTTTTTCATATGCTGAATGAAAATAAGGATTAAAGACTCATTTCACCTCATATTTTCTGTCCTCCCATCAATCTCCTATCCAAAATAGTAAAGAATATCACGGTCACGTAGGGTTGTACAAGATAGGCTCGAAATCAATCAGTCTAATTGGTCTCGATCGAACTTGGTCGGCCCAACTCAAGCTTAAAAAATAAAGACCGACTATGGTCGGTTAGTATTCGAAATTGGGCCAATACCGGTTGATCTCGACTTGATTGATCCATATATAATATCAATTAAAAAATATATATATTAAATTTTTATTGGAGGGATTGGGCTTGTTGAAAAAAAAAATTATTGCTCAAAAACACTCAGCCCAACCCGCTAGCTTGACTAAGCTCGGTGGAAGTCGGCTTTGGCTGGCTCCGGGCAGTTCGGTCGGGCGCCCGACCTTAAATTCCAACCATGGGGGAGATCGGTATCACACGATCCCAACCCCTACCGGCCTTTGTACTGCCCTGATGTCACGCGCTCGAAGAGTGACGCAAATAGTCTTTTTGATAATTTGATGACCGTGCGTATTTAAATGGTTCTATAACCCTAAAAATAATGGTATCTCTTTTCAAACTTGTCGTTATCATTTAAGAATATTCCATTCATTACATGCGTTAACTGATGAGAAATAGATTAAGAAAATAATAGAAAGGCCACAGCCATGTCGCGTCTGGATCGATCTCTTTTGGACTCTCCTTGTCATACATAGACTACGCCACATGGGCACTCTATGCAGCAGGGATCTTGACCGGGTACCTATCGATTGAATCCGACCACGGGTTACCTCGCAGTTCACCCACCGCAACCGATCTGAGCGACCTCCATACCGCGCTGTTACACTTGAAACCAGAGCCAAAAGCAATCTGCCAGATGCGGTCGCCCCTAGAAATTCTGCCCTTCGCCTCCGTATACGCCAGCTCGTACCACAAGGAGCTACTAGATGTGTTCCCGAAACGGTGCAGCGTCATCCTCGACGGCTCCAAGTGCCAGTCGCTGAGCTGCAAGTTATTCTGCATCTCGTCCAACACAGCCCTCCCGCCTGCATGAATGCAAAAGTGCTCGAAAGCCAGCTTGAAGTTTGGTATATACGGCTTTACCTTTGCTTTCAGGACTTTCCTCCTCACCAATGTAACGAAAAACATGAATTGCTCAGAAAGTGGTAGAACGGAAGGACCAAGAGTCGTGATATTGGTTTTCAATGCGTCTCCTGCCACCGCCATTAACTCTCGAGCGAGGGAAACCCCTACAGATCCTTTATCGTCCTCTCTTTGATAGACACAGTTGTAATTTTGGTCGTCCGCACCTTTGTGAGTTCGAACTGTGTGGACTAGCTCGTACTTGGACCGACCACGATCCCGCGCCCTGTTGGATAAGAGCACGGCCGCACCCCCCATGCGGAATATGCAGTTGCATAACAACATTGACCGGTCATTGCCGAAGTACCAATTGAGAGTAATGTTTTCGGTGCTTACTACGATGGCGCACGAGTTAGGGTTTGCATTAAGGAGATCCTTAGCAAGATCGATGGAAATAAGGCCGGCGCTGCAACCCATGCCGCCGAGGTTGTAGGACTTAATGTCTGTTCGGAGCTTGTAGTGGTTGACAATCATCGACGAGAGAGATGGGGTCGGATTAAATAAGCTACAGTTCACAACAAGTATTCCAATGTCTTTTGGTTGGACGCCGGTTTTGTCGAAAAGCGCGTCCAATGCGCCGAACATGACGGCCTCGGCCTCGGACCGAGCCTCTTCCATGCTTAACTTTGGCGGTCTGGACGTAATTGCTTTTGGTAGGTACGTCTCGTCGCCAAGTCCGGACCGGACCGTTATTCGTCTCTGAAACTGGAGACACTCGTCCTGGAAGGCTCCACTATCTTCACTCATCTTCAAGAAAAATTCCTTTGTGACTTTTCGCTCTTCGTCCGGCTTGTAACAAGCAAAATCTACGAGATACACCGGCCTGGACCGCTTGACCCAGTAGAGGTAGAAAATGATAAGCAACATTGCTGAACCAGCCAGTCTTGTGGCCTCGTTGAGGTTATCCAACCAAACTGCCTGACTTGTCCATAAATGGGTCGCCTGGTCCAGTTTTAGACCGGTGAGCTGAAGCACAAAAGAAAGGGCCATGGGCGAAATCACAAGGAACGTTAGGATAGTGGCAGGGTTCCATGAGTTCCCGTAGCCTAACTTGACGTATTTCAGCTTCACAGACTGCAAGAAATCCGGCAATCGTCGCCGAATTTTGATAACTGCGGATGACGAGTCTTTAAACGCCATTTCCGCCGTCAATCTCTCCTTATCCATCTCTATACTATCCATTGTCTTCCTTGAACTGATCTGTCTCTCTTTGTTTTTGGGGTCCTGAACAAGATGGGTTTTGTTTATTTATAAACGAGAAGTCTACAGGAAGCTGAGCTATAATGACCAGCCAAAAGAAGAAGAAAAAAAAATGCTGAATTAAAAGCAAGGCCTACACGCCTTGAACAGTTAGTTGGGTGAACGAGAGAGATTTGAACATGAAGTTGCATGAAGAAGTAAGACAGCAATGCATAGAGTATTAACTGCGAGAAAAGTGGGAATGATATTAGACTAGAATTAATGGAGGGTAGTTCCAAGAAGGGATGGATAGCTCAACCACCATAGGAATTTTGTGGAGTAAATATAGATTCAAAAATAACAAGTTCTAAAATTTTGTCCAAATTCCTAATATGTTATTTTTGAAAATTTTCGTTAATGGTGTATAGTTGACGGGATGGGGGTTCATTGACTAAGCTACCCGTGGGAGGGAATAATATCTGTCTACTTTCAAGCAAGATTAAATTAGAGTCCCTGGGGGGCTAGCTTTTTTGCCTCTTCTATTAGTAGGTTTTTCCTTTTTTTTCCCCATTCTCCTATTGAATCACTAATTGTGCCTAATTTACTTTAGTCACCGGGAAAAAAAAAAAAAATTTGACTTTTAAGTCCCGGATACTTAAATTTCTCTACACCCACACTAGCTTAAGAATTCACAGCTCCATTAATTAAGAGCTGGTATATCATGAATTTTTACATGGGAATTTAAGCAAAAGTATAAGATGGGCCCACCTCCGGTTCCATTGGAATCAAAGGATAATTGAAAAGCATGTTGGAAGCTTGGGATGGGGAGAATAATTGCCCGAGTATGTTGGGAGTTGGACGTTATTGTACGGGAAGAAAGGAAATAATAATAATAATAATAATAATAATAATAATAATAATAATAATAATTAGGTGTTTAGGGATGGGACAAAAACAAGACGCGCGGTGGGTGGTGTAGGTGACTAGCCATCAATGAACAATAAATGGAAGCAGAGGAGGAGGTGGCCGAAGAAAGGTGTATCCATAATCCATCTGGTAACCGCTAAGCGCTAATATATATGTCAAATGTCCATGCAATATCGCATTGACTGGTACAGACAACGCTACGTGTAGCCAAATCAGACACAGAACAAAATAGATAGATTATGGACTTTAAGCACGCCCCACACGTTATAGGAGTCTGGTTTCAACAAGTCACAGTTAATCAGTTTCTTCGAAAATAGCAGGCAGCCGCATGAATTGAATCCTGAAGCTCACGGCCACCACTTCCGCGTGCGTATTGGCCAGCTGCCAGCATCCTGGTGTGACCATTTTCAACTTCAACACAATTTGCTTGTTCGTCTTGGGCCCATCATTTCTAATCTCAACACAAGCTGCACTAAGCTTGGAATGAAAGCTCAGGAGGCCCTCGAAAATCGTTAAGTAAATAGCCAGCTTCACTTCTCGGCCTTTAGGGAGAACAAGATTTAATTATCCTTGACGATGACACAAATGACTAGTAGTAATTTGGTGCACAAGTTGTCTGTCACCGGCCAGGATACAAACTATAAGTAGTTGGACCGGCCTATATCACCAGTACTCTGCTAGTGTCTCACACCCATGACAGCTATCACCAACCAAACAATTAGGAGGCTAGAGTCAAGCTAGAAATAGCTCTGCTTCCCCATATCCTTTCACATTCTCGCAGTGCAGAGAGACTCGGTTGGAATGTTGACTTGAAGTCTATGGGATTGATTGTTGGGAGGATTTGCAAACACTTGGGGGTAGATTTTACAGTCAGTTAATTTTTATATGCATAGAGACAGGTATACATAATTTGCCCTCTTGGCACACTTTGCACCATTTATTTATGGAAGGTCCTTAATTTTGCACCTCTAGTTATTACTTTTGTTAAATCGAACTCACTAATTATAGATTTTAACCCCAGAACCCAAAATGAAGAAATTTATGGAAAGGAAAGCCCAGCATATTAGGAGATATGATGCAGCAGCTCGGTCGGTACGGTACCATTCATTGCATGACAATCCGCGAACCAGAAACTGATTCAATGAATGATGATGTGATCATTACCTGACACGACGCGGGCCACACGGTGGTGACCCAATGCAGAGGATGAATAGACTGGCGGCTGCAAAGCTTATAGAAACACTAGGACCAGTTCTGAAACGAAAAACCCAAATTCTCAAATCACCTTCCCAAACATGGCCTTAAAGAGTTCCAAAATGCTCACCTACCTTACTTTTCATTTTCCAATCTTTTCTCGAGTGGTATAGAAAATAATGTGCAGCATATATACAATTGGCAATGGACGTTTTGCATATTGACATTGCTGACCAAAAATTTTATTAGATAAGACCTACAAATCACCAGAAGTTACACAACGTCTATTTTTTCCATTGCAGCAACCAGTTGGGGCTTTCTCACTCCTGCAATCTAATGAACTCTCGACTCATAAATGAAAAAAATGGTTTCAATTCACCAACATAATTAAAAGAAAATAAACAGAAACAAGACTTCTCTGGGCTTGTTTCATATGACCTATCCAGGATTTTTCCAAACAACCGAGTGGACACGAGTTGCTGTTTTCCCCAAGAATCAGTATCTTCCACACACCACAATGCATTAGCAATAAGATTTGAACGCAGAACATGCTACATTATCAGAAGGTCCTCTTACAACCTGCGGACACAAGTAGAAGAGTCAATGAAATCTGTCATTGATGATAGCAAAGGATAACGTATGTGTGCGAGAGCATAGAAACACCTGCATCAAGATATTCAGAGAGAGATTACTATGATCCTTCAGTATTTTCTTCATTGTTCCACATTATATCTTTCAACCCTGACGAGAAACTTTTGTAGAACTGCCATACCATTCATAACCAAAACAATAATTAGCAAAACTGTGGCAAGCTTAAACCGTTCATTTAATTTGCCTAAAAGAAAGCAAACACTCAATTTTAGAACAAACTCTTTGAATATTTGCTAAATTTATTTTTGCCTTTAATAGAAATTTAGCAACTCAACAAAATCAGTCCACTAGTTGTGTTACATTCAGTAGTGTGCAGTAGCTATCATAGACTAAGCAAAGTCCAAAAGAAATCAAGAAGTTGGCATGCCTTGTGGAACTCCAACGTGTCGCCACCAGTTTTACGGAGCTCTACCATATGAAGGGACGGAGCCACCTCGAACACCTGAAGTTGAAAAATAAAATAAAATCAATTGCATAAATTACGTTGATATAATACCATACTAATCGTACAGGAATGTGAATTTGTAAGCAGCAACTGCTAACTGGTCTTCGACTACATTAGACAGAGGAATAACTCAATACCTCAGTTGCTACAGAGAGGTGACCCTTCCTTCCAGTTTTGTCACCTTGCAATTTCATCTGAAACGGTTGGAAATTAAGAAAGACATACACAGAGGGATTTTTAGACATAAAACTTGGGGTTCAAAATAAAATAACTTGAAGAAAGAAAGAAAAAATCAAACAAATCAATAAATGTCTAACATGAGAAACGTTACCTTGTAGTCTCGCTTGTGAACATTAAAGCCAAGAGGCTTTGCAGCTTCCTCAATTTTAGACACAATTTCATTTGCAGAGCACTGGGAAGTGAAACGGGTTTCTCTCTTCACAAGACCCTACAAATTTAAATCAGAATTGAGGATCATCAGCTGACAACAACAGATATGAACAAATGTGACGTAAATCAGCACAGAAAATGCCATCAGCCTTCAAAAATAAAGTGAGGTGATCAACTATGGTTAGCTGCATTTCATTACAATCTGGCCTGTGGCTGATCACCGCTATATGTTTTTGGGAAGTCAATGTCAAATCCCAAGGCACAAATGGGGCACAAAATGGATATTTCACTCTTCAAAGGGTGACATATCAGTTTCAGATAGAAATATTCAAGACCAGAAAAAAGAGGAACCACACAATACCCACCATCTGCTTCTCAAACAAATTTTCAAGATTGAAACTCGGGGACCTAGATATAAGCTCGAAAGCATTCATGGATACAGGTCTCTCCTTCCTTTCCGTTACAAGATGTTCCTGCATAAAAAAATAATAAAAAAAAAAAGAAGGAAAAGAATATTAGGTGGTACTGGGCGTCCTATTTATGTTTCACTTTGACTAGATTGTTAGCTTATAATGCCATGGGAAGAAATCAAAACAGTTTCCAGTTTCAAGATTTGAGAAACGGGATGTGGATCTTTTACCATCCCAGTATACAACACTGAAACTTTATAAAAAGTTAGCTGCTAGGTGCTAGCACATTGACCAGTCATTTTCCTTGGGAGAAATGAAAGAGAAAAGGGATGACATTGTCTTACTTCTGAGTCATTGAATACAGCATCAACGTCATCAAGGTTTACATTCTGCTCCTCTTCTGAGTATGCTAGCTTGTACCCCTTCTTGAACCATTCATCTTCTAATATTTCAGCAATTGTTATACGCTGAAATAAAGCAACAGCACTTTTAGCACAAAAAGCATGTCACTACCAGGAATCCAGAAAAAGAAAACGCATGTATGCTATGAATATGACATATGGAACATTTCATGCACCCTTTCTTATTATAAAAGGGTTTGGAGCTCACTGTAAGAGGGTTTGGATCAAGAATACGCTTTATCAGTTTCTTTGCACTAGATGAGAAATACGACGGACACATGAAATCAGCCCTGCAAATCTGAAATTGATATGAACACAATTATGTATTTAATACAATTCCCAACATATGAAAAGGGATGCCAAATCTAAGAGACTTACCTTTCTGTACAAAACCGGAAGATTTACTTCATCAAATGGCAAGTACCCAGCCATAAGTACAAACAGAATGACCCCACACGACCAAATATCAGATGCTGTACCATCATAACCTTTATCATTTAGCACCTGATACAAGAGAGCCACATGATTGAAATCAAAAATGGAGTTGCACTAATTCATTCTGTGACATTCATAAACATACAAGGACATACCTCGGGAGCAACATAATTGGGGGTGCCACAGGTAGTGTGAAGCAGCCCATCCTCCTGCAGCAAGAGAAATGTAACTAAGTTGTGTCTTCATTACGTGCCCAAAACATTGGCCATTCACCTCGGAAAAGTAATACTATTTCAGCTTAAAAGACCAAAAGGGTGACCCCTATTCATAGATGAGGCATGCAAATCTATATTAGACATTTAGGCTTATTGGAGAGTCAAATAAAAATCATATAAATAATTATTGAGGAATACTAAATACATGAGAGTTCTCCAGGTTTTTACCATCAAGAGGACCAACAAAAGCTGCAAAATTTTAAAGAACTCAAGCTACAACCCCCATTTAAAACTCCAAAATCAACTTGCAGCATTGGGCAAGGCAACTCAATAGTTTGTTCAATGACTCATGAGAAGTCAAAAATATCTGAGGTTGTTATGAAAGCTTTAGAGAATCTGTTTAAAATTGCTAAAATAGTTAGCTTACATAAGCTAATCACGGTAAGTAAATGAAATCCCTTCTTGGAGGCTATAACAGTCTAGGAAATTCGAGACCAAAGTTTATGCGGCTCCCTAACATTAGTAACACAGTGCCACTACATGTTTAAACCGAACTCAAACATAGAGTTCTAAGAGTTTCACGTAGCCTCTTTGCCCTAGCCTATAGTCATGAATAGAATGACAGAGGCATATATTTCAAAGTGTAGGAAAAAAAAAAAAAAAACGTAGCCTCCATTCAAGAGTTATGCTTTTTCTATGATTTATTTTTTAATCTTGATGGCTTCATTTAAATCAACTGCACAATGTCAAAGATCCACCATTAATTTCTTTGGTTTTGCATCCGCAAAAGTTTACAAACTCTACCAAATTCCAGTCCCCAACAAAATCCTAACACACCCCCAATATGATTGCTCTGTTTCGCAATCAAGTCAATGGTGTGTGCCCTACTGCTCCTTGATGAAAAATTTCAGACCATTCATGTACAATTCAGTCCCCAACAAAATCCTAACACACCCCCCATATGATTGCTCTGTTTCGCAATCATGTCAATGGTGTGTGCCCTACCGCTCCTTGATGAAAAATTTCAGACCATTCATGTACAATTCTTTAGATAGATCACAGCAAGAACAGACCTTTTAGATGCTTCACTAAATAGAAGAGGCAATTGCAATTGATGTAGAGACACCTACAAAGATGCAAACTTAATATGCCTTATGGTTTCTCCTTTTGGCCAAAGGAATCCTATATCATCCAGATTTAATAAAGTACAACAGTAAAGTGAAACGGGAAGAAGGATAAATTGATTCCAACCACAAGGCATCATTGATTAGAGACATGACTTCAAAATTTACCCTGTACTTCTATTATGAGAATACAAGTAAAAGCTACCATAACCTGAAGCACAGCTTTGGGATCTTTGCAATAGTTAAACACCACTCACCCGTACTTGCTGTGAGAATGTACTCAATCCAAAATCGGAAACTTTAAGAACACCACTTGAATCTAGAAGAAGATTCTCCGGCTGCAAAAGAAGCAGAATAATACATCAATGAGCAATCACAGCCTAGCGAAATTAATTACCAAAGAAAGAAAGACATTATTCTTCAAGACACCCAATAAGTAAGAGCTTTAAGTGAAAAGAAAAGTTAGTTAGTTAAACCTTCAAATCTCTGTGGTACACGCCTCTACTATGGCAGTAATCTACAGCATTAATGAGCTGTTGGAAATATCTTCTTGCTTCGTCCTCTTTAAGTCTCCCATGTTTGGCCTGAGCATCAAAGAATCAATAAGGGTCTCTATTTTAAAACAACTGGTTATTAAACATACATCACCACAACAGGAAACCTGTCAATACGACCCCAAAAGAGTAGTACAATGGGATAGACATATATATAATACAATCCAAGAATAAAGCTGAGTTACTTACTATTTGGTCAAAGAGCTCCCCACCACCAACAAATTCGAGAACGATATAGATCTTTGACTTGCTTGCCATAACCTTTTTATAAGAGCAGAAGACATAAATTCGAATATCCACCTTAAAATCTCTAATGTGCAACTCAGAGTGTGCCCTGCATATTAACTTCTTCGGGCATGGATACAAGCATGGGATGGGATACAAGTCAATGAATGCATCTGTTCGTATCGTGTGTGTGAGCCAAACCAGGAATACCCATTGGGGGATATCCACTACTTTTCTCATGTTAAAGAGGCCCTGTGGCTTTTTTATTAACTTCTTCGGGCATGGATACAAGTATGGGCTGGGATACAAGTCAATGAATGCATCTGTTCGTATTGTGTGTGTGAGCCAAACCAGGAATACCCATTGGGGGATATCCACTACTTTTCTCATGTTAAAGAGGCCCTGTGGCTTTTTATGTATAGATTACGAATTGTGTTCTATCCATACCTTCCCAAAAGAGAAACTTATTTTTCCGTGTCAATGCCTAACCCAGTAATGGAATACGCGCGTACATGCTCTCTCATAAAATTTGACAAAATTTCATGCTGTGTTCACAAAACATTCAACGAAAATTTTCTGCTAGCAGAAGCGAGAGAGGGAGAGAGAGAGAGAGAGAGAGAATTAAAACCAGGATAGAAAGTGGCAGGAATCTACATTTTGCCACTTGATTTGTACCTAGTTCTCAATTCTTCACAAGTTATCCTCCAAATAGAGGCTTCTGGACCTTCTCTCTCTCTCTTCCATGCAGCATAGCTTCCACTGTGTGATGGCTATACCAACTCAGAGAACTGAACTTGACTTTTAAGGGCGTTTGTTTCCCAACAATTCAGCACCTCAACATTTCAGCCCTTATTAAAAAATTATAAAATAATATTTTTTTCTCTATCAAATAATTCTTTTTCATTATAATATTCACTTAAATTTTCTCTCTCTTTACTTTTTCACAAACTCTCACAAAATATCTTTACTTTTTTACCAACCCCAATACCCAAACATTTCCACCACCCCAAAAATTTCACAAACAAATGCCACCTTAAACAACATTTTGAATCCTAAAGTAACCAGATTATGGAAAATATTAACAATCGCATTCAGTTTCTTAAACAAGCAGTTCAATTATTTAATGAAGACGTAAAACACAATTCGCATCGAACAAACCAGAATGCAAATTGTTCAACAAAACGATACCAGTCAATGAAAGGGGGAAAAAAAGGAAACATTTTCCTAAGTTACAAAGAATATAAAAAGGGAAGAACTTCTAGAGACTGATGGTACCTCGAAGATTTTGACAACATTTGGATGTTTGACCAGCTTCATTGTCGAAATTTCTCTTTTTAGCTGCCAAAATAAGCATCAACAACAGTAAGATAAAACGCCCGCCGTCCTGGGTGTAAAAGTAATTACTTATATAGATACGACACAGTTCTGACATCGCGAAGCCCATGGAAAATGAATATGCAATACAACATCAGTTATTAAAAAGAAAACAAAAACGCCACCCATAAATGTCTTTAAAATGCAACTACTCCCACCAGAGTCAACGATGGTCCGCGGACGCGTGATGCGGGTCCCATGTGACCCAGGTGGCACCCAACTGTAGACACACATTGGCACGTGATGCCATCAAAAACAGACGTGGAACGACGTCAACGTGGTACGAAATTTTGGACTAACAAATGAAATTTTTCTTGTTCTTTGAACCTTTCGAGAAAAAAATTGCTTCTTTATATCGGAGATGGTGATTTTTACGCCTGAAAATATTTTCAAGCACGATAAAAAGGGCAAACGAAAGCATAATTCGTAAAAGCTTTGAATAAGAAAAGCCGTTACATGTTCCACCATCTTGTGGCGGAGGACTTGTTCACGGTCGAGGATTTTAATGGCAACGCAATCATGGGTCTCAACGTTCTTGGCGAACTTGACCTTGGCGAAGCTGCCCTCACCCAGGGTTCTCCCCAGCTCGTACTTCCCGACGCGCGTCCTCGTCGCCGGCTTCTTCCTCGAGCTCATCTTCTCTCCCGCTGTCGGATCAAAAACCACAAACAGAACCGCCGGTGGGTCCCGAAGGAGATGCTACTGGCCTAATGCACCGGGGGCAATTGAAGCGTCGGTATGAGAAGAAGTCTACAAATATGTGTTTGCTGGGTGGGTGAGGACGGAGAGCGCTGAGTTGATCGTCTCGTACGTCGAGTTTGTGCGCGTTTCTGGATATCAAAGACAGTGGGGGCCGCAGATAAATTGAGGGTCTCAGCGTCCAATCAAGATTTGCGCATGTTCAGTGGCTGCCAAATGTTTGGGCGCTGCACGTATTGGTTTTTGTTTTCGTAACAGAATCCCCACGAAATGGCTCTAATTTACTAAAATGCCCAGCGGCTTTGTCCTTTTTCAATAAATAAGTTAATATGCTTTAATTATTATTTACATTTTATGTGGTCACAATTCAAAAGGGTTGAGTATATACGACTTCTCGAAAAAGAAAACTATAAATCTATATTTAATAAATTTTTTATTCAAAGAAACTTGTCGTAAAGAAAATATTTATGTGTACTAAGGATTTGGACACAGAGAGATATATTTTAATTAAGCCTTTTAATAATCAATGATTGTGTCAAATATAAAACTGAACTGAGTGTAAAAGATTATTTTTTTGAAATTAAAATACTTTTAGAAGTTATTTAGTTGGACTAGGAGTTCATTTTCTTTAGACTTCAATTATATTTTATTTCAATTTCTATATTCTTCAAGATCCCATCTATCTATTCTTCAAACTCTTAAGAGTGCTCTCTTTTTAGAGAATTTTTTGAATTTTCAATTTTTTTTCATCAAATAAGAAAATCTATTAACCTTTTTTATTTTCAAAATCCACGTCCACTCCTTTTTATCTATACGTTTTAACAGATCCCAAGAAAACTAAATCTCCATTAACTCATACTATCTAAATTTTTTTAGGAACCCTAATAAAACCTCAATCTCCTATCAAATATAAAAACTCTATTAACCTATCAACACATTTTCACTAACTCCAATAGCTTTTCTTATCAAATAAATTTCAAATTTTTTAGTAACTTTATTAAAAGTCAGATTCAAAAAATTTCCTCTCAAAAATTTTAAATATGAAAATTATAACATGCGATACAAGTTGCAGCCCCCTATGAAGCCATGATAAAAAGGCCAAGGAAACGTGTAGTTATGCAATCGAATTGGGGACAATTATGTCATTTAGTGCAGGCAAGGAGATTAATATATTCCTTAGAAGAAAAAAACAATAGAGATTGCGGAAAGGCAGATATGCTTTTTCTTTCTTTTTTCTTCTGTTTGGGCTGAATGGAAATCCGTGCAATCTTAAGAAAAAAAGAAAAAAGAAAAAAGAAATCCGTGTAATGATTGAGAACGACCAAAGAAGCATTATTGGTTGACTACAAGTCCCGCGATGTCCACGTAGCGGGCTTATCCAGCTCGACTTGGACGAGGGAGGATGCCGTTGTCCTTATTGTTGAAAATGACGGGGCAACATGCGGTGCTTACAGTCCCATTTCATCAATTAGAACGTCACTTCTGGTTTAGTTTTAATTGGACTAAATCTGCTTGGCCCAGGAAAAACTGAAGACAAGATGGTTTGGATCCATCAAGAGAATCGAATCAGTTTACATGTTAAATTGCCCCTAAGGATGCCTAGGTGATTGCAAACATTATGGTATAAGTACGAGGTCAGTCTTTATTTTTAAAATCTTTCTTTAACACTTTCAATATTTTAAAAATAAATCTAAACCATAAATATTAATATAATATTCATGTTTTAAAACATTTTCAAGTACATGATAATATTTTTTTAAGTCATCTTCGTCCAAAAATTTTCACCTTTTTCAAATTAAATAAAAAAACCAAAAATACAAAACAAAATAATCATAACTACAACAAATAAAACATAAAATAAAAAGTTTAGAATAATAGCATTTGAACTTTGGTGACGACGAGTGATATTGATGCCAAAGATAAGAGTTAGAAGCATCAATAAATGAGGAGAAAAAATAGGATGGTTGAGAGGATTTTAAAGTAGTTTTTGTACTTAACAAGCAATCCAAATATTGTCTCATGTAATTATCAAATGGTTTATAGATTAAGTCCTTTTAAAGATAGATTTTTAGTTGTTAATTAATGCATACAATGGTAAAATATTAATAGATTAGATGGTATAAACAGCTACGAATTATTTTTGTTTGTCAAGTAACAGTAAAAAGAATTAAATGAATCAGGTGTGAGATTTTATATGATTTCTCGAATCAATTGCCAACTAATCTAAGAAGATTTTATAGGATTGATTTTCTAAAATTTTGTTTGAATCAATTTGCAATTGATATTTTTTAAACAAAGAGATCAATATACTTTATAAATGTTGAATAGTTAATGATTTCTTCAATCAAAGAGATTTAATAGGCCTCTTTATAGAATAACAATTAATTAACTAGACTTTATAGGGTTGATGATGCTCTAATAAAGGAGACTTTATAAATAAGTGAAGAGTTAATGGTTCCTTTTATTTTATCAAGGAGATCTTTATAATATAAAAATTAATTAACTAAAACTGTATACAAAATTTTTTTGAGGCCTTATCATTAAATATTTTTTAAATATACCTATTAAAGAAAAATTTTAGGGTTAATTACAATTTCTGTCTTTAAACTATCATCCGATTCTCAAATACCCCTACAAATTTTAACTTGTTGCAACTTGCCCCCACAAACTATATTTCTCGTTGTAATTTCATCCTGCAACCTACTAAAGTTATTATATCGAACGGTTTCTATCCCACTTAAACGACACGTAACCTTCTTCTTATTTGAAAAGAAAAATTTGACCAATTCGATTATAAGTGGGTCATCTTTTTTTTTTTTTTAGTAAAAAAAATCATGTACATATTATTTTTTTGCTCTACGAATTGCTAGAAATATTGTAAAAAGACTGAAGAGAACTAAAATGAAAGTAAAACTGTAATTTCAAGTACGGAAAAGGTCACATGGGATAGAAACCGTTCAATATAACAATTTCAGTCGGTTGAAGGATTAAATCGCAAAGAGAAGTATAGTTATACGAGTGAGTTGTAATGAGTTAAAGTTTGTGAGGTTATTTGAGAATCGAGTGATAGTTTAAGGGAAGAAATTGTAATTAATTGGGGACTTTAGACAACTGCCTACCATGCCTATAACTAGAGTCGCCCCTGATTGTCACGTTTAATGGATTCTGTCTCAAAAGATATCGTTTGAACAACATTAAGATGGCATTGGGTTTTGTTGTTCCTTGCCATTTGAACGAAAAATAATTGATTTGTCTCGTTCTATACTATTCTAACGTTATCTAATAGTTCACAACAAAGTTTTTTATACCGATCGCACACATTCCAACGAAGGTAAACAGACCTATTCGTAATTGTTCCAACAAGGGTATGCGGATTTGTTCGAGAACGGCATTCCAACATTAGTAAGAGACGTCATTCTAACACGTACACTCGAGTTCAAATGGAAGAAGCTTCTCAAATCACTAAGAAAATTAGGCACCCTTAGACATCGCTTGGTTCCCTAGAAAGTGAAGGGAAAAGAACTCTTAGTCATTATTTTAGAAAATCATAAATTAATCGTGAGAAGATGTGAAAGAAATTGGACTTCTAAATAGCTAAAACGGAAAACTCAAATGAATAGAGAATTCTGTTTTTATTGCTATAAGGCTTTCCCATTACTTTCTAGGAACCGAAAATGTGAGAATAGAAAAGAAAACTCAAATCTTTTATGAATAGCACTCTCTATTGCCTCTAAAATTGTGAAAAATCAAAAATTACTGACAAGTCACCTCAAAAAAATCTGACAACTAAAAAGGAAAAAAAATCAACGCTAAAAAACAACTATAATCAGTCTTAACTCAAAAAAAATCAATAGCGGAAAAAAAAACAGAATAGACACTACTAACCTCTCTTGAAAGCCCTAACCAACCTTACTCCGCCGGCAACAACTCTTTTCTCCAGTCCCTTTTGGCAGCGTCAACTTGGGGGACAAGATTCCTCATCGACAAGACGATGCTCGTCTGTCCCCTCGAGCGCATTCCCTGACAATGCATCAACTTCACCATGGAAAGGCTTAGCTGAAGTGGTCGGCTGTAGGTGAGAGAGAAAATGGGAGCAAATGATAGACGACAGTGAGAAAGAGAGAAGAGATAGAAGTGCTTTGCCCTAACAGTTGCTAAAAATTCAACGGCGTGAAGATTTGGAAAAGAACACAAAAGGCCCAAATTTGAGCATATCCCGTGGAAATTAGACTACTCATCTGGGACTCACGCCCAAATTGTAATTGTCGTTTTCTTTTATCCTTTCAAAAATCTTTATTCGAACGACCAATATTGTTCGAACCAGATTTCATCTATTCAGTGACGATTTGGTAACTTTCGCCACTAATATTTGTTCTAACCTGATATTATCATTCGAATACAAGTCTTCCCACTTTTTGCAATGAAAATTTTTCGTCACTAAAAGACGCTTTTTAGTGACTAAGTCTTTAACCACGAAAACATATCTTCGCGGAAGATGGACTGTTAGCGACGGAAGTCAGTTTCGTTGAGAAAACATGTGTTTTAACTTTTCAACGACGAATATGTGTTTGTCGCTAAAAGATTAAAAAAAATTTTGTTCCTAAAAATATGTTTTTAGCAATGAAATTAGCATAGCCTTTGGATTGTAAAATTTTAACAAAAACTTTTTACTTTTATCACTCATTCACCAATTCCAATACATCTCTTTTTTAATACCAACATAAAATTTTACTAAAATTTTATAACCAAACGCCATGTAGGTTTGCCACTGAAAATTTTGTCGCTAAATAACAAATTTGTTGGAGTGGTTGTCATACTCTTCTTTGGGTTTGTTGGAATATTTTGGATATGCAAGTATTATTTTAGCCTTTTGAGATTTTGGGAATTGATATGTTTTGGACATTTTTTATTTCTGGCTCTTGAATTTCATATTTTTTATTAATCTTAAATTAATTTTCTTGGATATTATGACTTGGGGGAATTATTGTAAGGAGGGTAAGTCCTATTTTCAAACGGAACCTTTTCCGTTTGGAGTTTTGGTTTAGAGCATTATAAATAAATGATAATTATTAGCTAAGTGATATACACATACATAAACCATGAATATCTTTCTAGCATTGTTATATTGTCCGCAATATGAAGGAATTAGGATAAAATTGCAAACATTAGTTGTCGCACTACAAGAAATTTAGTTTTAGGTGACAAAATTTTGGGTGTCAAACCAAATTTTGTCACCTAAAGTGAACTTTCTATGACAAAATATTAATTTCGTCACCCAAAACCATCAAGGAGCGCCAAAACCGTCCAGACCGGCCAAAAACCCGTTCGGACGTATTTCTGGTGTGACGACATACACGCATCGCGAATGAGTGACGATAAAAATCGTCACAAAAACAAAAGACCGTCCGGACAACAAGAAACCGTTCGGACTCGCTGCTGGGTGACAAATTCCAAATCGTCGTAATTGAGTGACAATTAGAATCGTCACAATTTTTACACTCCCGTCCAGACTTGTTTTATATAACGTCCGAACGTACATACCTAACGAATAATAATCTTCAGGATAGAGTGACAAATTAAAAATCGTCATGAACACTCTATTCAGTCCGGACGTTGTCAACAGCGTTCTAACAAAAAAATAATCACGTCCGGACGGGACAAAAAAGGTCCGCACAATTATAAATGCTTCTTCCGAGAATTGTGTGGTTCCACGTTGCAAAACTTCAGACCCGTGACATCGATACCGTCCGGACCCATAAATAGCGTCCGGACTGTATAAGTTCTAGAACCTTTTCGAATTGGGCATTTTAATGACGTTAAATTTGATAGGGTCACGTGTGAATATAACCACTAAGAAGCGTCCGAACTCGAATCTACAGAGTTCGGACAGGTACTGGGCACATTAAAACTGCCAGACTTTGTCAAAATCACAAACTCACTCACTTCTCTCAAACGTTTTCACTATCCATTTGAGATCTCTCAAGGAACTTCAGGTAAAACTTCCTTCATGAATTTGCTTCTCAATTTCATGCATTTCGATTAAATACCGTCCGTTGTTTAGTTTGTTGTGTTGTTTGTGTCTATCAAATTAGGCTGTTTTGCTGGTGTTCATCGAAACACGTTCGGACGTCTTTTTACACCGTCCGAAAGTTTTCTTGAACGTCCGGACATTATGTCATTGTACATTCGGATGCTCTAAAATTTAAACGACGTAGTTTGATGTTCGTGCGAACGGTTTATGCTGATGTTCGGACGGTTTTTGCTAGGTTCACCATGGAACGCTCTGGGAGAAGTATCACCAATGTCGAGGGACAAACAGAGCGACCAGCTTGGGCAGACGCCTATTTAGCGGAGTTAAACAAGAGTATTCGGGCGATAGTGCAGCCGACGCATTCGTTGTGCATGGAGCTCCAATGTCGCTTGACCGGTCTGGAGACCAAACTTGCTCTAACGGATAGGGCTATAACGGAAGAGCTGAATATTATGCGGATGGAAATAATAAGGATTAGAGAACAATTGTCTCAGTTGTCCCAGTCTGTCCATACCGTTCCGGTACAACTGCAGACACTCGTCAGACGGGTGGATAATATGGAGGAGCATTTGGCGCATGTTCGTGATGCCCTCGGACAAGATTTGGACGAGCCAGAGGTAGCTCGTGATTTGGACTAGTCTTCTGTTTATGCTTTATCACTATTATTTATTTATCGTTTGAAGGACCGTTTCTGGCTTGTACTAGACATTATGATTGTGTTTTTCGTTCGGTATTTGGATTATTTTTGATATTTATATTAATTATGTTTTTTCACTAGATTAAATTTATTACAATTTAAACGGATAATTAGTAAAATTAAATGGGTGATTACACTAACGGAACGGTTAGTGTAATTAGATTGTAACGGTTAGACTAATTAGCTTGCAATTACAATTAAATTGGTGATTAGTTATAACGGATATTTAATATAAAAGTATGCCTAACTATATATATATTTTTTTATGTGTTCAAAATAAATAAATAAAGTTAAATATTTGTGCCAAAATACATTGCGTTAAATTGAATGATTATTTATAAATTAAATCATTTAAATAAATTAGGTTTTGTGAAGTAAAGTAAATTTAGTGAATTTAACATGCAAAATAAATCTGCTAGACATTCGGACGGTGTCTAAGAGAGTCCGGACTCCCATATCGCAATTGAGAGTAAATGAGGTAGGCGTTGATTTAACCGTCCGGACTTTCCTGAAACCGTCGCATGGCGTACACGTGTTTACGTTATATGAAAGTTGAAAACGGCTGTCACCGTCCGCACGAGTTATAGACGTCCGGACGATATTCGCCGTTTATTCAGCCAAACGTGCGCTTCCACATCGCGTAAATTCAGCTGAACGACGTTCGCACACTGTGATAAAACGTCCGGACGTGTTTATTGTGCCGAACGGTTTTAAACGGTTTAAATTTTGACATTTAATACGAAGTACGTTGATTGGGCCACGTGTGCAGAAAAGAGTCCGGACGGCATGTTTGGTGTCCGGACGCTAGCGACGTATTTTCATAAGTCGACAGTTCGTCATTTTCACAAATACCGAACCGTTTCTCCTTAAAAAATCTCTCAAAACTCAAGTTTTTTCTTCACAAATCTTGACGAAATATCACTCTTTCGTGGATCTAATCACATCAGGTATATTTTGCTTACTTTTAACAAGATTTTAATGGTAAAAATTTCATTTTTTTTATACTTTTACGTATAGAATTTCAATTCCATTTTTTGCATAGTACATTGTGTTTTTTAATTGATTTTTACGTAGAAATTGATTGTGTTAAGTGTTAGGTTTGTTTTAAGTGTATTAGTTTGTGTTTTGGTTGTATTTTTGGGCGTGTGGGGAGGGGGAGGGACGCTGCCATGGCTGAGTTAACTCGGTCGTCCTCCAGAAAGCGTCCTGACACTTTATTTAGTCGTCTGGACGCGTTCTTTAGTTGTCCGGACACGTTATTTAGCCGTTCAGACTCGGTGGTATACGTTGTCGTTTTGATTGTATCCAGACACTTTTTCAATGCAGTCCGGACGATTTAATGTTAAATTTAAATAGTTTTTTATCTGCTTGAAGTTTGGACGATATCCAAAGCTGTTCGGACAGTCCAACCGTCGAACGTTGTTTGGACGAATATTCAACTGTGTGAACTATGCTCGGATGGTTATCCAAAGTGTTTGGACGTGTTATTTTGGTTGGACGTATCTCTAACCGTGCGAACGCTGTTTTGTGTAGATTCTGAAAAAATGAGTAAGCGTTCACGTACCAGTAGCCAGGCTGATGACGAGCAATCTTCCGCTCGAGCTTTAACGGTGGAGCAGCATACAACGATCATTATGTCTCGCTCGATTGTTGTCGAGCGGGATATCAAGTTGGCAGACTTTAACGATCTCACATTTGAGGGTCGGACGCTTCCGGAGGTGGTGGAGGGTTAGGTTGGCTTCCGTTAATCCAAGGACCGGCTATGCATCAAAGAATATGGTGCGGGAGTTTTATTGCTCTATATTACGGGCGAGGGACCTCGAGGAGCCTAGTATGGAGGTCACTGTCCGTAACGTTCCGATCATATTCTCGCCCGACGAGCTGGCGAATTTCTTGGGGTACGAGAGAGATTTGACAGCGTTCCCAAACCTGCCAATGAGCGAGGAAGGGCGGCCTACTAAGGCCGAGGTATTCCGGACCATGCTGGGCGATGATACAACGATTTTGGAGGGAGCCTATATGGTACACGGGCAGCTGCTTCCTTTTTGGCGGATCATGCATCTGATCCTATGCTCCTCCATCGACCCGAAGAAGCACACCACAGAGCTGTCTTATAGTCGGGCCGAGTTCCTGTACCTGGCAGTTGTACGGGGGCTACCTATTGATATAGCATCATACATCTACCTGTCCATTCGTGCAGAGGCCTTGAAGACTGATGCTACGATTTCATTGCCGCATGGGATTCTTCTGACCCAGTTCCTGCACGCCATGATGGTACCCGAGAGTGGTGACGAGCCGAGGGCGCTTCCACTTGGGTCGATCAACAAGACCACGCTCTCCAAATCGATTGCCCAGACACGCCGAGTGCTGCAAGCCGCTCGGGTTGCTAGAGTAAGACGACAGGAGCAACCTGAGGAGGCAATGGAGGGGGAGGATCCTGGGCAGAGCTCGACTCAGGACTTGGGGCACAGCGGCGAGTTGGATGGACGATATGATGACGGAGCTGTCTCAGCGGATGGAATCGGTCTTGCAGCCCACCCATTGCATGGTCAGTGATATCAGTCGTCGTCTGACGGCTTTGGAGTAGAAGGTCGCCGACATGGACATTGGGTGGAAGAAGGAGGTCGCTGCGCTTAAAGAGGTTCTGAAGGGCGTGGCAACCGGTGCAGAGCTCTTCCCTTGACTGAGCGGGTCGTGCTGATAGAGGAGCACCTTCGTCACGTCCGTCACATTCTAAAACTCACGGATGATGATGATGATGATGATGATGAGCAGTAGTCAACATTTATTTACTTTTATTGTCACGTTTATTTTTTTATTATGTTTTGAGGACATTTACTTTTATATTATGTTTTGTGGACATGTATTGATTTTATTTGATGTTTTTGTTCATATTATGTTTTGACGATACTTGATATATTTATGTCATTCAGTTATGTTATTGTATTTATTAGAACTTAATACAATATGTTAATTAATGTTACGTTTCTAATTTCGGTACACTCATTCAAAAAAGTATTGATATTAGAACTTAATCCACTTAAGATTATTTACATTATTAACTAACTTTGGTTATTTAAAACTGCTAATAAAGTTAATTAAAAAATGAAAAAAAATATCAAAATCGTCCAAAACCGTTCGGACGTTAATGTCTCCGTCCGGCTGTTTAATGTAAGCTCGAACGGTGTCGTATTATACAAAACAAACCGTCCGAACACTTTTTTATACGGTTGGACGCTTAAAAATTGAACACCGTTCGGACTCTTTTTATAACATCCGGACGTGGTTGTTTATTATCAATGCTATTTCTTGGTATTTAGTCCGAACGTCTTGTTAATGAGGTACGCTGTCGTTTGGAATTTTAAAACGGTGTGTTGAACTGTAAGAGGGAGTTCAGACGGGATCGTGGTGCTGACGCTTATGAAATTTTGGCGGCATGAATTCCCTCGAAAACTAATACACGTATGCGTCCGAACTTCCTTTGATGTGTCCGAACGGTATTCAAGCGTATGAAAGTGACAGAATCGCAGACAGTGGAGAAAAACGGAAAAACAAAGTAAACGAGAGATTTGAGCACGAGGAGAAGCGGAGAGCTGATTTTGGGCGTCCAATCTCATTGAAGAGGGTGTGAAAGGAGCATCTCTTTTAGAATTTGATTGGATTGCATTTGAGGTTAGTGGTTTTTAAATTGAATTGTTTTAGGATGAAAAGCATGATTTTAATATATGAAAGCATGTGTTTTTCGAAATTTTAGGGTCTAAAATGATAGTAATGAGTTTGGGGTTGGTTGTGATGTGTTTATATTGAAGTGTTTGTGATTTGGGTTGATTTTGCATGATTTGGGCTGAAAATAGAGTCTGTCGTCGAAGAACTGTCTTGTTCGACAATCGCAGTCCGGACATGTACCGTCCGGACTCTATTTTTCCGGACCTTTTGCAAAAGGCGTCCGAAATGTATGGTTCGACGGTTATGACGTCCGAACTGTTATGTCATGCATTCATTTAGTAGCCTTAGACCCCGTTTAAGAATTACACGAAGTTCGGATAACGAACTGGTGTAATTCTTGAATTGTCCACGTTATGGACAGTTTGAGTTTACAATATGCGTAATGTGCGTAATTGTATCTGATATTGTGACAGATGTGTTTAGAAATTTCGATGCAAATCTCCTTTTGTCTTTCGGATACACATTCAGCATTGAGCTTGTACACTTGCCTTCAATGGTGGGTGTTTATGCTCAATGTTGTAGGCGTGTATCTGGAGACTGAGGGGAAATGCTGTCGAAATTTCTAAAGCATCAGTCACAATAGTCGGGTCAATTACATGCAGTACGTGATATTGTAAACTTGAATGGGATAGGACCTATCACCTGGAGAAATGGAGTTGAGTGTGAATGTCATCATTGTTTGTATTATTGTTTGCATTATTGTTTATATTTTCGTCTTTGAAGGAACAATATGGATAAAAGTTGGATTTATGAGGCTGATAGACTCAAAAGTGTAAAGTATAGTGATGGTGTTCGGGATTTTATGAGTGTTGCCCGTAGTTATGCAGATAGTCGTGGAATGATAAGATGTCCATGTAAGAGATATAAAAATGTGTTGTTCAAACATGTAGACGAGATGAGGATCATTTATACATAATTGGGTTTGACCAGAGTTACACTCATTGGGTATTTCACGGAGAGTCGATATCAGAGCGGTTTCGAGTGACAGAACATCAAAATCGTCACTCAAAACTTTGGCTGACGGGCTTTAGGTGACAAACCAAGTGACAACTCAGTTTTGTCACCCAAAACATTAGGTGACGAATTTTGTACTTTGGGTGACAAATTTTTTTATCACCCAAAGTCTTTTTTCTTGTAGTGTCGAGAAGAAACATTGACAAGTAAATGCAAAGAGCCAATGGTGAGGTGACTCTGAGTGGGGGGCCAAGTAGTAGAAAAGGAAAATATGATGAAATATTGAAATCTCACTACACCAGTAATCGTGAGTGTATGGTTGCATTTATAAACATTGTGAGTATACAAGCAGATTAATTGAAAAGAAAAACTAGTTCTTTATAAGGTAACAAATAAAATGAAGATAAGGAAAGATCAGCTGTAACGACTCAAGGACAAGCACTGGCCACATATGTGCTTTGAATTCAAAAGGACTAGTCAAGGTTACTCTTGAAGCTCCTTAGATCATTATAAAGCCTAGTTCAACCTAGTAAGGTCCCAATGTGGGACTTGATCATCTCTCATTCATTCTCTTCTCCCACTCCAAGTGAGATTTGGAGTATTACATCAGCACTAAACATATTGTTGAAGCTAAGAAAAGAAATCAGCTGAAGATAAGGAAAGAAATCAGCTCTAAACATATTGCTAAAGACAAGGAAAGAAATTAGCACTTGAGTGTTGGAGTGAACTGATTTGAATTTTTAATTCATTTTGAATTGATACAACTAATATCCTCCTTCAAACTGTATAGTGGTGAGGCACAGTTTTTTTACGCAGACGTTCCAAATCAAGACGAGTATGAGGCCTCGTGAAGATATATGCAATCTAAGATGAGGTCAGCATATGTCGGTTAACTAAGAGCCCAAGAGAGACCTATTCACGAACATAATGATAATCTAACTCTGTGCTTACTATGAGCATGGAAAACAGGGTTTACTATCTTAAATAACGAGCTCAAATTGTCACAAAAAAGGGCATGTGCATGAAGCAGGGAAATATGGATATCTCGAAGAAGAAATGTCATCCAAATAAATTCAGTTATAGCTTGAGCTATGACACAATATTCAGCCTTAGAGTTAGATTGAGATGCAGTTGATTATTTCTTATCACACCAAAAAATAAGATTACTCCCAAGGTGGGTACAGCATCCGGTTAAAGGCATGCCACATGACTTTTGTTGTAGGAGAATTAACCAAATATTCCTTGTGAAATCATCCACAGCTACATCATAATAACGAACATTGTTAATATAAAGGGTAGGAGTAGGACCCCATAAATCAATATGAATTTTATAAAAAATATCAGTATTTCCAGAAGAGGATAAGGAAAACAGAAGCTTAGACATCACTATGAGAAAACTGCGCTACAGCCATGCAACATTGCGCGGTCCCCAGCCTCCCGTCAACGAAGCACGAGCGTGGTCCACCATTAAAGCATACCCGACAACATTAAAGATGCAGACCTTGACCGCAAATAAATGTCAGGTTTTGTGATTTGCAAGTATCAAGGCGCTTGAGCAGGTTATCAAGCATCTCCATATTATAGAGACTTGGTGCGTGGTCGTGAAATCTTGGTGATCCTCGTTCACGATGTAGCTACCGTTTTGATCCGTCAAGAAAGATTATATAACCGGTGTAGGTGGTTGTCACCGATGTGATTTCTTGCAAGATATTAAGCCGACAAGCTGATCTACATTAATGAAGGTCCTCTTTTTTATCACGGCCTTCTTCATTGTCAAGGAAGCCTGTTGACAAAAATTAGGGACTCGCAGCTCAGTCCGAATGCAAGATTCTCATAATTTAATGGTTGCTATTTGCATTACATAATTGGATTATAGGAAAAGAATTCACTGATTGGGAAAAATTTGTCCCCATTTTGCTCTTGGCATAAAGACATTGTTCGACTTGGGGAGAATATCTCCACTTATTTTGTCATTTTTTCCACCCTAAATCTATACATGGCTGACCAGTATAAATGCATTTGAATTTTTAAGAAAAGTGATAGGCATTTGTGAAATTCATTAATTCCAACGAGTTAACTTTCAGATAGGATAATGTGTCTATCTTGTTTCTATTATTGTGTTAATTCTAGACTTTAATAGTTTTGGAGGTTCTTTTTCCTTAAAGATATTAATCTGTGAATTAAATATGATAATTTTAATAAACTCTATTTTTATACTTAATTTAAGCTCGCTCGCTCCCTTCTTGCCCTGGCTAGCTTGAGCGAAATGTAAGAAGTTTTACACATAGTCATCTAGCTCGCTTCTCGCCCTAGACTAGCGAGCGAAAATGATTTTTTTTTTTTGCTTATCTAATGCTTGACACTCACTTGAGGGAACATGCTATTGAGTAAAAAGAGTTAAAATTTTTGCCCAAGTCTTTTACACACTCATTTTTTTTTTTATTCTCTCCGTTAAAAACGATACTGAACTCACTTTTCACTTCTCACACTCCATGACACCCATTTTTTCATTTTCTTCACATTTTCACTCAAATCTCTTTTACCTTGTGAGAAATCAACTGGACTTTGTACTTCTACACATTTCAACTCCATTCCACGGTAAGATCTTCTCTTTATCTTTAGATTTCTCATATTTTTGTTGAAATCTAAGATTCATGTTCTTTGTGAAATTTTTTAAAAAATCGTAAATTTGCATTTGTTTTGCTTCAAATCAATTTGATTTACTATTCTTATAAGTTTTTGTTGGCATATTGTGTTAGATTAAAAGGCATGAATCAAAACATTCATCATTTTTCAAAATGTAAGGCTCATATTTGGAGTTTTTCAAAATTAGTTTGATTTTGCATTCAATCTAGATATATTCATAGGACTTTTATCTTGCTTTTATTTCCAAACAAAATAAGCACCCTTTCATCGGATTACATATTGTTTATAATGAAGTTTACATTTTTTGTTTTCCAAAATTCATTGTTTATGAGTAGAACACTGTGAAAAGATTTTGTTATCCACATATTTGGTTGCCTGGAATAACGTGATAAATTCTTCGTCAGGTATTCTCGAATTCAAGTTAAAAAAATTTGACGAATGCATGTTCTTTAGATGTTTCAATATTTCAACATGATTGTTGACACTATTACGTTTAATAATATAGTGAATATATTGTTGACACTGTTACATGACTGTTTTGATATGGTAGAAAGATTGTTGACACTATTACGTTTATATTTTTAATATTGTTAGCCCAAGGTTGTTCTTACAAACAATCTATTTTGGTTTTGATGATAACAAAGTTTTCATACTTATTCAAGACTATTAGATTTTACATTGAAATTTCTTTTCAAGAAGATTATATTTTTAGAGTATCAAGGTTTCCTTATTTTAAAATCTCTTCACGCTTACTTGATCATCATTACACTTGCTAATTGATCATCTTTTATATTGTAAGTATTTTTTGAGATTTATTGAATTGGGGTAGTTGTTGTTAAAGAACAATTTTTTGTCTAAGTGTTGGAAGTGTCGACACATTGGACCATAAGTGTTGACACATTGAACTACTACCCGAGAGTTTGTTGTTTAGGTCATTCGAAATATTTTTTTGACTAAGTGTTGGAAGTGTCGACACATTGAGCCATAGTGTCGACACATTGAACTAACACCCGGGAGGTTATTTTCAGGCCAAATTTTAATGTGTCAGCACATACCATCAATGTGTCGACACATTGTGATTTTGCAGAAATCCTGGAGCAACGTCAACTCATCCAAAAAGTATCCAAATGGTCTTAAATGACCTCTAACGGCACTCAAACTTTACAAGAAGACCCTTGGTGCCCTAGGAGCTTTAAATAGAAGAAGATGGAGAGAGAAACGGTGGACATGTGCGCTATTAACTCTTGCCCTAATTTCTAGAGAGAGAAAAAGCTTTGAGGAAGAAAGAAGCTCCACCAACCAAGAAAGCTCGTACTCCCACCTGCAAATACTATTGCTTTCTTTGTGAATCTTGTCTCTTTGCACACCTCAGTACTTCATACTTGTTTATTCAGCTTAAAGAGCTTTTACTAAGATTCCCTTTGTACCCATTCTTGAAAAACACGTGAGTGTTTGGGAAAACACTTGTCCTACTTGTTGGGTAGAAGAAATCCTCTAGGTTGTGGGGATTTGTGAGAGTGAGTTAAAGTGTAAGCTCAAAAATACTTTGTAAAGGTTCCTTAGCACCCGAGAAGCTAAGGTGTACTTCCTATTTGAAGATAGTGAAGAAAGCCCAAGGAAGTCAATAGCCTTGGGGTGGACGTAGGCAAGTGTTGGCCGAACCACCTAAAAGTCACGGTGTCATCTCTCTACCCTTATCTCTATTTATTGTTAATATCTATATATTGTGCTTCTTTAACTATTCCTTTTATTCCTCATTATAGTCCTTGATTGTTTAGATCTACTCTCTTGCTCTTTAGAAAAAGGAAAAGGGGATCTCTGCAAATTCGATTTTATAAGAAAAAGGTTAAAAGTTTTTTATAAAACCTAATTCACCCCCCCTCTTGGGTTGTTTTTGCTCTCTCAAATATTTTTCTTATTTCTCATAATATTTTTCATTGTTCACATGTATGGTTAATTGGAATCTGGGGACCAAGAAAGTTGAGAAATTTTTTCGCAAATATCTTCATGAACTCTCTTCTCGGTATTCAAGAATTTGGTAGAAATTTTATTAATGTTTCCTTCTCTTTTATGTTTCAATATTTTTGTGATTTACATGAGAATAACTATACAACTTATAATGTTTAGCTGTTACCTAACTTGGGATAATTTTTCTATTATTTCAGATGCTTAGTACCAAAATGCTACTGCTAGAAAATCGAAAAATGTTGTCTTTGCCTAACTACTTTGAATTGCCTTGATATTTTGATATGTTCTTGGCAAGAAGTTGTATGCTAAACTATGAAATCTTGTAATCTAGTCATTTACTGCATATGTGTGGCGATTTTCAGATATAAGTTTTGTGATCACTTGATTTGTTATGTATGATTTCAGAAAAATGAATCACAAGACAATTAGTTGTTATGAGTCATGTTAAGTTGTGTATAATACATGATACTGTGAACTAAATGTTGTTTGGTGCAAATTAGCATAATTTAGGAAAGATATAAGCTGTATTGTAGTTTTGTAATCTTGTTGTCATATCTTAAAGCTTTTATCTTTGGAGCATTTTAGGTTTCCTATTACATAACATTGACCTCTTATTACACATTTTGCACTTTATATCCATGGTTTGTGCATAATTGATTTGAAAATGAAAATGATTTTACGTTCAAAATTTTCAAAATAAGTTCATATGGTTTTGTTGAGGAAGATGAGAAGTCCTTTGAAAATGAGAATGAAGATGCAAATGCTAGTAATATGGATGAATAACCTCTTTGTCTATTCGTGACGAAAAAGGGATTAGTAGTTGTTGTTGCAATGGGGAGGAAGTTGTTGAATTCAGGGAGAGAGTTAACCATTGAGGGAGAAAGTTGGTAATTGAGATAAAGAAGAGGAGAGCTGAAATTGATCAGATGAAGTTGGTGAAACTGCTGACGTATTGCTGGTGATAAAGAGCACTGGAGTATCTGAAGTAACTGTAGTTAGGTTGTTGGTTTGTTGTTCATAAAGGGAGAGTTAAAGCTGAAGTGATATTAATAACTATTGTTGATTTTTTGTTGAAGTCATATTGTGTGTAAAGCTGAAGTAATACTAATAACTATTGTTGATTTTTTGTTGAAGTCATATTTTGTGTGAAGCTAAAGTGATATTAATAAGTATTGCTAATTTTTTGATAAGATCATATTGTGTGAAGCTAAAGTAATATTGATAATTTTTTTGCTGAAGTCATATTGTATGTATTTTATGTTGGATATTACATACTTTTAGACATATGTTTGTTGAATTATTGTTTGTTTTAGTTAAACTCATGCAATTTTGATCTAATCTGGTTGTTAGTTGGATAAATGTTAACTAACTTTATAATATTTGTGTAAGTCCAAGGATTAAGGCAACCCAAGAGGGGGGTGAATTGAGTTTCCAAACTTTTTTGCTTTTAACCCCAAAGTCGTATTTGCAAAGTAAAGACTAATTTAGCACAAGTATTTAAACAAGTATTATAATGCGATAAGTAAATAAGTGCTAAATGTAAAGAGTAGAGTTAGAGAAGCAAACACGAGATTTTTAGGTGGTTCAACAAACCCACCTATATCCACCCTTCAAGCTCTTTACCAAGCCTTGAGGTTTTTCCCACTATCTTCAAATAGTGTACACTCTAGCTTCCGGGTGCTAGAGAACCGTACAAGTGCTTTCCCGAGCTCAACACTCACAACCCAAGTGATTTTTGAGCTCACACTTACAACCAACCAAGCTTGAGATATACCCTTTTTAAGCTTCTTCTTTAGTGAACAACCTCACTAAAGGAATCACCTCTTTTGGATAGGAAGATACAAGAATAAACTCTCTCAAAGAGTGGATAAGAAAATAGAAAGCTCTATCTCTTTGATTCACACAATGACAAGGATAAGAAAGTGTAATTTGTGTGAATGATATGAGAAATATGGAATAAGAAGGTTTAAGATATTTCTCAAGCTATGTAAAATGATATGTGGTCGTTCTCTCTTTTTTGAGACAATAGGAAGGTCTTTATATAGGCCACATGAGAAAACTAGCCATTTCTAGCCGTTAGGGTTGATCTGACAATTTTACCATTGTACCGGTCGACCGCTTCAACTAGCCGTTGCTCAATGGTCATAAAATTTGAATGCTATCAAATTTTATCCTATCATCCATTTCATGTAGTGGTCAACCGCTACAAATCATTTTCATAGATTGCTACAATTAAAAAGCATTTTTGACGTTTTTGAAATCCCATTTCAAAAACCAACTTCCAAAAGTATAACAAGGCTTGAGAGTTTATATAGGGATGATTTCAAAACATTTAAAGCTTATTTTGGTTGTCAAACATGTGATAAGAAGATTATGCACGGTTTGAAAAATATGCAAGTGTGTGATTCAAATCCTTGTCAAAAGTGAAACTAAGAGTTACAAGGTATGGTCTTGAATCTTCACTTTTGAGCTCCTTGCATCTTCTTGATCTTCAATCTTCTTGTCTTTGGCTCTTTGATAAAAATGTCTTTGTCTTTGAAGATGTCCATTTTGTAAACTTAATCAATTTATTGAAATCATCAAAATATTGATTGTGAACAAAAGTCAACAATTTGCATGTTATGGCTGCTAGATTACACTTACAGATTTATCTTGATATTGGTGTTGTTATAATCATTGTATATTAAGTGAATTGCAAGTTTTTAAAGACCCAAGACACATTTCATTTAGTCCTATTATTTAAAATAGGTTGTGTACAGTTCTAAACGAAATTTTATTCTAGTGATTGCAAGAATTTGATAAGAATTGATTGTATTTGGTTTTATCACGGAATTGTCCTAATGAGAGATTGTTACTTCCTAATGTATAGTGTTGGCTTTGTTCCATGTCAAGTGTTATGTAAAGAAATGTTGTCTTGGATGAGTTTGATCAAAAGAAGACGTTTAATTGGAAAGGATTAAAGAAGTGAAGAATTCTGGAAGTTACAGAGCTATTAAAGTGGTTTAAGTTTTGTTTGGGCTAGTTTAAGGCGAGGCTGGGGAAATTATGTTGTATATTCGAATCATCCTAAGGCTTAAGCTCCTACACAACAAATAATAACAAATACAATTAAAATATATCAGATGAACAAACACAGAAATTAAATTAGAATATATGATGCATATGAAATGAATGACAACACTGACAGTCCTCGACTGACAACTCCTATAAGATATTCTCACACTCGTGCACTATATGACCTCTAGAGATAGGGTTGTGCATCCTTTCCGCTGGGACTATCCTCGGAACTATCTCGTGCTAACCCACACATCGAGACGATTCTAGGCAAATCACTTGTGATTCCTGCCCAAAGGAGACCACCCACCTGACCCCGTTAGTATGGTGATTACAATTCCCCCCAAACTGATCAATACTGTCATGCTAATATTTCGTTTTAATTACTCAGGACTATCTCAGTACACAACAATATTGTCAATCACAACATCCGATTCTTGATGCACTTGCCATAGACAAGATTCAGATAAAACTATGCATAAATGATTATTGCATCACAAGGCAACAAGTTCAGTAAAAGAATATATAAACTTGAGATTATAAGATCCTACTAAATATTTCTTCTATTATTTGAAATCAATCATATGTCTCTTTATTTTCCTTGGGCCCTCAAGGCCCATTATCTTACTACCTTAGATGGGGTCTTACAGCCCAATATCTCTTTCTTCAATGGATTGGGCATCACGATCCAATCTCTCCTATCACCTAGGTTCAGCTTCTTAACCCTAACCTTTTCCAATCCTATGGATAAGACCTCCTAACCCAATCCTCTATTTCAATAAATTTGAGCCATACTCTTTGATAGGATTCACGACCCAATCACTTTTTCTCTTAGGTTGGGCTCTACAGCCTACCCTTAAGCCTTTGTGGATTTGACCTCTCGGTCTAACCCTTTAGCCCTAATGGATTAGGTTTCACGGCCTAATCATTTACTAAGGTGAATTGGGCCTCACAGCCCCAATTCCTCTACTAGGGTGATTTAGGACTTGCTGCCCAATCACTCTGTTCTCCTCTTAGATTATGTTTCAAGAACCAATCATTATGTAATTAAACCCCTTAGGTTGGCTAGTTGTGTTTTGGGTCTCCAAAAAAATCTCAATAAACTCTTAGGTTGATTTTTATTATTTTAGTCTTTTCCTTTTATTACTAATTTTTATTTAATTTTAAGAAAATAATTAAATCTTTTAAATTTTGAGATCTTGGAGCTTCCAAAGAAACCCTCGTAACTCTTTTGGCCCTAAATGCCTTTTTTTTTTTTCTTATTTTAGAGCCTTTAAGGCTCTTTTCTCTTATTCGGCCCATTTAGGGCCTAAATGGGCCTCTATTTTTTATTTCAATTCCAAACTCGTTCTTAGACTTTATTACACATATTAGATCCGGTTTTGGTCTTGAAAACCAAATCAAATTTTAGGCTTTAGGTTCATTATGGCCCAAACCCCTTTTCCTCACCTTTCTTTCATCCTTTTCTTTTGAAATTTTAACCAAACATGCAAAACATATCTATTAACCTACTCAGTGAATTTTATACACATTTGAAGTCAAATGACACATGCAATAATACTTTCTATTCTGGTATGTCAGAAAGGGGCTAATTTTGTGCATGCATCCAAAGTGATCCTTGTTTACTATAAAAAAATGTCATCTTTATAACATATGAGACCTCTAGAACAATAATGTATATATTGCTATGCATCACTACTTATACAGATCACTCATAGGACAAAATATCACTCAAACATCACCAAGACTTAAAAAATAAGTTCATGCATGCAACCATTAAGCAATCTGTGACCTTTATGTTCTCATCCTTAAACATTTTGGTCATTGTTTATGTCTATAACAGTATAGAGACTTTATTTATCTCAAAAGATATTAATAAAAGGGCTTCAACCAACATGCAACATAAAGTGCACGTTTTGGAACTATTTTTCTAAATTTATTGTTATGAAAGACTCTTACCTTGAAAGATCTTTGCATGCAAACCATAATGTGAGTCCAAATATCAACCCAAGAGGGAGGGTGAATTGTGTTTATAAAAAACTTGGCATTTTTTTGATAAAAACGCAGATCTGAAAATATTTAATGCTATAGCCAAAGATAAACAATAAATAATAGCGATAATGTAAATAGTATAGAAGAGAGATAACACCGCTATTTTTAGGTAGTTCGGCCAAGACTTGCCTACATCCACCCCCAAGGCTATTTTCTTCCTTGGGCTTCTTCACTATAATCTAATAGTGTCTACAACTTAGCTTTCGGGTGCTAAGTGACTGTTACAAGAGTTTTCCCGAACTCGTTCACAAATCTCAAAGCTTATGTGATTTCTTCTATCCTCACGGGTAAGCCCAAATGTATCCCACACTCAAAGGTTTTCAATGTTTAAAGATAAGAATGAATAAATAATAGCTCTCAAAACTAAATCAGAAAACAAAGCTCAATAAATGGCTACAAGACAAGATCTGATGATGATGACAGCAATGACAAACCAAATCTCTTGGAAAACGTGCAGTCTTTGTCTTTTGCATTTTTCTCTCACTTAATGGAGGCTAGGTCAAGATTGATGATGTAGAGAGGCAAAAGGTGTGCGAAAGATCTCTTTTTTCTCTCTATAAGGTTCCCTTTATAGGTCTTTAGTCTTAGGAAGTCCATAGGGCCTTTTTGGAATGTTAGAGAGGTGCCCTAAGTGCCATAACGTCTTGATTCATGTGCTGAGTCATCTTTATAAAAACAGAGTTCCACATGTGTCGACACATACATGCCTATGTGTCGACACCTTCATCAAGTCTGGAACTGACTTGCAGGTGCCTGTGCATGTGTCGACACTTCCTTCACCATGTGCCAACACCATCTTTACATGTGTTGACACTTTGCTGTAAATCCAAGAGTTAAAGGAAATCCAAGAGGGGGGGTGAATTAGGTTTCCAAACTTTTTCGCTTTTAACCCCCAAAGTAGTGTTTGCAAAGTAAATGATAATGTAGCACAAGTATTTGAGCAACTATTGATGTGATAAGTAAATAGGTGCTAAATGTAAAGAGTAGGGTTAGAAAAGCAAACACGAGATTTGTAGGTGGTTCGGCAAACCCACCTACATCCATCCCTCAAACTCCTTTATCGAGCCTTAAGGTTTTCTAACTATCTTCCAAATAGTGTACACTCTAACTTCTGGGTGCTAGAGAACCTTACAAGTGCTATATCGGGCTCAACATTCACAACCGAAGTGGTTTTTCAGGCGCATCACTCACAACTAAGGGTGTCCAAAGGCCGGTCCGGTGTAACCGGATTTGCATAGAGCAAATCAATCGAACCGGACCGAATTGGCCATGCCAATGAGACCAGACCGACCAAGGACCGGTCCGGTTTGGGCCCAGGGTTTAGGCCTTATTTTAAGGTACGTTTTTTGTTCTTTTTTGGGGCTTTTTTTCGACCATTTTATAGGCTTCTTTACATCAATTTTTTAGTGTTTTTTTTTCATCAAGTTTGGACTATGATCTCAACCAAATTATGCCACAATTGTGACATTTTTTCTACAACAAACTAAAAAGAACTTTAAATCATACAATTAAAGAATACTACTATACTAATTACTAGGTTACTAATTAAAGAATTCTAAATCATAGATTTTTAAGAATAATAAATCACACATTTAAGACTTAAAGCATACATTTAAAGAATTCTAAATCAACAAACCAAATAGAAATTCCAAAATAAAAGTATCAAATAGAAATGCTACTGGGAGTAATTAGTAATTACACTTCTCTATTACAAGCCATAACAAACAACAAAATAATCAAATAAACAAACTAAAAGTATAATTAATACATGCCAACAAAATAGTAGAAAAATAAAATAAAGTCCATATCCATCATCAATTGTCCAATTGTCTATCTCCCATCAAGCTGTAAAAAAAAAATATACGTGAGATAATAAACTATGAAACAATAATGGCATTATTATAAAAAAGAAATAAAACCTTATCATGAAATCAATCTAATTAGTCCTCATTGATCTCAATCCGAGCCACTCGTGAGTTAAAAGTTATTCCTAATAATTTAGGACATAAACAACATGTTTAAGTCTTCATAAATATTAAATAACTAGAACTTACAAAATTAAAAAACTAACCAACATAGAGACATTTTAAAATAAGATTACCTGATTCTAATGCCTTATAGGCCTCAACTTCGTCCATTGACTCCCGAAGATCTAATTTAATTGGATCCCTCAACCAATTTTGAGAGCACACAATAGCCTCAACTGTGACCGGAGACAAAAAACTGCGGAAAGGATCAAGCACACGACCCCCTGTGCTAAATGCTGATTCACTAGCAACTGTAGAAACAGGCATAGCCAGCACATCCCTTGCCACCCTCGCAAGTATTGGATATTTGGATTTATTATTCCCCTACCAAGCCAAAATATCAAAGGATGGGGTATTACGTGACTCACACCTATCTGTTAGATATGCATCAATTTCGGACTTCACATGGTCAACTTCATGATCTTGCTCATACATGTCAAAATAAGGGACGTCTACTACGTCACTAGAGCCAGAGGCATCATCCATAGAATAATCACAACTAGCAGATGGAGGCTCAAAACCCTATGTACAAATAATTAAAAGAAATAAGTTGGAATCTACAAATCATATACAAATCAAATAAGATTCAAATAATTAAAAGAAATACATTAGAATCTACAAATAATATACTGTGGACGTGTCATGTTGGAATCTCCATAGACTATGTCATACTCATCAAACAAGTCCTCTAACAAACACTTTATAGATGATATCAAAGTACTTGCCAACTCCAGTGTATATATTTTCTTCAACCAATACTCTATCACACCCAATTTGCCTCTAGGATCAAGCACACTTGCAATGAATATCATCATGTTCAACTTCTCCACATTGCCCCAATACTTATCATACTTGGTTTTCATCTCTATTGCCATGTTGCGCACTACTGCATTGTCATTCTTAGACATTCTAATCAAATGTGACTGAATTTGACAAAACTTAGGGAAGAATGATGGAGATCAAGGCACCGTTTCAAAGGATCTCGTTCAAGTACCAATTGGGCCAGTTACGAGAGCACGGGCAAAGAAGTTCAAGGATGTACTGAACGGACTTGTTCAAGAGTTATGGGCTCAAGCAAATTCGTGGAAGCCCATTGAACATGATCCATGTGGGCCACAAAGAATGGTCACCTTGATTCAAGTTCTAGAAGGATCTCTATTCTAGCGCCCAAATCAGCTTCAAGTTGGAAAGAAATATTTTTGGGGCTCTTCTAGAAGGATCTCTATTCTAGGCGCCCAAATCCTTCCTTTTATGGCTTGCACTTCTTTTGGACGTCCAGCACCTTTTTCTTTATTGAGCTCTTTATTTTAGGCGCCATTTTGTTTCCTTTCTTGGCTCTTGTAGGCGCCAACTTTTATTGCCTTTTTAGTGTGTTTTGTTTTAGGCGTGTTAGGCTTTATTTCCTTATCTAATTTCGGGTTTAATTAGGTTTCCATGTTAGGGTTATTTTCCTTGTAACGTTTAGCCTTTAAATAGGAGCTTTGCTTTGTAATTCGGTAGACATTGATTAATCAAAATTGTGAGGATTTATTCTCTTTCGTTCTTTGAAGAACTACTCGAACTTATCGGATTTCCTGTGGCGTTCAACTTGACTTAACGGAATTTCCATCACCGTTTGTGGCGTCTTCCTTATACCAAGGTTCTTGTTTTCATAAACAACGGGTCGAGGTCTTCCATTCGAATTAGTCCAAGAACGATCTTGGGTTTCCCTTTCGTTGTTGAGTCTCGTTATTCTTGGCGAGGTTCACATCAAAGAAGATATTTGATTTGACATACAAAAATCCTTATCTTCTACCAATCCTCCCTCGTGGGAGGTCCAAGTCCATCTCCCGCACTACATGCACGAATAAACCCAGAATCATCGATCTCTAATTTTAGAAAGGCTGCTTGAAACCTTTCTGCAGTCTCCAACATGAGATATGTTGAATTCCATCTTGTTTGCACATCAAGAGATACCAATTTCTTTGAATCAATTTTCATCTTCTCAGCACAAAGCTTAAACTTCTCCAACCTTGATGGAGAGGACCTCACATACCTCACTGCATTCCTTACCTTCACAATAAACTCATCACAATTCTTTAACCCCTCACAAACAACAACGTTAAGAATATGCGCACAACATCTCATATGAAGATAATTGCCCTGTAATAAATTTCCCTTCAAAAATCTTTTTAGAAAACAAATAGCACCATTTTTAGAAGAAGCATTGTCAACTGTAATGGAAAAAATTCTCTCAATACCCCAATCAAGTAAGCAAGCCTCCACATATTTCCCAATTATTTCTCCCTTGTGATTAGGAACTTGACAAAAGTTTATAATCTTTTTGCGTAACTTTCAATCATTATTAACAAAGTGCACTGTGGGAGTTATGTAATTTAAGTTCTGCACTGAGGTCCTATATGTCGGTAGTCAAACTAACTTTGCATGCACATAAACTAAAAAGTCCCTTCACTTTCTCCTTCTCATCTTGATAAATCTTAGAATATCTCTTTGCACAGTTTGGCGAGAAGGCATTTGAAAACTAGGTACAAGTGACTTAATAAAGGCCTGAAAACCTTGACCGTCCACTACCTTGAATGGCATCTCATCAATAATACACATCTTTGAAAGTTTTTGCCTTGATACCACTGAATTATACCTATGGGCTATTAAACTAGACCCAATATTGTCACTCTCTCCTTCAGCCGCTGCACGACTACCAGTCAAGTGTGTTTGATATTTATCCATTGGACCTTTTATCCTATTCATAGGATTTTTCTCACACTTCAATACATGATTTCTAAGGGTTGAGGTACCAATCTTGTTACTGTCACAAGGATACTCCTTCCGACAATAGTTACAAAAGCACATGGGGTATGAGGGATCACAATCTATCTTCTTTGTCATGTGTTCCCATACCATGGATGCTTTACGTTTGGGAGGCGGGCGATTTTGGTTGGTAGGGGTAGGAGTAGGACTAGGGACATCTTGGCCAGATTCTAAATCAATTACAGGAGACATAGACGGTGCTCCCTAACTCTCTATGGTTGGTTCAGACTGACTATCCATCTAGCAAAGGTGAACAAACAATCACATGATAGTCAATGACTCAATATTATTCACAACTCACAAATAAAATCACAATTATGCCAAATCACACATATATTTACGCCAAATCAATAGGAACAGCCCCTAATTGCACAACAGCATGAAACAAGAATGAATAAACATGCTTCTTAAGAATGAATAAACTATCAAATCACTTAAGAATGTTTTGTAATAATCTAAAAGCTATGCTTCTCAAGTTATCTAAACTAATTATTCATAATTGCAAATACCCTAGACAAAACATTAAAAGAAATGCAATGAAAGAAAATTAAATTAAACATACTCATACTCTAAGTAGTAATTACTAATAGTCATTTTCAAACTAAAAAAAATATTTGAAAAAAGAAAACACAATTTCAAACACAAATTACAATTTCACAAGAAAATGCTAAACATTTCATTTCTCCAAGTTTATTGCATTTAGTTATTCAAATTGCTACATTTAGATTGCATTCAAATTGTTAAACAATTTCACAATCAATCAAGAAAATTTCAGACACCATTTGAAACAGATTCATAACTTCAAACAAAACCAAATCCTCCAATCAAGCCTATCCTCCACAGTTTCACAACCTAACCTATACTCTAAAATTCTAAATTAACTAATGAACTACAATAACTAATTAACTAAATTAGTTCATAAATTCTTACCTCAATGCAGTGCACTGACCACACACGGTAGAAATTCACAAATCAGTGAATCCCAGTCTTGTAACCTGCAAAGTCCTAGTAAATTAACTAAAATAGATCAATTAACTAAGAACAACACCAATTCGCACGCCTAGAGAGAGATCAAAATAATTAAGAAATTACCTGAGAGATGAGAGAGAGAGAGACATGGCAGCAACCACTAACTAAAGTCCAGCAAAGAGAGGGAGGAGGCTGAGAGGGGCTGTGCGTGAGGGAGCTGTGCGTGAGGGAGGGGGGGTTGTTGCGTAAGAGGGGGGTGCTGTGTGAAGTGCGAACTGAGGGGGGAGGGCGGAGGGTTGCTACGCGAAGTCAAACTGAGGGGGGGTCAGGGGTGCTGCGTGCCGCGAACTGAGGGGGTTAGGTTTTTTTAAAAAAAAATATGAGAGAGGAGGGGGGGTGCGAGTGAATCGCAAATGCGCTTATGGATTTTAGTTTTTTTTTTTTAAAGAAAAAAAAAACCTGGTTCGGACTGGTTTGGAGCAGTATACTCTGGTCCGGTACCGGTTTTTCTATGTATGAAACCCAGACTGGACCAGAGTGTACCGGTTTCACTGGACCGGCCATTCCGGTAAGTTATTCTCACCGGTTTGGCCAAAACCAGTTCGGTTTCGGTTCGGTTCGGCCGGTTCTTTGGACACCCCTACTCACAACCTAACAAGCTTGAGATATACTCTCTCTAAGCTTCTTCTTTAGTGAACAATCTCACTAAAAGAATCACTTATCTTGAATAGGAAGATACAAGAATAAACTCTCTTAAAGAGTGGATAAGAAAATAGAAAGTTATATCTCTTTCGATTCACACAATGACAAGGATGTGAAGATATAATTTGTGTGAATGGTATGAGAAATATGAAATAAGAAGGTTTAAGATCTTTCTCAAGCTTTAGAAATGATATGTGGTCAATCTCTCTCGTTTTAAGACATTAGAAAGGTCTTTATATAGGCCACATATAAAAACTAGCCGTTTCTAGTCGTTTAGGGTTGATTTGACAATTTTACCGTTGTACTGGTCGACCGCTTTAATTAGTCATTGCTCAACGGTCATGAAATTTGAATGCTGTCAAATTTTTGTCCAACGCGCCTGATCGACTGCTATAAATCATTTTCATCATCTGGTACAGCCGGTCGACCGCTTCATGTAGAGGTCAACTGCTATAGATCATTTTCATAGACCATTACAACTAAAAAGTCTATTTTTGAAAATTTTGAAATCCCAATTTCAAAAATCAACTTCCCAAAAGTATAACCTAAGGCTTGAGAGTTTATATAAGGATGATTTGAAAACATTTAAAGGTGCATTTTGGTTGTCAAACTTGTGATAAGAAGATTATGCATGGTTTGAAAGATATGCAGTGTGTGATTCAAATCCTTGTCAAAAGTGAAACTAGGAGTTATAAGGTTATACCCTATGGTTTGAATCTTCACTTTTGAGCTCCTTGTATCTTCTTGATCTTCAATCTTCTTGTCTTTAGATCTTTGATAAAAATATCTTTGTCTTTTAAGATGTCCATTTTGTAAACTTGATGCATTTATTGAAATCATCAAAATATCGATTGTGAACAAAAGTCAACATTTGCTTCTCATGTCGACACCATCAAAATGGCATTCTGTGTTGTAGACACCATCTTGGCAGATAGAGTTTTTCAATACTTTTTGACATGCAATCTGTTCCGTTTCAACACCAAAACTCCTACAATGAAAAATATCATAGTTTAGGTGCAAACTATGGTGTTTAAATCGAATATAGAGCATAATGAATTAAAGAGAAATATAAATACAATTGAGTACTTTCGATTGAATAGTAGATTGACAACCACACATCTAAAAAATATTCCAAAACTATTTTATCATTTGTTATTATCAAAATCGAGTTAAATAGCTCAAATAGCAACCTTAGGCTAACACATAACTTCACACAACTCCCAAAAAACTCATGCACTGATTTGAAAATAGCATTTAGAAATATTTTTCATGTTATTTACTCAGCCACATAGCCATTTATGCATTTCCCAACAAAATCTACCAAAAACTACCCTTACCATGCTATGTCGGGGTTTTTTTTTTTTTTTGGCTCTAAGTTGTTCCTATATAAAAAAGAATCAAGTTGGACAAAGATATAAGTGAAGAAGGTAGAGAAATGGAGGAGAATAGAGAAGGTTTGACACATTGTTAAAACCTCTCTACCTTTACTTTATGTCCTTCTTTTGTTCTCTTTCCCCCTCTTCTCTTCTCTGCACTTCTTTTCTTCTCTCTTTCTCTCTTTCACTCACTCGGCACCCTTCTCTCTAAGCTCACCTCTCTCATAGTTTCTCTCTTTGGTAGAATAAAATGAAACCACCCTCTCCCTCACCTATTTAAACCATTAGTTAATTATTGGTTAAATGTAAGAGTTAAAGCTATGAGGTAGGGTTAAATGATGATGGCCAAACTTACTATGACAAATTATCTCACCGGTTGGACAAGGGGAGTGGCAATGGCAGTTTTTGCCAATTGTCAAGAGGCTTTTTAATGCCATAATTATCCCTAGTTAATCTCACAAACATTAGATTTCAAAATTTAACTTGGTCGGCCATATACCCGTAATGGCTATGATTTTGGGCTTGTTTTTTAAGCTTAAGTGTAAGGTCCAAACCTATTATTCCTAACCCAATAATGTCCAGATTTATCTCTCTTTAATGGGCCCCCAATCCAGCCCAATAGTGGACCAAAGGGAGAGCTTAAAGTTTGGTTGACCCTAGATTAGTTTATTCTCTAAATAAAAAGAAAATATTCACAATGCTTAAAATTATTTAGTACATTACGAACTTAGGATATCAAATCATATACAATTTGCTCAAATAAAAATAATCAACAGAAAATTAATCATTAAAAGGAATTTTATCAATATACTTTCACTTATTAGAAATTTAATTAACAAAGATGAAAATGTTAAAAATGGCTAATGATAATATTTCTTAAAATTATTGTCACGTAAAAATAACATAAAAGCATCCAATTTAATTTCAAAAAATAAATACCGATGCTAGTTACTGAAATTTCCATAAAATCATCTCATTAAGCGAAATAAGATAGGTTTATGAAATATAAACGGGATGGGTGTTATAGTAGGACGTTGAAATTATTGAACTATCCGAGTTACCTTCAACTTAGCAGTTGAATCAACAACTATTCTCCAAGTCAATTGTAGCTCAAGCATCCTCCAAGTAAATTGCAACTCCAAAACCTTCAGGCATCATCTCTTTTTTTTATTTTTCTAAGCTTCTCTAGGCATCATTTGGTGATATATACTTCCAAGTAAATTAGGTGTTCTTTTAGACCTATAGTGCACATCAGGTGCTCAAGATTATTCTTTTAAACCTAGGAACTTGGTAAGAACTACAAGTGTATATACTTTCTACATGCAACCATTTTTTTTTCAATTAAACAAGATTTATTTCTCAAAAAAATCCTCTAATTATGAATCTTCTAATTCACTCAATCAACAAAAAATGGATCACAGTTGCAACAAAAATGGATGGCGTTTGCGTCACTATAATCCTTCTGCTACCACCACTATCGTGGGCCAATCTAATCCGCCATGTAAATGTATTTAGTTGGCATAAACTTCATGTTTGTATTTGTGTCATATTCATGAAGATTCAACAGTTCAAGCACTGCATAGTTCAAGCGTCTCAGCCAGCATATAAGTGTATCTAGAGAATGTATAGTATGGCAGGAGTCTGTCTACTAGTATGATAATATGAAGCTGGAGCGCAGTATGTTTTATGTTGACACAGTTTATCAGGAGTTTGCCTGAGGTTTATCAGAACTGTGGAAGCTAAACCTGAACGCCTCTTAACTATTTTAGAAGCACCTCAAACTTAATTGATTTCGTGATTCTCAACTTAGTGGCCTAAGGTATAAAAAACCTTCTCTCCTATTCGGCCAACGTAACACCTAGCTCTTTTGCACCTATTTGGTATATATGTGAGATAATATAAATAGTACGTTGTGGAATTTTTTACTTCAATTATTCTTCTTACATCTTTAATTTTTCCTCCATTTACACTTTTATTTTGTGTTTACATTCAAGGAGGTAATTGGGATGGTCAGGGCAAGCCCGTAAAACCCTGGTAAGTCAGGTCTGAGAATTGCACGCCCGGGGTGATTAGTTGAGCTTTCGACCCCGAGCAATTTGATTTCCCGACCCCGAGCAGTGTGAGCTCTTGACCCCAATTAGTTGAGTTCTCGAACCCGGACTATGTAAGCCCTGGACCCCGAACGGTTTAAGCCCAGGACCTCGGGCTGTTTCAGCCCTGGACCCCGGGCTGTTTGAGCTTTCGTATGCCCAATTTTACGTTGAGTTAGCTTCCTTTTGCATGCTACCTTTTACGTGTCCTACCGTGTGCACAGAATTTAATGCACTCTTATCCCATTTCACGTTTTACTTCCCTCCTCCTTATTGACCGCTAGGTGAAGATGGTGATTGGCTCTCTCTTTTTGGCGTATTGCGTGCTTGGCATTTTGCGTGATAATAGACGTACGAGGTGAAGATTCTGGTGGCAGCAGACCTTGTTACCCTCTCTCTCTCTAATGATTGGGTCTAGACCTATAGGCTGGTAAGGGGAGTACACCGTGAAATTGCTGCCTTTTATTTATAGTATCAACGAGAAGAATAAGAGAGACGTGAAGTGGAGTGCTTTCGAGACATATAAAATTTTCACCAAACCAAAGAGAGAAAGGAAGGGAGAGCGACGTGAGAAAGACTACTTGACCGAAGGAAGGGAAAGCGACGTGAGAGAGAGACCCCCTGACCAGAGGAAGGAGAACCAAGTGGAATCGAGACCGAGGTGTTTTATTCAAGGAAAGGCAATATACACTCGACTGAGGTAAGGGTGAGCCAAGTTACAGTATGGGGAATTGGGGTAGTGCATAAAATGTGATTTTTGCCATGAGATGAGAAAAGGATTCATATCACTGTGATAAAATGCAAAGGAGAAAGGACTAAGAGACGTTGGGTGGACCACCTAGGGCTAGATCTTTGAGTCGTGAAGTTTGGGAAAGAAAAACTCATTTTATACATGACCGGGAAAGCCTTGTTTTCAATAATCAGGAAAGACTTTTGTATTTTTATGCCCGGGGAAATTATTGTTGAAGGCCTTGTTATTGTATACCTGAAATGGATTGGTTACATATTTTTTTGTTTTATATTGGTCACATGCTCAGAAAAGACTTTTATAAAATGTGCCCGGGTAGACTTTTACAAAATATGCCTGGGAGATTTTGATAAAATGTTAGACTTTTATAAACTATGCCCGGAAAGACCTTGCTAAAACGTACCCGGGAAGACTTTTATAAACTATACCCGGGAAGACCTTGCTAAAACGTACCTGGGAAGACTTTTATTATGGAAGACTAAAACGTACCCGAGAAGACTTTTATAAACTATGCCCGGGAAGACCTTGCTAAAACCCGGGAAGACTTTTATAACCTATGCCCGGGAAGATTGTAAAACGTGCCCGGGAAATTTTTATAAACGTGCCCGGGGAGATTTTTATAAACATGCCCGGGGAGATTTTATAAAACGTGCCCGGGAGGTTTTTCTTTTGAAACTAGCCAAGTCCTTATTGGGTTAGCAATGAATAAAATAACTTAATTGTATAAGTTGTTGGACTTGCCTATTAACAGCATGTGGTACATGTTAGGTTGACCGAGTCTAATGCATGAATATCATGAAATGAACACTCTTTTTATGGATTATGGATTAAGAAAAGTTACTGTGAATTTAGGTTGCTTTATTTTATATGCATTTTATATGACAATTGGTCCATGAAATCTATTGCTCATTTTAATACCTGTTGCATCAACATATCATGGGTATGGGGAAGCTATTGACCGAAATGACCACATGACCGAAATGAAACTCATACCCAGAGGTGGTCCGATGACAGGGTGACGGTACCGATCACAGTGGGATAGTGCAAGCCGCCACTGAAAGGATAGTGGTTGGTATCCCTGGCGTGAAACAATATACGCTTGACAGGGTCCTGGTGCCGGGGCACGGGACAGTCCCAGAGGAGAGGAGGGACGCACAACCCTGACTCTGGGGGTTAAACAGAGCGATAAAAGGACACCTCTACAGACAGAAAAGAAAGAAAGAAAGAAAGAAAGAAGAAAGTACGTGACCGGGAAACAGATGCATCATTCCTGCATTGCATCTTTTCCTGTTTAGTGTTATTGATACTTGTAGATTATTTTGATTAATCATGCTTATCTGTTTTGTGTGGAATATTCCTTTTTCCCCCCTTTACTGAGTCAATAGGACTCACCCCTTTTATGGTTTAATCTCTTGTATGTACTGCCGTGGACATCGGACATATCAGATGCTGACATTTATGAGCGAGCAGACTTTGGATGTTGATCCCTACATAGTAGTGGTTAAATTATGGACTTATGTCACCGAATCTTTTGAGGTATTCGTGGGTACGAGCCCCAATGGTACCTCAAGGATCCACCTGCATCTCCAGTTCCTCGAGTTGAGGATTTCGGTTTAGTCGATGTTGATCCGGCTCTTCTACACGTTGTCCCTCCTCCACCGGTGCCGCCGTGGAGGGCAACGGGATAATGAGATTATCGACCTAACCTCCGACACTGAGTCAGAGATGACTAGACATCAGTGGTAGTCATTTTTTGTTTTAGTCCTGTTACTGTTAGCCGGTTTCATGGATGTGGTGGGACAGAAAGTTGTAGACAACTTCCGTTTTTGTATTTATTATCTTGTTACTTTTGTATCTTCGTAAAGGGTTTTTGTTCTTTGTAAAGTGCTACCTGTATAAAAAAATCAATATGTATGTGTAATTCCTTTTATTTGTCCCTCCTTACGCCACAACCTACTTTTAAATTTTTAACTGTAGTTTTGATATCTCCTTAATTAATCCATTTTATTTTCCCTATTTAATTCTGTGTGACTTGTTTACTAAATCCCTGAAAACTATTATTTTTCCTTCCTTAATATACTTATACATTTCAAGACACCATTTCCGCTAAGCTTGTTTTTAAAGCCGGTTACCAGATCTATTCGTGTCATAATCCCTACTTGTGTGCATTCCATTACGATAGGAGAGCCTAGGGGGTAAGTACTAGCACGGGGCGTGACAGCCAAACACTTAGAAAAATACCCAAGAATAACGTTTCTTTGTTTAGGGAGAGTATAAGCCTCCATTGTTATCTTCTCCAAGAACTCTCTGTTGTTTCTTAGTTTATTCTGTAAGGACTAAAGCATACCAGAAAGACTGTACCTTTCTTTAGTTCCATCAGGGTTTGTTGATCACACATAAAGATTTCCCAATTGAAGTTTTGGGTTTACTAGAGTTTTGGTTCCTAAGCAGGTTTGGGTGGCACTGATCTGGTGGCAATAAAAGTGAGGTTCACTGGGAAGACTGCGTTCAAGATCAGCGGTGAAGGTACTAGAGATGAAGAATGGATGAGATCTAGTCTCATTCCCAGTAAGGTTTGCTGAACCAAATTCAAGATTTGGGTAAGGAATTCAGTGTGTTATAGTAGAATGGGTTTTGTGTACTGCTAACGGATTACTTTGTAATTCTGAGTTCTCATTCTAGTGGATACCTTTCCCCGGCCATAAGGCCTGTAGAGTTTTTCTTCTTAAAGTATGTCTTCAAGAGGTTTCTCTTCGATACCAATCTGTGTGTCAAATGCGATGTGATTGTTGTTGATTTACATTGTTAATGTGTTAATTATTAATTGGATATTAAACTATCCCTTATTGTCTGAACTTAAAAGACAGTTTTCTTGAATATCTTGAAGCCTTGATAGAAAGTTTATTAGCTTCAAAGATTTGATTGATTCCGCATATACATATTAATCTTGATAAAGATTTTAGGTTCTTGAACGTGCTGATATTTTTGTCAAGTGTGCAGCAAAGTGAAAGATTGAAAAAGAATCTAAAAGAACCTATTTACTCCCCTTCTAGGTTCGGGTGTACTGTATTAACTCTAAAACCACCTAGTTCATGCCACAAGGACCTATTGTTGCTAAAGCTTATGGGATTTGCAGTCCTCTGTCGGCAACAAGCCTTCAGTTAGGATAAGCTACTGTCCATGGTATTATGTCATCAGCAGAAAGCGAAGTAGACCAGCAGTTAGCATTAAGAAAACATTATTGCCTACGTCGAGATGTCGTCAAGGAAGATTGGGTCACTGCCGACGAGTTGTGGGTGGTCGATGACGGAGCAACAACGACCATCCCTTCCCAATCTCTAGCCTCATCAACGACGAGGGTGGACCTTTTCTCCCCACCCATTTTCCTATTGACACAAATAAATCATTGTTGACGGAAAATAACAATTGTTAAGGAAGGGCAATCATGATGCGGCAACCTCCACTACTCTTCAATGACCTAAATTCGTGGAGGAAGAACTTTGCTGACGATTTTGCCTGCTCTTGGCTGAAAAGTCTGCCGTCAAGGGAGCCCATAATTGTTGTAGTGCATCTTTCCTAAGTGATAGCTCTCATACAATGAAGTTGTTGCTTTATTAGTGACAACCTTTAGTAAGCCAGCTTTGTAAAGATGTGCTACGACGGCTGATTAAGGATAACCATGCCGCTGATGGCATAATTCTTCAGTAAGAGCTCAAAATCTGGTGGAGAACAAAGCAATCAGATATACACAAACAATGTACAACTTACGCCGTTTGATTCCCCTCATCAACACATTTTAGTCACTCAGTCCTTTATGATAAAAATCTTGATTAGAGAACTCACAATTAATTGGATAATCAAAAGTAAGTTGGCCAATAGATAACATATTCCTATTTAAATTTGAAACTAAGCAAACATCATGCAAAATAATCTCAAGAGAACCAGAAGTAACAATATTATCACCAACATGAGTCATATGAAGATGCATAAACAATGTATAACTTACCCTGTTTGATTTCCCTCATCAGCACCTTTTAAATCCCCATGATCAAGCTGCTAGTGCCATAATTCTTCAGTAACAACTCAAAATCTAATAGAGAACAACAGAATCGGAGATGCACAAACAGTTGTACTTGATTCCCTTCATCAGCACCTTTTGAGTCACTCGATTCGTTATGACAAAATCTTGATTAGAGAACTCAAAAGTAACTAGATAATTAGAAGCAAGTTGACCAATAGATAACATATTCCTATTTAAATCCAAAACTAAGAAAACGTTATGAAACTAATCTCAGTAGAACCAGAAGTAATAATAGTATCACCAGCATGAGTTATAGGAGGAAATCCTCATTACCATTAAGAACATGATCAGTATTATGGTAGAAGCTCTAGTGTTAGATGTTCATTCTGCATAATTGGCATCTAAATCAAAATTAAGTGCTGCAAAAGCTTTGGGTAAGTTGTCAAATTGAACACCATGATTGAATCTATGCCAGCAACAAAGGGCATTATGACCACACTTATCATAAATTTGACAAACAAGATCACAGTTGGTTTCTTTGGAGTTATTCGATGCAATAGGAGGATAATTTTGGTGGTTTGATTTGAACGAAGACTGAATGGCAAGTGCAAACCCCTTGCCTTTTAAGGAGAAATTACTAGAATTTCTCAACCCCTTGTTTTGAGTTTTTGAGTTATGTTTCTACCAAAAGAAGGCAGAAGAGGTAGCCTGGTCAGATGAGTGAAGACTCACACGAGTTGTATAACTTCGCAACAGAGGTACCACTTCATAGCAAGCACCAAGATCAGTAAGTAAATGGTTCATAGCGAGCACCAAGACTAGTAAGTAACGAAAAATCTCGGTTTTTTCACTTAACGGATATCCAATAGCAGCTAAACTATCAAAAATAGCTTTGGAATTAAGAAGATAGTTGTTGAAAGAAGTTTCAGGATCTTTTTCATGTAGGTAAGTTGTTGAGTTCACTGAAACTAGCTCTCTTGAGAGGCTTGGGCATAGACCTTTTTAAGTGCAGACCACACAATTGCAAAAGTATCAAAGCCAATTACAATGCCAACAGCTTCTTCAGATAAGGTTCCAATGATCCACCCCCTGAGAAGTCTATCAACAGTTTTCCATTTTTGTTACTCGAGATTTGGAGCAAGGGTTGAACTGTAACACCCTGACCCTCTAAATATTCTTGATAATCCTAATTTTCCTTATTAAGTATGATTAATAGTTTTTATATTAATAATTTCGGATTTAATTATTTTATTAATTATTAATAGTGAAAAATACCTAGAAATAGTTTTATATATCCAAAAATTATGATAAAAATATCCTCATTATTGTCTTTTCAAGCTCTTTTATTTTATTAACTCTTTTCTTATGTTAGTGTCCTAATAATTTTTATATGCTAGAAAAGATGATTTTGCCCCTAAAGCTTGTTTTTGCCCTAATTTCCTCTAGAAACCTTAATTTTCTCCAATCTTTTTGATTGACATATTTTTTTTTCATTGTTTTTAGTCAATAGGACCTAATTGATGGATGTCGTGCCTTGTTTGAATATTTTCTTAGAAGTTTTTATTTTTAATTTGGGTTTTGGGCTTAGATTGCATAGTTTGATGTTTTGGGCTTAGAAAATCATATTTTTTTGGGCCTCTCTTCAGCCTAGCCTTGGCCCATGAGCAAGTCAGCACCTCCTTTGACAAGAAAAACCTGTCAAAGCCATAGATTCACTTAGTAATCATTACCAATCATTAAATACCTCCAAAACCACTATACACTTGTCTCCTCCTAGGTTGCTGCCGCCCATAGCCACCATTGATGATCCAATGCTTTCTGAGACCTCCTAATCTAGTGGTAGGCATGATCATGGTGTCCCTCTTAACCCTAGCAACATAGATCATAACCCTAAGACTTAACCCTAGTCAAGAACTAGTATAAATAGCAAGCAAGTGTGAGGGTTTTCCTCACTGAATTGTTCTGCATTCTTAGAGAAAGGGAGAGAGTGAGAGAGAGCTTGGAGAGAGTTTGAGATAGAGAGGAGAAGAGGAAGTTCTAGCCGATTGATCCAAAGAGGTGATTTTGAGGAGTTTTTGTGAATTTCTTGGAGTTCATTCAAAATTGGCATGATTTGATCTTGTTTTGATGTTATTAGATCCTAATATGGTGTTTCATGTAGGTTTTGTGATTACTAAAGCTTGAAGAGATTGATTAAGGTAAGGGGTTAGTTTGCATGTTTTTGGTGTTTTAGTATTTTGATGATTTAGGCTAATAACATGCAATTATTTGATCTGGAACTTTTCATTAGGTTGATTATATGCTAGAGGAATGATTAATTTGATTTGATGTTGGAAGATTTTGAAGAATTGAGGAAATCATGGAGATTAGGTCTTTTTACCCCTTTGAAGAATTTATGATAATTTTTGTGTATTTATTTTGCAAGTCTCGTCTTTTAGATCCTTAAGAGGTATTAGAAGAATTTAGGATTGATTTGATGCAATGATTTACATAGAAATTAGAAGATTTGCTTAATTAGGTCAAAACTAGCCCATTTTTGCTAGATTCTTAATAACAGTGTGTTTAGGGATTTTTATTATATAGTAAACGACCTTATTTTGATGTGAAATTTTGAGACATAAAATTAGACACTATTAGGAGCCTACATTTAAAATTTCATGTTATTTGGAGCTAAGATGAATTTTTATGAATTTTTGAAGTTCTATGTAAAAACTGTGTTTTTGCTTAAAACGGGTCTGTTTGTGTATTTTCGAATTGGGCTTGTTTTTCCTGACTTGTATTGATTTTATGGGCTTAATGTCTGGTATTTTGGCCAAGCTTTGGGCTTGGATGGGGAGGCCCAAAGTTTGACACCTAAAGGACCACTTTGCCTTGTTTTTAAGGACCACATGATTGGGCCTCTTTTTGTTGCTTTTGGACCAGCCCAAGTGGCTCTTTACAGCCACTGACCACTTGTGAAAGTGGGCTTGACAGCAAGGCCAAGTGCAAGTCCACATTGGACTTGAATTAGTGACCTTGGACCTTTGACCTATGTTTGACTAATGAGATTATTTACGTTTAATTTCTTGGAAAATTATTTCAGATTATTTACATGGTATTTATTTTGGAAATAAACACATGTTATGATATGGATTTATGGATTTTTGAAAAGGATATATTTTTGGGAATATATCAAATTATGGATTTATGGATGTCATATTGCATTTTAGCATTTGCATCAAAATATTAAAGGATTTGGCAACTTTTATGGAAATGTTTATATGGGGTGACAGTACCGATCACTGGAGAGTGCAACCATCACTACTGGATAGGATGGCCCCAGAGTAGAAGGCAGATGGGCCTTTACTCTTGTCCTAGGATAGCGGAATGTCTAGGACTATCCTAAAGTGCAGGGAAGATTGGACGCACAACCCTAGCCGCTGGGGGTGAATCAGATGGATTTGTAAGGAAAGGTTGCCAGTAAAGGAAAAGAAAAGTGCATTGCATACTGTGTGTTGCATCATTGCCTGTATATATGTAACTATATACTGCATGACTGTGTGCTGCATACTGCATATCATCTTTCTGGGAATGTTTATGATCTGCATATGAACTGTTTATGAACTGCTTATTGAATATGTACTACTGTTTGGTTGTTGTCACATGCCCCATCCCCCCTTACTGAGTCCTTAAGACTCACCCCTTTCTTTTGTCTATTTTTATAAGTCAAATGCCGATATTCGATTCATTTGCAACCCATGAAATGATTACCCATGTCCTCGTTATCTACATCCGTGCCCTAGTGACCAGCGGCCTGGAGGTGATAGTGAACTCTCAGCCCTACCTAATCTCAAAGGAGCTACAGACGGAGTTTCCCTAAGAGAATGGCCCTGTGGGAGAGAACCACCACCACATAGACTGGATTGACCTCACCAGCTCCTCTGACAACATAGGCGAAAACTCCTCTTAAATGTTGTTGTTGTTGCTGCTTTATGTTTCTTTTATTGTTGTAGTGTGTTTGTAAATATTTTGAACAATAGTGTTAGAGATATATTTTTTTTGTAGGCTCACTTATGTTAGCCTAGTGCTATAATCCCTAACTCCAACAATGTGATTTCTTTTATTTTGTTTGCTTGTCTTGTTTTCAGATGTTGTTCCTAAATATCGTTTGTTATAACCAGTCATGACTCGTTTGTGTGACATGTCTCTTTGATTTTCTTCTTTTAACTTGACTTCCATTTTCTCCTACTTAATTTCTGTTATATATATATTTAATAAGTCTTTTGCTGGTTTTCTCTATATTTTATAATCGTCTATAAACATCCCAATGACTTTTTCCTCAATCTTGAGACTCATAGGATAAGTACGTGCCGTAACCTCGCTATATATGCACCTCTGCTACTACAAAGAGAGTTTAGAGGCTAATACGCGCACGAAACGTGACATGAACCATCTATGGTTCTAAATACAACAAATGGAGGTGAAATTTCACTAGTGAGATACTGTACCAACTCTTGACTCTCTGCAAGAGCAAAAACTTGTTTAGGCCAAAGAGGGTAATTTTTTATTTCAATCTAAGTGTGGCAAAATTGCCAACATTAAGAGTAGAGCTGTTCAAATTGGGTTTGGGGTTGGGGTGTTGGAAACCAGACCCCGACCCTGAACCCAAGGCAGTCGAGGCGAGGAGTTTTCAACCTGATCTTGACCCTGAAAAAAAGTTAAAACTATCGGGTTCAGTTGGGTTCCTCTAAATGATTCGGTTTCGAGTCGGGTCAATATATAAGATAAAATACTTAAAAGTGAGTAAAATATTGTTATTTAGTTAAAGGCATAAGGGGAAAAAATAAAATAAAATTTTTCATTTTAGATATTTGAACCCGATGTAACCCAACCCGTTTAGGTTGAGCTGGGTTTGAGGGTTTTTGCCCACCTCTAGTTAAGAGATGCAGAAGACATGCTTTGAATGCTCTGATACCAAGTGGAAAAGGAAAATACAATAGAATATTGAAATCTCACCACACTAGTAATTGTGGGGGTATGATTGTATTTATAATTATTCTGAGTATACAAGGAGATTAATCGAAAAAGATAATAAATATTTTACAAGATAACAAATAAAATGACGATAAAGAAATAAATCAGCACTAAACATATTGCTCAAGCTAAGGAAATAAATCAGTTGTAGGTAAGGAAAGAAATCAGTACTTGAGCGTTTGAGTCAACTGATTTGAAAACGTTGTTCTTACAATATTTGATAAACCCATCTGCGTGAAAATATCAAAGGGAGAGAAAGCTGCAGAGGAAAAATAGGGCGTACCTAGAGAGAGAGAGAGAGAAAAGGTGGAAAGAGTCGTACCCAGAGAGAGAGAGATTGGAACATGGAGGCAATCGTACTTGGAGGGGAAGACAGGAAGAGGTGGGCCCAGAGAAAGAATGTACATAGGAAAAATTAGGGTTGGTACAATGGAGATGTTAACATAAATGGTTTGAAACTTTTGTAGTCATTTAATTGGAGTTAGGCTATTAATCTCGTCAAGCAATTTGAGCCGTCACAACAATAACAATACACACCTACACATGTATTTAGGGTTGACCAAGGCTTAACAAGGCAAGAAAACTGAAGCAGACAACTTCATTATAATTTTGCTCCTAATAAATAATCGAATTTATTCTACATAACGTAATTAGTAAAACTTTTAGTAAAAATGGCCAAGAACAGATGAGCATGGTGCTGATACCAAATATGACACAATTCAGAAAAACAATAATTAACATAGCACAAAACATGAACGTAAGCATTATATATATAATTTAAACAAGATTTGAAAAATTAGACCACCATTTCAAAGTTTGCTTGCCTTGTTTGGATTAAGCATGCAGTCCTATTTGGAACCAAGAAATAATAATACGAGTAGACGTCGTCATAAAAGATTAAGATCCTTTACAATTTTCTATTTGAATTGCATATGAGTACAATTTAAAAAGTAATAGACATAACACGAATCTCATTTTAGGGTTTATATTGATCGTAATTTCCTCCTGTCATAAGCCCGTCGAGAAAACTAAAACTTTTGTAGACAAATTTCAAAAACCTACCCACAAAAATTGATCCAGCCTCGCAAATTGTAGATACAGCATTTAATTTTCAACTCAAACGACACACGCAATTCTCCCAACTAATTAAAACCATGGATGGGTCACGACAAAGTACTCCTGTAAGTGAAAGACAAATTAACCTTCATTTCATTAACTAGAGGAGGAATTAAAGAAGCAAAATAAGATTGTTCTACGTACTTCTTGTTTTCTGCGTTCATCTTGCTTTCTCTTGGTACGATTATGCATCGATCATATAATATATGTAGAATTATTTTAAGCTACTTTCCCCACAATTTTTTACTGCAAACCAAACAGAAATATTTTTTGAACCACTTTTTCTTCTACCTTTCATTTAATTATAACCTCGAATTCTTTTTAATATATGTTGTATAAATATTCATGTATCATACTCTTTTTGGAAAAATATGCTCTTTAATCAACCAAACCTTTGCGTAGGGTTGTTCAACATGGCCAGTTCCTTGCACATTATTTTGTTCTCTTCAATCTTCAGCAGAAGTACCTTCCCCAGCTATCTCTAGAAACCTGACTAGGACACTAGGTGCGTCCAGAACATGAAAATTGCAACTGAATTAAATATTGTACACACTTTCCCCTAAAGAAGGATAATGATTACGTACACTGGTTTTGAACTCGAGAATCAGGCCCCACGTGCTCTCATTTTTTTTTTTTTGGGACCCGCAATGGCATGCTTATTTTGTGCCAAAACAGTGTGTTAATTTTATAATGCCTTTTTTTTTTTTTTTTTTGTCTATTTTAGCGAAAATATATATCTTAACCAAGAGTACTCCAACCAGCAGTTTTGTCGCGATGAGTATGATCTAGCTGAGATGCATGTATCAATGAAATTATATTAGATATGACAATTTTATTTTTCATTTTGTAGATCAGAACTTAATAAATGGAATATCAAGCAGTCCACCGACCAATTTTGTGTCAATCATGAGTATCTGCTACAATTTGCATGTTGGCAATTATGATATTGAGACGTTATTAATTATTTTAACATTCACATCTTAATCAAAAGGTACAACTACAAAAATTTGCATCAAAGAGTATCTCTAAATTAAGATTGTACAACTTTGGCCTATTTTTCATCCATTTTAATCAGTGACCAGATATGAACTAAAATTACACATTGAAAATTAATTCTCGATAGTTGTATTACTCAATATCATGATAAAAAGAGTGCTTTGAATAATATGGCTTTAAGAGATTCGCTTGATATATATATAGTGCATGAATGTTTGGTAATTACCTTTGAACTTGACTGTTGAAAATTATTGCCTGTACAATTTGAATGTCAGCTTTATCGTCGGTAAATTATGGCGTGAACTTATAATATATTCACGCGACAGTGATTAGTGATTAAAAAATATTATCTAGGTTATCTTAACGGGAATAACTTTTAGTCATTTTTCCATCAAACCTCGTCATGATCATATATCTGAGTGCATGGTTGATTGTTACAGATGATGATCCATGCATGAATATAATCCTGTAATAGGAAAGTGACAGACTGGATCTCTCATCTTTTCATTTGAGAAATCTAGGAAGTTCATATATAATTAATTAGTGCAGTTATCATGTATTATTACTCAGGAGTTTTGAGTGTTTTGATCAAATTAATCTTAATAATAACCGTGTTATCAGATTGGAATATAGCTCATTTTCTCTTCTTTTTAATACTATCTAGGCAAAGGAATATCTGTACTTCTTTAGATTGATCTGGTGTTAGCTAGTTAGGAGTTAATTTTGATTAAAACAGGAACAAGAATATCATAGCCTGTACTAATTACACCTACAGGGAAGGTTGGGAGCTGGCAGAAGTATTAGAATTCAGATGAAATAATTAAGATCGAAAAACGAATGTTTTCTATAAATATATATTGGTTGATTTCGAAACTCCTCCATTAATAGTTAGCAGAGATGGAATGGTCTGAAGTAAAATTTCAATATCGATCTCAAATGATCATATCCTAGTTAATTTCTTTCCAGCTTCAATCTCTTTAATTATATATAAGGTTGATAGTGCTAACTATAAATTGTTCTAGTTTATTCCATGGATGTAAGCCTCTGGGGAAGTTCTATATGAGAACCCATTTATATATTTTCTTAAAAATAAACAATCAAATGAACCGCAAAGATACCTGAATAAAGAACAAACCGAATCTATCCCATAGATAGCTCCACCAATCGCTAGTGTCAAAACCTGAGACGCAAGTGATCTTTCCTCTATTTATATTTTATTTATAACAGATAACAACTTCGATCGAAAAGGCACATCTCATGCTACCCCAATTGGAACTTACTTGTGTGAGTTGGAAAATCCAAAGCTTCAGTCATCTGTTGCCTCTTAGCTCCCCGCACCCTCTTATTCTCCGGGTCTTTGTCCCTCTCCCATACCTTTCCCAGCGTAAACAGCACCTACCTATGCTTTCACACCTCTAGCTCTTCCTGGTCTCCTTCTCACCACCAAAACCAATAAGAATCCACAGGTATGTTTATAAGTTTTCTGTTCTTATTCTTTGGGATCACTGATCACACCAAGCCTTGAAGTTCCATATTCTCAGACAACAGTACGACTGGTTTTTTTTAATTTATTATTTTTTCTCTCTTATAACTTGAAGCTTTCAGGGGAAACCCAAAATTCATCTTGGTTGTACTTTGATGGGATCACTAAAGGAAGAGAAAGATGAAAGTCAAAGGGAATACAAGGAGAGAGTGAAGAAGTTCATTATTTACTCATGGGCACTAATGGTATGCATGATAGGAGGTCTAACTCTGGGATACTGGGAGTTCGAGTACCACCCCACGAATAGGCAACTATGGATGGTGCCCTTTGGTCTCATTCTGCTCGTCACACCGCTCTTTGTCTGGTTCTCCATCGTCGTCTCCGATGTTTGTAGCTCTGCGGTACTGGTCAATGCTCCAAAGGCGAGTAAAGCCGTTCCTCCACCAGATGACGACTCGGTCTGATGAGAGAGATCAACTAACCTCTTGATGGATCATTGAATGAATTTTCTTTTATTTTTATAAGCTTTCTTTTATTTTCCTTGATTAGTAAGCAATACATAGCTAAGAGTTTCAATCCACAATACAGTCCATTAATGTATCGATCTTACATAAAAGTCTATTCAAATCTGTTGCAGCAGTATGATTTCTACCTCTCCTATGAATCTCTCGAACCATCACGAATTTTGCTGAGTCCCCAGAGAGAATTCTAAAAATCTGTCATCAGATTAAATTATTGATGCGACTCTTCAACGCCAGTTGGTAATATATGTATATCAAATTGTACGGATTGATCATAAAAAATGGGTGGAAAAGTGTGGAAAGCTTGGGTTTGGCTGGGATGCAGTCTCCCAGCTAAGTCAACGTTCTTTGGCTTCTTCGGTTTTTTTTTTTTTTTTTCTAAGCATTGGCTTCTTCAGTAGGTTGTAAATATATGGGTTTTACAGGTTTAAAATGATGCGAGGAGAGGATCGATTTGCTTCAACTTTTATAAAAATACATGTTTATTTTATCATCGATGTTACACTAGAAGCGCCTTTTATCGGAATTGATTGCGTGCCCTTAAATCATGGGGAAGTTAGGCAAGGCGAAAATGGTGCCTTCCCCAGTTACTATGGCTCTAAATAGTCACTACCTACCCTCTTGTGCATTTTTTTATTTTTTTTTTTTTATCTGGAGAGCCCACTTGACACTCAAAATACTAAAACGACAGCCTCCATAAGCTTGCACAACTCACGTTGATTCGAGAATCCTCTCCGAGTCAACCCTCTCAACTAGGAGAGGAGAGGGTTACTTCGGTGGAGCTACTATCATGCAGACCCTTTATACGACTTCGACAGAAGTTTTCAAGGGAATCGAAGTGATGTGCGGCTTCAAATCGGTTCTCGAGTCTTTGGTCTAGTTCTCTTTGTTGCACCTTCAGCCCATTTGCCTGTAATTTGCGGCCATGAACCATGAAACATAACTGGCCTCTGTTCTTTGACTTCGTTGGTGCCTGTTTAATGCATTCTAATAATATTCTTCATTTTTATTGAATTTCGTTGTTTATTGAAATATATTTGCTCACAAAAAGGAATCTAAATCATTTGTAACTTTAATTGGTGGAGTTGAAGTTACATTTTGTAAAAGCACTCTAAATCATACTTTTTTTTTAGGCATAATAGGAACTAGCATTAATAATAATATTAAGGAGGTTTTATAACTTTGGAAAGCTCTAAGGGGTGTGCTAGACACTCCAAAGAGTCGGCGGGCCAACGAGCAAACTGACCTAAAGGCCATACATAGACCCACAAGGGGCAGAAAAGCCACAGACGACAGCAAGCTATTATGCCTAATAGAGGGAAAGAAGCAACATAAATACAAACAGCAGAAAAACACATAATTAAAACTAAGCAAGCCTTAAACAATGAGGCAAGCCCAAACGAGCGAAAGCTTAACATAAGCCACGATAAAGCCCGTGGAGACTCTGGCCAGAACAGGACTGGACACTCTAAATCATACTTGATTAAAAGACTAGGATCCAAGAAAAAAAAAAAAAAAAAAGAAAGACAGTGGGAACTGGATCAATCAACTATCACACTGAGATAACGTAAAATATTCCGGAAATAAACCTAAGAATCTCTGGCAGGCAGTCAATGACGAAGGAAGTTCTCTTCAAAACTGTAGCAGCAGATGTTAGAGGAAGTTGTTGTTGGAAATACCCTCAAAAATATTAGAATAATTATTGAGATAATTATTTATTTTGTATCGACACATTATTTATTATATTGGTATAATGTTGTAACATGAGATGTACACAGTTATGTTGTTAAGTGAAATTGTAGAAAAATCATGCCGATGATTAATGAATCAAAAGACAGGGAGTATGACTTTCGATTCCTTGATCACTTGACAGTTGTTCTAGACAAGGTACATACTTATGTACAAATAGGTCTACACTCATTGTGCCTCTATTAAATAGGATGATGGACTCCGTCATTGAAAGGTGTGACCTTAAGTAGACGAGTAATACACTGTAAAAGTACATGCACTGAACAGATTAAATATGAATACTTTGGAAGTGATCACTAATGTTGAGAAAGTATTCAGCACAATTAGTTTATTGTATCCTTAGACCTGAGAGGTTTATACAGGTTTTTTTGTTGTGTACTTGTGCCTTGACCGAGTCATTTAGTGATGATCTTTCTAAATTAAATATTCTAGATAATGTCGGATCTTATATATGATAAATGAGCTTGTGTAAATGCTTAACAAAGAATCCACCACTCATTTTATGAGATAGTATATTCGGTATATCTGTACAGAGTTGGACTCGAAAAGAAATCACTGATCAGTGGACTTTGCGAAATGTTTTTGAAATTATTATATTATATATATATTTATAATATATATATATATATATATATATATATATATATATATATATTTATTTATTTATTTATTTTGTGAAATTGTTGTAAAAATATTTTTTAAGAGTCCAACGAGATACGAATTGTGAATTAAGAATTATATGAGCTAGGACTTAATCAATGATATTATTTTGGTCCTATTAGCTCATGTGGAATATAGTATGGTGGAAGGATAAATAAACAAATAATTGTTAACAAAAAAGGATTTCCGCAAAAAATAGTCTCACTATTTCGGAGGTCAATTGTAATATACTATTTGACATTATCACAATTGTAGAAGCCCATAAAATTCGAAATACTGAATATAAGGGAGTTAAATGAAAAAAATTTTCATGATGATCCTACAGCCAAGATTTGAGATCCCTAAAGATCTCACGCATAAGCACAGGAGAAGTTTGAGTAAGCCATTATAAATAGCTCAAAATTTCATTTGAGAGAGAATAAATCATTTTTCGCGAGAATAATTCTCTCTCTAAAATTCTCTCTCAAGAACTGTGCACGTGAATCTGAAGGAGACAAAACACTTGGACTGCTGAATTTCAACGATCAAGATTTTTTTTTCCGCTGCGCTAACTTACAGTTATGTTCTTCCACACATTTTGAACAATACATCCAAAGGCTCTTCCTATAGGTCGCTATGCTTATTCTGAAAGTTAAAACTCATCGTTTCACCAACGATTTTTTCCCCCCTTCTCTCAAAAAAGAAGAAAAAAGCTATATTCAAGAATGGTCCTAAACTTGATTATATATCAAGAACCATATCTTATATCTTTGCCAAAACCTAATATTAACAAAAAGGAAGAAAATCACTTTGCACCCTTGAACTATGAGATTAATGTCACTTTGAAATCTAAACTAGCAAGTTCGCTACATTGAACAATCGAACTACCAAAATCCATCAATGTGCACCTTTAAATAAAATCCGAATGTCAAAATCGTGTCACATATATTATAAATAGGTCATGTGACACAATTTTGACTATCAGATCTTATTTGACGGCATGTTGATGAATATTAATAATCTGAGAGTCAGTGTGATGAATTTGGGAGTTATACAAAACTCATTATATAAATTGACCTTCATTTAACAAACACACAACACTTGAACCACCCATTTCAAATCAAAGCCCGCCCTTGAAAAAATAAAAAGGAAATCAAATTCATCAAATCCACAAGATCTGGCTTCTGTTACGATGACCCCTGGAAAATTAATACCAACCGGCCCGATATGTAATATGCACCCTGAGCAAGATCAGAAAACATATCAAATTGGGAAAGGCAGTTTTTCAGGGTCAAGGTTACATGCATAACAAAGCAAATACAACAACCTAAACTGCCAGAATGAGGTAAAAAAATTTACACGCCCACCAAGCCCCAAGCCTCAAGCCTCAACATGTGACCGCGTAGGGAATTCGAGGCCCTGAAGAGCAGGTACGTTGTCTAGATCCTCCTTTGAAAACAATGGTAATAACCATAGTGCCTTCTTTGTGCCAAAGACCTTTAAGATAGAAAAGATCACACCATAATAAGATGAGAGTACCAAGGGACCTAAAAGACGAACTCCAAAGGCCACACAATTTTATTCTAGATAGGGAGTAAAATTCCAACTTAAAGGTCGCAAGAAAAAATGCATCCAAGAAATTACATTGCTCACAACTTTTTCTCTTCTTTTCTACCTGTTAAGTGAATTGTCTGCTTCACATTTCCACTATGACCAAGGCTGTGTTTGTTCATGGTAAAATATCTTAGCCGATAAGCTTCTTTAGTAGAAAACCTTTTCTTCAAAAGAAAATTCCAACTACCTTAATTTAATTTTTTTTTTCTAAGCCAACTACCTTAATTTAGCTAACCTACAGATGGCAAATAAGTCTTTTGCAATAATATTTGCGTTCAATTTAAAACTAACGACCTATCCACAACTGAAACATCAAGTGCAATAAATTAAGAAGATTAACTATATTTTGAAATCATGTATGAAGCAATATATACACCTTTAGATTAATCATTTAACACTTAACTCATGTCTCGAAGAGATATGTCGCTTTGCCTAGACTATTGGCCGACACAATATATCAATGATAACCGTACTGTTTATGTGGAGAAAACCCAAAGTGGAAAAGCTATGTCCAGTGCATAATGGATGTCGCTATTAGCAAAAAACAAGTACAAGATTCCAGAATTCGCTTACATTATCATTAATCAAAGTTGAACCATCATAAGACTCATGCTATTCATGCCAACTACTCGGCAATCTTCTGATATAAAAAGTAGCATGTCCATGCTAAACCTCAATCTACCAAAACTACTATTTCTTGAACAGAATATGCTCTCAAAAGATGTGGTTTCTATGTCACTATTTAAAGTATTTCTCTCAAGTTTAATGATGGCGATGGCCAGATAAACATCAAAAACCCAAGGAGTAGACATTTATATACAGTCCCATTAACTCAAGTGAGTAAATGCCATTTAAATCGTAATCACATGTATACATCTCATAGGTAAATGTTCCAAAGCAGTTATGTGTCCTTCAAAACAGAAAACATATCAACAGCAAAGAAAAATTTTCAGATTTTAAAATCAGATGACACCAGAAATACTTTGTTGAAAATAAGTTTCTTATTGGAGATAATAAAAGAGTAACTGGAGATGGTTTTCTCTGTTCTCTCTCCTTTTTTTCTTCTTCTCTGTTGGGTGATTGTTCAATTAGTTCGCTGTTAGATTAGTTGGGTGATTGTTGTTGAAGTGTTCGTTACGATGTCTTTTCTTCGTGAGTTTCGTATTGAGTCTAAGGAGATGCAAGTGTCGGTTTCTACTCATGGATTGATCAAGTTGTCTGAGTGGAGTACTAAGTCCTCGAACTCGATTCATATGGGGAAGTTTGGTGCCGTTTTGATGGTGAATATGACAGAGAAGCTGATGGCGTCTGGTCCTGCAACAGATTTTGCTTTGAAGTTTAATGAAGCTCGTAGGGGTTTCTTGGCACAACGTAGTTCCAATAGAGGAGGGAGGTATGTGGCTGTAGTGGAGTATGGTGGAGGTAGGAGGCAGGGGACGGTGATGGTGATGGTGCCAGAAGGGAAAAATGGATATGGCTGGCAGATTTTAAATCGCGTTTTTCGGGAGGTGGTGTCCTACCTCAAGCTTCAGACAGGTTCTTCCTTTTACCCCGGAGGTGGTTCTAGAGTTAGGCTGGAGGTTTCCTTTGCTAAGGTCGTCAAAGCACCTCTAATAGCTGCCGGCGAGAAAAGTGCAACCATTGCTGTTGGCAATGGAGTAGCCGGCAGTGTTACAAATCAGAAGGGCAAGAGTATTATGGCGCATGCAGATATGGTGGCAAAAGATGCGAGTTCCAATAAAAATACAGTTATGGTGGCCACTGGGGGCAATCTGAGGGGGGAATTGGCCGCTGATTTGTCGGAGGTCAGCGGTTTTGATTTATGGAATCAAATATTGGCATTGAGAAATCAAGTGGATCGGTTGGCAAATTTAATGGCTATTAAGGCACATAGGGGCCCAAAGGATTTTAAAGATTTGAAATGCCAAGTATGTGGGTTTCATTTACAAGCCCAATACAAGCCAGATATTGGGAAGGGATTCAGTGGGCCTTTCCACGAGTGGGTTGCTGGGCCTAGTGCTAGTTTACGTAGTGGGTTGGGTGTGGATAGTAGCGGGTTGCAAAGTGGGCCTGAGGGGGAAACTATGTCGGCTAAGGGTGTGATCATTTCTGTTGAGGGAGTTAAGCCAGCGGTGATGGGTACGAACCTGAGAGTGAAAAGGGTGGTGCGACTATGTCGGAAAATTCCCCAGCCCTCATCGTCAACCCTATTCCAGCACTGGAGTTGTTTTTTGTCGTGAGAGAGGAAAGTATGCAGGGTTCTAGGCTTTCGAGATCCCTCGGTGAGGTCCTAGAGGCGTCGACTGGGCAGACGGATGCTATTCCCATTGACGCTGTGGTGTCGAACATGGATGGGTTGCCTGTAGCAGCTGTTTCGCTGGCCGCAGTTGATTCTATTTCGATGCCTATGGTGCCGGAAGAGGCTTCGGAGTTGGTTCCTTTTGCTGCCGACGTGATCTCTCATGATTTGGGGTTTGAAAATTCACTTCCTTCTGACCACTTCGCAGGCAAGGATTTTAAGGTGAGTTCCCGTGGCACTTTTTCTAAGGGATGGGTTGAGTCTCCTATTTTTTCTGGGGCTGTGTCTGTTGGCGAGGAGGGGGTGTTGAGGATAGTTTGAGGGAGTCTGTTGGGAGGATTGCTTTGTTGGTGGGTGAATCTTCTTCGGTGAATGAATTGCAGTTGGTTGCATGTGAGGTGTGGTTGTTTCCGCTAAAATGCCTGTGGCGGATGATGTGTTAGTATTGGGTCCAGAGGAGGGAGGGGCTGTGTTTGGCGTCTGTAATGGGTTTTCTGAGCAGCGTTGGGACCCTTTGCAGTTATGTTATCCTAAATCTAAATGGGTGTTGAATATGGTGTCCTCATTCCGGAAAACGGTGGGGGTGTCATGTGAGAGGTATGAAAATAAATTGATGTCTTTGTTTAAAGAGTTGGAACAAAATAGGGAGCTTATGTGTAGGAAATATCCTAGTCGATCGGGGGGAAAGTTGGTAACGCAAATGAAAGGATCGTTGTCTTCAATTAATTATGAGGAGCAGACGTTTGTTTCTAGAACAAGCAGAAAGGGGGGGAGGGCCACTTCAGGTTGTTAATGAAGCCTAAAATCCTAAGTTGGAATGTCCGGGGTCTTAATGACAATGCCAAGTGCAGTAGGATTAGGAATTCAGTACGTAGTTGGAAACCGGATCTTTTGTGTTTCCAGGAGACAAAAGTAGGTGCTATTTTGAGGGCTTTAGTGCAACGTTTGTGGGGTGGTCCTCATGTGAGATGGACTAGTTTGCCGGCGGTTGGTGCCTCTGAGGTATATTAATTTTATGGGATTCTCGAGTGTTGGAGATGGTGGATTGTAGCGTTGGTTTTTATTCCCTTTCAGTGGCGTTTAATAATGTGGAGGATGGGTGTTCTTGGGCCTTTTTTGGGGTTTATGGTCGCAACGATGACTCCTCTAGAAGTTTGATGTGGGAGGAGTTGGCTGGTATGTTCTCTTGGTGGAATCTGCCGTGGATGTATTGGTGGTGACTTTAATGTCACATGTTTCCCTGGTAAAAGGTCGGGATTTGGAGGTTTTGGGAGTTCCATGTATGATTTTTCCGATTTTATCTCGGAGATTGGGTTGGCGGCTCCGCCGCTGGTTGGGGGTTTATTTACGTGGTCAAATAATTGTTCTTCTCAATCTTGGTCCAGGATTGATAGATTTCTTTTTACTTCAGAGTGGGAGATGTTTCCGGAGGTTATCCAGCATAGGCTGCCACGTTTGTATTCTGATCACTTTCCAATTATATTGGAAAGCGGTTCGGTTGGGGGTGGGAAGACACCATTCAGATTTGAAAATATGTGGTTGAAGGTAGAGGGGTTTGTGGATCGCATTAGGGAGTGGTGCCGGAGTTATAATTTTTCGGGATCTCCTAGTTTTGTGCTTAATTTAAAGTTGAAGGCTTTGAAGCAAGATTTAAAAGTGTGGAATAAAGAAGCTTTTGGTGATCTCTTATCTCGTAAGTCAGCTTTGATGAGGGAGCTTTCTTTGCTGGATGGGTTGGATGAGGAAATGGGTCTTGATAATGAGGGTATGGATAGGAAGTCAGGGATTATGAGGGAGGTAGATCAGCTGATTGATTTGGAAAAAGTGAGTTGGAAACAAAAATCTCGTGCTTTGTGGCTTAAAGAGGGGGATAGATGCACGAAATTCTTCCATCGTGTTGCTAATTCCAATAGAAAATCTAACTCTATTTCTCTTCTTGAGGTGGATGGGAAGTGGTGGAGGACCCCGCGGATATCTCATCAAGGATTGTTAGTTTCTATTCATCCTTGTATGAGGAGCCTTTTCCTTGGAGACTCTCTTTGGATGGTTTGGAGTTTTATATGATTTCTGGGGAGGAGGCTGTGTGGTTAGAAAAATCCTTTGAGGAGGATAAGGTGTATGGGGTTGTTAGAAGTCTTAATGGAGATAAAGCCCCGGGGCCTGATGGCTTTTCTTTAGCTTTTTATCAGTCTTGTTGGGAGGTTATTAAGGGAGATGTTATTTTTGTTTTCAATGAATTTGCTCGAGATGGTAGATTTGTCCGTAGTTTAAATGCCACTTTTGTTGTTCTCATCCCTAAGAAACCGGGAGCAGTGGAGCTAAAAGATTTCCGTCCCATAAGCCTGGTGGGGGGTATTTATAAAATCCTTGCTAAAGTTTTGGCGAATAGACTGAAGCCTATGCTTGATCAGCTTATTTCGCCTTGTCAGAAATGCTTTTGTGGGGGGCCGACAAATTTTGGATTCGGTTTTGGTTGCTAACATATGTATTGATTATAAGTTGAGAATGGGTGAGCCGGGATTGTTGTGTAAGCTGGACATTCAAAAAGCCTATGACCACGTTAATTGGAATTTTTTGTTATATCTTTTGAGAAGATGCGGGTTTGGTGACAAGTAGTGCAGCTGGATTGAATTTTGTATTTCTACGGTCAAATTTTCTGTGATTGTGAATGGGTCTCCGGAGGGGTTTTTTGGTAGTTCTCTGGATTTGAGGCAAGGAGACCCTCTTTCTCCTCTCTTGTTTGTTATTATTATAGAGGCTCTTTCTAGAATGATGTCGAAGGTGGTTTCACTTGGGGTGGCCGATGGTTTCAAGGTTGGTGATGTGGGTGTAGCGAACACTAGTGTTTCTCACTTGCATTTTGCCGATGATACCCTTATATTGTATGGGGCTGAGGAGGATCAGATTCGTGGTATTCGGTGTTTGCTATTGTGTTTTGAAGTAGTTTCGGGATTGAAGGTTAATTTGTCCAAGTCGGAGGTTATTCCTATTGGTAATGTTGGAAATGTCCAGGGGTTGGCGTCTTTATTGGGTTGTCAAGTGTCAGCATTGCCCATGACTTATTTGGGGCTTCCTTTGGTGCCCAATACAAAAGTGTGCAGATTTGGGATGGTATTTTGGAGAGGATGGGAAAACGGTTGGCAGGATGGAAGCGTATGTATTTATACAAGGGTGGTAGGATTACTTTAATTAAGTCCACGTTATCTAGTCTTCCTACATACTTTTTATCTCTCTTTCCTATCCCGAGTGCTGTGGCCTTGAGACTTGAAAAGTTACAAAGAGATTTTCTATGGGGTAGTGAAGATGGTGTTCACAAATTCCATTTACTCAGTTGGGAGAAGGTGTGTTCTCCTATTCATTCTGGAGGTTTGGGGCTTAGGAGGATCTCTTTGTTCAACAAAACTTTGTTGGGCAAGTGGTTGTGGCGTTTTGGCATTGAGCAGGATAGATTGTGGAGATGTGTTATCGTAGAGAAATATGGTACTACAGGTGGTGGGTGGATCTCCTTGTCCTCAAGAGGTTCCTTTGGGGTTAGCCTTTGGAAACACATTTACACAGGTTGGGATGCTTTTTCTGCACATATTAGGTTTGTGTTGGGAGATGGTCAGCATCTCAGTTTTTGGCATGACAAATGGTGTGATGGGAGAGTTCTGAGCCGCTCTTTCCCTTTAGTCTTCTCTCTCTCTTGTTGTAAGGATGTCTTGGTGGTGGATTGTATGGAGGTTGGTTCTAGTTCTTTAGTGTGGAATTTGCAGTTCTATAGATCTGCAAATGATTGGGAATTGGAGGAGTTTGTAGCTTTTTATTCTATTCTTTATGAGCAGAGAGTGAGCAGTGGTAGAGCGGATGTGATGTTCTAGTTGGGTTCTAAAGGGGTGTTTTTTCAGTTAAGTCTTTCTTTGATTTTTTTCTCCGGTGGTGATAAGTCTGTTTCTTTCCCTTGGTGTGGGGTGTGGAAGCCCAAGGTCCCAATACGTGTGTCCTTCTTAGTTTGGGAGGCTACTCATGGGCGGATTTTGACTATTGATAATCTCCGAAAAATAGGTGTTTATGCCATTGAATGGTGTTATATGTGTAAGGCTAATGAAAATCTGTTAATCATTTGTTATTGCATTGCCCGGTTGCTAGAGGCCTTAAGATGCATGTCTTTAGGATTCTGAATGTTCATTGGATTGCCTGAAAGGGTGGTTCATGTCCTATCTTGTTGGGGTCGGAATTTTGTGGATCCTTCAGCGAAGGTTATTTGGAGGATGGTTCCTCTGTGTATTTGGTGGTGTCTTTGGAGGGAGCAGAATAGGAGGTGTTTCGAGGATTCCTCTAGGTCGCTTCAGAGTTTGCAAGCCAAAGTGTTTTTTTCTCTTTTCCTTTGGGCGAATGTTGTGTTTGGGGGGTCGTTTTTTGGACTTTTTTTATTTTCTTAGCTTTTTCATTTGTATGTCTTAGAGTGAATTCGAAACAGCCTTTATACTGTATTCGCTCATCCTTTTTCTTCCTTTCTAATAATACTGTGCTTACTTATCCAAAAAAAAAAAAAAATACTTTGTTGATCTCTGAATATTTTCAACTTTAATGAAAATAAAAGCAAACGAAAACATTGCAACAAATAAAAATCAAGAAAAATACTCACAAATGATATGCCCCTATGTGAAGATGACATGGCCTAGCTATCGAAGAAGCCACGTGCTTTTCAAGATAATCAGAGGAAAGCTTAGGTGTTGTATTTGAATTTTGGAATTTTACCTATTTCTCCCTCATTTTCCTTGTCTGAGTCCCATGTATCACTTTGGCCGAGTGATTCCTACAATTAGAATCACTGTCACTCCTTCGGAAGATCATCGTGTAAGGAACTTTCCTATTTGGAGATGTTCGAGGTAACTTTCTCAGTCTATCATTAATGACCATTTCATTTGTGCTAGGATTCTGAGTTGACTGAAGGTTTTACTTGGAAGGTTCCTAGGTTGAGACATTAGTTGAACCTTCAATAATTTTCCAACTTGCAACACCAAGACCAAATGTATGCCGTTACTCCGAACAGAGGAAACATGTATAAATGTGAAAGGTCAGGTCGTAACCTGTGGGATCCCATACCCTCATTGTCATCCCCAGTGACATAAATTTTCTATCTGTTTTCTTGCCTCAGGAAACTCTTGGGCCAAACTGCAAGAATCACGACACCTGAAGCACTTGACACCTTCAGGTTGTTGCTTTGTGCTTTATTCTTTTGTCGGTCAAATGTAGTTTCAGATTGGCCATTGTGACAGAGACCTCTACCTAGTCATAGTTCCTTGGTTCTATGGGCTGGTTTAGAATAAAGAACTTCTCAAATTTAATTGCGAAGAGTGTCATCTCATCGTGCCCTATGTCTGGACATTTAATTACGAGGTAAAACCATTGGTAGGATAAAATAAGGATTGCATCTAGAACTCAATCCTGAGTATACCTATTCTAATACCAATTGTAAACTCCAACTATGCTAGTGTCCTTATCTAAATAAGGATGAATAGGTCTATCACAACAATATTGTGAATATCAAGGATTTAGAAACTAATGACCTCTTCCATTGTATTTACACAAGAGATATCTGGTGCAGCATTGATTAACATCATCAACCACATTATCTATCAGAAATGAAGAAAGATTTTTTTTTATAAGTATCAGGAATGAAGAAAGATATAAATCATGAGATAGAATACTTAATGCTTAACTCATATATTAAAGACATACATAACTCAGTTATGATAGACGACCACAATATTTCACAAATCACACAACTACGATGCTTATTTGGGAAACCCCTATGGGAAAAACCACAAACTCTAATGCACAACAGATCACACTAGTGAAAACTGAATAAAAGAGTCAGACCACTTTCTTACAGCCTAGCTAACATGTCTCAAAATGATAGTTAGGCACATGCAACAACATTCTTGCGTGTGATCTGATTTAATCCCATGCTCCGTTCTCTTCATTCATGTTTTTCCTGCTTTAAGCTTGTGTAGGAATTTTGTTGAGTATCTGAAGCTTTTATTTCTTTCATTGTCATCAACAAACTACAAAAGGCAAGAAATAGTTTCTGTTGTGAACGTAGGAACAACTTTTTTCCCATGAAGATTAGTTTTCCTTTGTCCAACAAGATATTTCCTTTTGACTGGTATTTTCCGGCTGCACGGAACACTGATGATGAGGAAAACGTTGTCCCAAAAAAATTTTACTTGGGAAGAGTTGTAGGATAAATGTTATTGCAATGAAGCCCCTCTAAGTAAGATTGTACTCTTACTTACCACTCTCTTTCCCTTTTTTTCTTCACATTATTATTTTGGAACCAAAGCTTTTCAAATTCATGGTACATTCTCTCCCAAAAGGGGGGGGCATAGTATCGTTTTCCTAAATATTATCATTACTTATTGCACAATTGAACAAAATTTACTAAAGAAGAAAACTAGTCTGCAGGAAGCCTTTCAAACAATCTGTGAAAAGTCCTTCTTCCTTAATTTCGCTGTCCACGCAAAGTACAGAGAGAAGAGCTTCATCTAACCTGCTCAAAGTTGTTCTTCCTGCCCACGTCATATCTCCACCTAACTGCTTTTTTCTTCTCATAAACCTGAAACATACTTTCGAGATTTATACAGAACATCAAACTAGGCCAGAAGCATCAAGAGCAGCAGCCCTGCAGCCTTGTTCAAATTATGAAGCTGGGGTAATTAGTATATTTGGTAGTCATTGGGGCCGTGATAGTCCCCATTCATTTTCCACAAACTTTGGTCACCTATATTCCTCTAAAATTGTAGTTATTTTTGTTCATTGGAAGTGTAGAATAGTAGTCCTTTAACAGCCGTGCTCAAAATAGTTGCAGGAGTTTCTTGTACAATTCCTAAAAAGTGTGCATGGCAGGTAACAATGAAATGTCAATCGCTATTGGTTATCACTGTGCAAGAGCAAATACACATAATCCAAAAATCCCAAAAGAGAAAGTCAATATTGTGTTTATTACCTCCACTGACGTTGTATTGCTGGACACAAGAGATGCATGCATGATTATGAAACAAAGAAGACTCAGTGCAAAGGCTAAATTTAGAACTGCATCAAGATTCAAGGAACACAATCTGTTAGAAACATCGAGAAAATGAGAAAGCGGAACTAGAGAATGCAGATGAAAAGGGTAAAACATGAAAGATACAGACAGAACGCGTACCAAAAGCCAAAAAGATGATTGCGAGATTGCCAGGGGAGCTAGAATGATTCTTGGCTTCCCTAAAGACTTGGATAAAAGTAGGCAGCAAAATTAAGGTATCCATTGTTGTCTCCAAGAATGTATAAAGCTATCAAAGGAAAAGATAAGGAAAAATTATGCTAAGCCAAATTGGAATTAATTATAAAAAAAAAAAAAGGAAGCTAAGACAAGTTGGTATCCAACATTATATCTTAAGGGATCTTTGTTAAGAAAACTTGAGTTAATTAATGTTTGTATTTCTCATTATTTATCTTGATCTAAGGGCCTGCTTGAAAAGCAACTTCAAGAATGAATTAACACCAGTTAATTTCTTCTGATAAACTTAAAAAATGAGCAATGACAAATATTCCCGAAAACAATCTAAAGTTGCAAGTTTTCTGGGGTGGGATTGACCTTAACAATCTAAAGTTCCATACTGAGATATCTTCTAAGTTCCAATTACTGTGTTTCTTCGTTTTTTTTTTTCTTCCTAACGTCACAATGTATATTATAATAACTATGAGCACTCAGACCTCTCATATAGTCTTATTATTTGAAGAAGCCAGGGCATCCAGATAGGGTATAAACCAGAGGCAATTGTAATCATTCAATTTGAAATCCTACTAAAAACTTTCTAAATTCTACACACATTGCTAAGAACACCATTTGGAGCTTTATTCTGATTATTAAGAATCATTTACTGTGTGCTAAAACCCAGTCCTCTAGGTCTTAGTTATGTGGGTATTCCTAGCCTTCAAATAAACCACAAATGCAATATATTGAGGCATATTAATTACTATTGTAACTGCAACGACATTGGCTGGTAATATGCTTGGAAAAAGAATTTAAGGCTTTACCAAGAAAAGAAGAAAAAACTTGTAGTTGCATGCTCCAACACAATTCACTACCCAAACACAATGGTGATCCATCTTTAGAACACATCTTTGGCCTACACCAGATAAAGAATTTCCATTTTATATCAGCTTACAATTTTCAAATTTTACTGCAAACAGTAAGCAAATAAAAGCCTGCAGCAACATTCAGAAGGGGATTTGGGTATCTAACAGTACATTAATAATATGACAACTGATACTCCCAGACATGATTAGTGGATGATAAGGAAGATATGTGCCAAAATCAGTTGAGGATTAAGCAGGTCAAAAAGAATGTTCCAGGTATTACTTGGTATGTGAATAACTTTTCACTTCACAACATGCTGCTGCTTTCACTAAGGATTGGGACGCATCGCAACTTCTACTCGCAAAGTACAAGAAAAAAGCATCACAAAATATTGAATCACAATTCAGATAACAGAATGGCCAGGGGATGGGCATTTGATGTCTAGCCCCAAACCCTTTAATTCACCAAAAAATAGAAAAGAAATTAATTAAAATTCCTTAGAAGTAACAGCCTTAGGGAGATCTGCTTAGCAGATGAAGAAAATATTTCAGAAAATAACAGGACGGGGAAAGGCAAACTAAAGTGGCTTAGGACCTTGTTAAGAATCATAACATCTTTTGAGAGATATCTGAAAGACATTGAGATAGACGTAATCATGGATGTTACCCCTTTTCAGAAATAAAAAAGAACATAATAATACTAATAATAATAATGAGATTAATACCAACACAGGCTAAGATACAAGCATAATAGAAATAGAGAAGGCAGGAGCAACATTAAAAATCAGGTTGGCTTACAAATGGAGCAATGATGGCAACGCGGTGGCTTGCGATTTTGGCAATGACTGCAATAGCCTATCGGTTTCCTTTCCAGTCCATCTGAAGAAGACCAAGTAGAAGGTAAAGCGTCAGGCACGACATGATCAGACGTCATCATAGAACTACCAGCTTCCAAATTCTCCTCTTCTGTTACAGGTCTCCAATTTTCAGGGACAGAACCAGGGTCCTTAATGACTACCATGAAGTAACTCCACGTTAACAGCAGAAGCTGCAAATATAGGATGAAGCTTAATTCCTACATGATGTAACAGTCCTGTTCAGAGTATCCAAAATATACATAACCACTTTTTTTCTCTAGGCAAAATATACATAACCCCTTGAATGAACATTGCGTATCATTAACACCAAAAGAATTCGAACCCAAAACAAATCTGATCGGCATGCCTCGTAGGAAAAAGTCAAACAGCATTCTTTGGAAGACAACATTACTATCTATCACTTCTACATAATTGACCTGATTCAATACAACCTAAGATTTCAAGACTGAATTTCAAGATTGCCATTTGCTCCAAAATTTTCAGTTCAACTACACATACCGATTCAATGGATGAGTTGCAGATAAATTACCAGAACATGGAACAGTACGAGTATTGAGAAGGCCAAGAACGAGTGGACCCCACCGCGAAGCAGCTGCGGGCCCCAGGTGACCACCACGACTGCGTAATACGAAACGGCGACAATCGCGGCGACTAGGAGGATCATGAAGTAGCCCAGGACTTTGAGGCCCGAGCAGAACTTGAAAATGTTTATATCCATTCCGGGAACCGAAACCCCGGCCGTCCCGATTTGGGAGATAACTGGGAGGTGTCGTCTGCTTCGAGGTGGGAATAGGCGTTTCCAGATATCTGGAGCCAGGATTTATTATTCCGGCGGATTTGATGGGGTAGAATTTCGTTGATTGGCACTCGCTGAGCCGAAGGAAGTCTCACTGCAATTGTTTGGACTCCTGGGAAACTGAGCCAAACCAGTACTGTTATGCTTTCATTGGAAGAAACAAAGTCAGGCGGGTCGGATAGCTAATGCGCTTTCCGATCGGATCTGGCACAACCCGACAGAGGTGGGAGTATAAACAAACAATTAAAAAAAAATGCTTTGTTCTTTTTTCAGTTTCTCGTTCTTCGCAGCGACGACGTTACGTATGCATGGTAATTGGTATGCAAGGTTTATAAAATCTAAAATTTGGAATTATTTTTCTTTTAATATAAATGGGAGATGTAGCAGCGATACGTTGATTGGCACTCGACGCTCGATGGTACGAAGTTTTTCTTTTTTCTTTTTTTGTAAGCATTCTTGTTTTGGGAGTTCCCACCAAATTTAATTTTTAGTCATTAGATTTTACCTTTTTTTAATGGAATTAGTCATTAGGTTTCAAAAATTTATTTTTCAGCCACCAAATTATTATTATTTTTAATAATTAGTCATTTCGTCGCGGAACTGTTATTTCCTCTAACGACAAAGTTCTCACATCTACTTTGCACAGCTCATCTCATTAAAATCCATGTCAGCAGCCGATTCAATACACTGTCTAAAACGGTGCTGTCTCTCTCTTTTGAATTACATAGCCTAAATGATAGACCGAACATTTCAAATACATATCGACTGCAAACTTCTTACTTGTGCAAGTCCCATAGCCATTGTCACTTTCAAAGACCCATTTTCCCATTCAAAGACCTAAGCTTCTCAAGACCAATTTTCCCATTTTTAAAGGCCGAAGTTTCAAAGACCATCATCATGCAAAGCCAGAATGACGCATTCATCCAGCCCACGGGTGGTTGCCGTGGATGGGCGATTTTGCCCTTAGCATTTGCTTCTACGCTGAGATCGCCAACATGGGTCCTGGCGCGGTCCTGAACGAGAGAGTCACATGGCATGGCATTAAGAAAGATCACTCTGGACCATTCCTTGGGGGCGATGCATGGTCCATGGATCAAGCCCACTGGGATTCCCTAGTTCTCTGCATAAAGGATAAAGTTGATCTCCCTCATTATTGACTTGCGTTATCCACCATTTTTAAAGTAAAATGTTGGTTGAGTATTTGCAGATGTTAGCTAACTTATTGTACCGCGGCATTTTTGTTTCACTTTGTGTTTCTTAGCTTGAGTTGTTTGAGTATAAATATTTCTTATTTTGACTTAGAAACAAAATATTTTTATTTTGTCTTTAAAATTGTTAGAAGAGAAAATTGTTGAGTATTAATAGTATTCACCTTTTTTTCAAGGGTTGAAAGACCGTTTTAGTCTTTTGATTTTACCTGCATTTCAAAAATAGTCCTTGAAATTAAAAAATAAGCATAGTCTGCCATCAAATTTTGTCAAATAATCGAAAAAATTATTCCGTTAATTTGCCGTCAAAATGTTAACAATAGACACGACATGTCCAATTAACCATATCATACATCTTATACCAGATAATAAATAAATAAAATAATGTAACTTGAAAAATACAAATAAAATTTTAAAAGAAGAAGAAAAATAAAATAAGATATAGATTTGAAAAAATAATTTTGAAACAATTTAAAAGCACAAAACACCGAAATTAATTTAAACAAAGAAAAAAAGACAAAATCGCAGAAATAAAAAAAGAACCCCCCCCCCCCCCCCCCCCCGGTATGCAGGGCACTCCGGTGTAGGTGCCGGTTTTGGCCAAAACCGGCACCTACACAGGATAGGCCGATTATCAAATATTGGCCACCTACACCTACACCTATACCGTTAAGGGCAAAAACCGGCCCTTAGTGGTGGCGGTTTTAGCGGTGGCGGTTTCCGGTTAACCTACATTTATATTGGGACCATTTTTTTAGCATTTTACACACTTGATTGGAGTATGATTCAAGGGTAGTAATGTGATTGCAGAATATATAAAATGCACATAGACAATGAAATTCACAAAAACAAGAATAGGAAAATCAACTTCCTAAATAAGTTCCTTTCCAGACAAAGACTATTTTTAACTTGCTGAGCTCCTACAAGGCTACAAATATAAGGTGCAGACAAGTTGGAATTCTCTACAAAGAAATAAAAGTCACCACTAAAGCATATCTTAGGAGTTAGGACAAAGAAACTCAGTATCAATTATCAAAGCCGTTGATCAAGAATAAAAAAATAGAATCCACTATCACTATCAGCATTTTGCTTTTAGGAGTACAAGGTGAGGAAGAGTACTATGGTAGTATGCAAGAGTAACAAGAGAATATATAAAAATTGTTTCTGCATCTACGAGTCCACTAAATGCTAATTATTTTTTGATTTGGCTGTAAAACTTAAATGTTCTCTTCCTTAATACACACTCACGACGTTAAAGTCAACAAACCCATTGAGCTAAAGGAGTTAATCAACCTTCCTCCATCGTCTGATCACATGAAATCCAACAGCTATGTCGTTTCTCCCATGCTTAAAACCCACACGAACAGCCAAGCAACAGATCGATGGAAGAGAGATTAATTATTCAAAATGTAAAAATTGAACACAAATAGGGAGAAATTAACGTGAGGGAGAGGAGAAGATGAGAGTATCTGCAGTGGTCAGTGAAGGGAGGCGCAGCCGGCGTAGTGGTCGGCGAAGGGTGGGGGGCGATTGGAGAGTGAGGGGAGGGAGAGAGAAGCCGCTGTCAACATTGAAGGGGGGGGGGAATCGAAGACGAAGACGAAGACAGAGGGGGGGAGGGGTTTTAGCCTTTTAGGTTTAAAATTTAAACGACGTAGTTTCTCATTAAGAGAAACTACGTCGTTTTACTATAAATAAAAATAAAAAATTAAAATCCGGTTTTCCAATGCCGGGTAAACCGGGAACTGGGAAAACTCCCGAATTTTCCTAAAAAAGGCCACCGGCACCGATGAGGTCGGGCACCGACAACCCGGTGCCGGTGCCACCGGATTTTTCTGGTGGCACTAAACAACCCTAGATATGCCCCTCCCAGCGTGGCTTTCGGAATGGGGCGGAGCCTAGACCCACTTCACCACAGGTGGGGGTGGCTATACAGTCAGTGCCAAAAAGGTATGAATAAAATCTACGCTTTTTTTGGGTCAACAGGGACAGCAGGCATAGGCCTACGGATAAGGGGCGTCGAACCCTGGAAGTACCCTCTCTAAGTGGAGGAGGTAACCACTGAGCTAACGCTCAGGGTTAAATAAAATCTATGCTTAAATACACCTTATTCCTCTTGTGGTATTTTAATATTACAAATATATCCCTCTAATATGATCAAGAAAGTTGATTTTGTATTTATGAGATAAGCTTTCCGTTTCAAAAATATCCTTAGTCTATCTCCATTTAAAAAACTAACAGGAAAGTTGTGACGTAGCATAAGTCAATCACGTGTGCATGAATCACAAAGCATCGTGTGCAGAGGCGGATATGGGGGCGGGTGGGGGCCACCGCCCCCAAAGTGTCAAAAAATTCCACCATCCACCTCCTTAACAGAAATTTTTTCATCAAAATTACATTTTCGCCCCCCCTAAATTTCAAAAATTTCCAACACCCTTCCCAAAATTTGAAACTTTTTTTTATTAAAATTACATTTTTGCCTCTCATAAACTTCAAAAAATCCCAGCAAATCTTATGGGCGGCAATCTTTAAGAAATTAGCTTAATTTATAACAAATATTTTTACATATAAATAAGATTTGTATCTTTCTCTTTAAACTTAAAACTAAAAGATTGTGTATTGGAAATCTCTAGCCATTCTAAATCATAACTAAATGACAATACAAATCATTATATATTTTTTCTAAGTTTTTGAAATGTAAAAATTATATAATTAGTCACAAAATTCTCACAAATAATATTATAAAATAATAGACTACTTAATGACTTTATCGTATCTTTATCTCTTCAACCTCTCATTATTTACTAGAATTTCTTTTATCCTTAAAATCACCATTAAACCATTTCAACTGTAATTCAAAAAGAAAGAATATTATACATTATTATATGATTTATGGTTTTTTATCACTAAAGACATATAGTCCCTAGGTCAATATATATATAATTAAAAATAAAAAATTTTAATAATCAAAATATACAACCCCTCCTAAGACAAAATCCTAGCACTGTCACTAGTCGTGTATCTTTTTGGACTCACTATTTCCACGTCAGAGGAGCAGTCAATGCCCCGTCATTCAATAAACCAACTAGGTGTAAGACAAATCTACGTGTGCAAAGACACTTATTTCACACAGCAGAGTGTTGACTGGCCTCTAACATGGAGATAGTAGGTCCACAAAGACACACTATGCTTTTTTGATTCATGCACACGTAGTTGACTTATGCCACGTCACTACTCCTGTTAGTTTTTTAAACAGAGACAGATGTGGAGATATTTTTTAAACTGAAAGCCTACATTTGGCACACAAAATCAACTTTCTTTACCAGAGGGCAATATTCGAATACCACATGAGTATGGAATGCATTTAAGCCTAAAATCTATTGCTTAAATAAATAGGTTATACTTGTCAAATCAAATATTAGGTCAAACTAAAAGCAATTTAATGAAAAATATGAGATTTTCATGCAAAGAACCGATGAAAGATCCATCGGTCGGCTTATTGCGTGATAAGCATAAGCCTTGAAAATTTTAGCCTTTGCTCTAATAATCATCAAATAAGAGTTGGAAGACACGAGAGAGGGAACATCAGTGTCTGTCTGTCTATGCTGGAATAATTTTAAGATAATTATTTATTTATTTGTTACATGTATATATTTAAAGGATAAATACACTTTTCACACATCAACTATCAGGTCTTGGACACATTGCACCCTAAATCACTAGTTTTGACACATTGCATCGTCAAACTATCAATGTTAGACACTTTATACCCTCCATCTGACAATAATACTCTCGAAAACTTAATGAATTAATAATAATTCCTTCAATATATGAAAAGTGGGTCAAAGGCATTATTGTCATTTTAGTCTAAAATTTTAAGTGAGTACAAAGTGTCTAAGATTGCACCCATAGCCCCTGAGGTATATGAAAGTTACAATTGGATCCCTGATGTAACAAATTAACCATTTATCTCCTTGAGGTTAAGATTTCGAAAAAAAGAGACCCTTCCGTTCACCTTCGTCCACTTTCGTTAATAGTAAGTGCTGACCTATAAAATAAATGCCATGCCAATCAAAGCACAATCAAAACGAATCACTTCAAGCACAGTTTTCCCTCTTCTTTTCTTCTTCGATCTCCAACCTCCCCCAACCAAAACGTTAAAAGAATATCTCGTCTTCTCTCTCTGTGATATTTAGTCAAGTTCTTTTTTCCAAAGCACCAACCTTGTCCCCCACTTTCCCTACAAAGAAAAAAGCTTGGTAGTTTCCTTAAAGCTTCTCCTTAATCATGAAGGTCCGCCTAGGTTTAAGCTCGGAAAATTTAAGCTCAGGCTCTCTCTTCCAAATAATTTGGCTTGGTCTTTTGTATTGCACATGAAGATCAAACTGTAAGAATAATGTCCTAAAAATCATTAACATAAAGAATCAGAAACAATATTAAACTTCCACTGACTTTTTGTATTGCACATAAAGATAATCAAATCGTTTGATTTTTCACAAAACATGGATAAACCTTGTATTGACAAGAAGTCAGTAGGAGTTTAATATTGTTTATGATTCTTTATGTTAATAATATACTACTCAATTGGAATGACGTCAAAGTGATGTCATCAGTCAAAGACCTTTTAGAAGTGTTCCACATTCTTGGAACCAAGTTATTGGTAACCGAGAAAAGAGGTCTTTGGGACTATATTGATGAATACTGGCAAGAGATGGTTTGCAAGATGTCAAGTAAGGGTTTTACCCTATAGGCATAATTTCATCTCTCCAAGTAAAGAGAGATAAGGCTAGATATTAATCAAGTAGTCAGTTTTATGAGTAGATATTGATTTAACAAAGGCCCTGAATGCTGGACAGTGGTTAAGCATATTCTCAAGTTCTTGAGAAGAACTAAGCGCTGATCTTGGGGCTTAGAGTTGAGTATATGCAAACTGTTTAGTGATGTATAAATTCATATATTATTGATAGTTGATCAATATTAAATTAGCGTATGTGCAATGGGTAACAGTACAAGGGTTGTAGGAGTTGTAAGCAGTTTAGAACTGATGGCTTCACCGCTGAAAGGCAAAATATATAGGAAGAATGTACGTGGGTATAAGATACCTATATGAATGGTTTTTAGTGCAAGTGAGAGATTGTAAGAATAATACCCTAAAAATCATTTATCTGAATAATAGTTATTTATATGTCACATGTTTATATTTTTTTATTGGGTAATATGGTGTGGCATAAGATGTTACATAGATATTATTGAGTGACATTGTAGGAAATTCATGTCAATGATTAATGAATCAAAAGCGGGAAGTATGACTCTTCGATTCCTTGTTCACTTGATGTTTTATTCTAGACCAAGGTACATATTGATGTATGATAGGTCTACACTCGTTGTGCTTCTATTTAATAGGATGATGGACTTTGTCATTGAGGAAGTGACCTCAAGCAAACAAAATAGGTGCAATGTAAGAGTACATGCATTGAACAAGATTAAATATGAATACCTTTTATAAGTGATCACTGATGTTGAGAAGGTATTCAACACAATTGGTTTATTATATCATTAGACTTGAGAGACTTATGTAGATCTATTTATTGTGTACTTGTGCTTTGACCGAGTCATTTGGTGATGATCTTTCTAGGTCAAATATTCCAGATAACATTGGGTCTTGTACATAATAAAGTGAGTTTGTATAAATGTTCAATAAGGAATCTACCAGTCTCTTGATAAGGCAGTCTATTTAATATATCTATAGAGGGTTGGATTAGAAAAAGAATCCATTGGCCAATGGTATTTTGTGAAAAAATTTCGAAATAAATAAATAAATATATTTATTTATTTCGAAAATAATTGATAGTCCAACGAGTTATAGATTTTGAATTGAGAATTATATGAGTTAGGGACTTAATCGGTGATATGAAGGATAAAGAAACGAATAATTGTTAGCATAAGGGATTTCACAAATCAATCTCAAATATTTGTGAGTAAATTGTGATATGTTAATGGACATGATCACAATTAGTAGAAGCCTAAAAATTCGGAATAAAAGAATATAAGAGAGTTAATGGAAAAAGAGTTTTTCCATGTGATCCTACGGCCGAGATCTGAGGTCCCTAACAATCCCACGCTATATCATAAATAAGGTTTAGAAAAAGACTATAAGATAGGTTTTTCTAGATAATTGGCCATTATTACTTTGAGAAACTCTGTGACGGCTATGAGGCGTGGAAAGAAAGGAGGCAGAACATTTGGGTTGCTCTATTGTGAAATCAAAGATTGAAGGTGTGAGATCAACAAAATCTGAAGATTATCGAAGATTGAAGATTCAATCGCAACAAGTTCAAGATCGTTTGTCAGATCAAGTAAGTATGATAATTTCCGCAGGCAAACTTTCACAAACCACCTAGTTTTTCTTCCTGTCTCTCATCATGTTGACTCCTTTCAATGCCATCACTCTCTCTTTTTTTTCCGTAGACTATAAATAGTATAGGCTAATGGCCCTTATTGTTATGTTTCGCACTAACGATATTCTTCTGTTTGCCTTCTTCTATCGATTTTAACCTTTCAACCTCTCATTGCTACTACTTCCTTTGTTGACCTTCAATACATGCTTATTGGAGCCTGTGGACCACCTTTATCTTTTCTAACGTTCAAAGAGTTACTACCACAAGACTTATTTGCTATTTTAGATTTTGCCTTCAATGATTTTGGGGTTTTCTTTCTTGATGACTTCGCTTCAGTAGACGCCTCTACTTCCTTATTGTATGAATATAGCTTCCTATATGCCTCTATATGAGTGTCTGATTTCTTTTTGTTATTTGCTTGTCCCTTCATGTTAGGATCTACTTGAGCAGATGTCTCCTCAGGAGTCTTTGCTTCCTTGTTCTTTTCCTGTTCCATATTCCACGAACCAATAGGATGCCAACCAAAATGTATCCTTGCAAGCATATTACTAATGAAAAGATGTTTCCTTCATTTTATGTTTACAAGAACCATAAATGTTTAACTATCAAGGAAAGGGATAAAATTATAACACAAAAAGAGACAAAAACAGTAATAAGAAAGTCACAAGTTTGCACTATAATTGCTCAGTTTTCTTATGACTCCATGCAATTGCACCTAACATACATGCAAACAAAAGCTTTTCTATTGTTCCAATCTAGCAATTCTGGACAAACCTTTAAACAACTATACCGTCCTACTCCTAGTAATCTTTTCGGAAAAGACACAAATATTATCAGCAATGTTAGGGCACAAGTGATCAAAATCTTTCTAGCGTGACAAAGATCATGATCAGAGGACCCGTGGAGATCATTCGTTCTTGGAAGAGCTTGAACTTGATCTTTGGTGGTTTCATCTTCCTGCTTCGACAAGGCCAGAGATGAAGAGTGCGAGGAGTAGCAATGGAGAATTGGTCATGACAATGCTGAAAGGTGTAGATTGACAAAATGATATGGCAGTTGATGAAGAACCTAAAGAAGAAGAAGTATAGGGTTGGGTTTTGATCGTGTTAAGTAGAATGACTTGCGGTTAAGTGTTTGGGATATCCTTCGATGATGCCATTCAAGTTGTTTTTTTTTTTTTTGTTATGTAAGCGTTGCTGATTAGGCACTGATGTGGCGTAAGTAGGCTTACGCATTTTGATTGGGCATGTGGTACAATTGGATTAGATTGACGTGACATTAATTTTATAAGTCAGCACTTACTGTTAATGAAGGGGACGGAGGTGCATGAAAAGGGTCTCTTTTTTTGGAAATCATGACCTCATAGAGCTAAATGGCTAATGTGTTACCTCGAGAACCTAATTACAACTTTCGAATATCTCAAGGACTGTGAGTGCAATTTTGCCTGTTTTTATACTAATACGCATGACATTGTTCCCCCCTTGGGGGTTTTTCTTCCCCTGATCCCTCACAAGCAACTCTCTCTATACCTTTCTCTCTTGCAGCTCTCTACTGTTCACATCCTTTCTCTCTTGCAGCTCTCTCCATGTCTCTCCCTCCTTGCAAGACTAGCGACTGGCGACTGTAGCAAGTCTGCAACTCTATCTCCTAATTCTCTCCATCTCTGCAGCTTCGTTTTATTTGTGATTTGGTTGAGTTTTGTTGTGATTTAATGATTTTGGTTGATTTGCTAGTATTTGCTACCGTTACATGTCGGTTTCCTCTCCTAACTGGATCTGTTGCGGTGTTTATTTTTGGACAACCGCTCATAGCGGTAGCAGTTGCGGTAGAGGCAGAAACTGACATCACCAACGCTTATGCATAGTCCTAGTTTCATTAAAATTATTCATCAATTTGAACGGAAAATAGTTTTTTTATGCGCAAATGATAATTTTATCCCCATAATTTAATTTAGAGGCCAAAAAAATCAATTTTCTATCGAAATTGATGAAAAATTTTAATTGAGAGTGTGAAGTATATGAACTCAATTTGTTGGTGTAATATGACAAAAATAATAAATTAGGATGTAAAGTGTCAAGACTCCATAATTGGAAAGTACAAAATGTATTTATTCTTTTCTGTTTCTCTTCATGATTTTAAATAATTTTCACATTTTGACCCACCAAGAACTATTTTTGTATAGCTGGCCCAATTAACATCTGATTCTAGCTTCTTCCCTACTAAAAGTCGGCAAAAATTAGAGTGGATAAGGCAAGAGATGGGAGGAGAGCGGAACCTCCGCTCAAAATAGCGTTATTTGTCGTTGTCCCATCTCTTGGATTGGTCAAAGAGTCATGACAAATACCACATCTATTAATCTAGTACTTGTTGTTTTCGTAGAATATAAAATTTTAAAAGAAAAATAAAAAAGAAAACAGCACAGTAAAAAATAGATAAATCCCTCGTCGTCCAGAAAAGAAAAAAAAAATATTGATGATAGGACATATTCATTTTTATAATTATTTTAAAATATAAATATATTTATAAAATTAACATTTAAAATTTTAAAAATTTATATACAAACACCGATATATTTTATATAATCTCTAATAATTTTTTAAATAAATTTTAATATATTTTTTTTAAAAAATATTGTAACAAATTTTCTTTCTTTATATATTTTTATTACATAATTTTTTCAAATAATTTCTCTTTACATATTTTTATAAATTTTAATAAAAATTAAATATCTATATAATTTTTACAAACATTTACATAAAAATTTATAAAATTTTAACCAACGTAAATATTTACCATCCTAACAAAACTCTACAGTTTTTATTTTTTTTATTTTTCAAAACGAACACCCTCTGGATTCCGAAAACCTCGTCCATGTCCAAAAGATCTACCTGAATCCTCTTTCTAAATTTCAAGAATTTTTAATAGACTGACCTACTCATAAGGTACTTGTCTCTCTCCGCTTGTTAATTTCAAATTCGCAAGTCAGGGTCTCATTGATTTGGAATTTTTGCTTTGGGTGGAACTGGGTTTTAGGGTTAGGGTTTGCTATTAGCTCCTAGAAAGAAAAGGAAGGAGGAAAAGGATGCAGCAGCCACAGCAGATGATCCAAATGATGCCTTCATTTCCACCAACAAACATCACCACCGAGCAGATTCAAAAGGTAACCTCCTCTACTAGCTTTACTCTTTCACTTGCGCCCCCACAACGTTTAGAGACGTATTTATGTTTGCGGGACATTGCGTTTTGATAGTCTTTGTTTATTGAGGATAAGTAGGTATGTTTGTTTGTTGAGTTTGAGAAGGGTATTCGCATGAGGGAGATGGGCTGTTCTTGGCATTTATTGTTTTAGCTTAATCTAGTAAGAACGTTAGTTCATACAGATAAGTATCAAGATGATAGTTTCTGAAACAAGTCTGAACAATTGATTGTGGCATGCCGTTTTTTAGCTTTCAATAGTTATGCTCTTCAAGATAATACTATCAAGATGCCACCATATTTCAAGATAATAGTGCCCGAGTATCATTAGAATGTGCTCTTGGAAGCCGACTTTTCCCGGAACTACATTTTTGCCAAATTGTCGTACAATCTGAAGGGAAGGATACACAAGAAAGACTATGGCAGGTTAATGCTGTTTTGTTTTTTGTGTTTTGTGTTTTTTTTTTTGTAATTTCTTCACTAGAGGGGCACAAAAAAAATGTTTATACAAAATGGTTATTACTTTGGTTGTTAACCAAGGCTGGGATTGGTAATTTGAGCTATTATTGTCAAGAACATTTAAGACTCAAGACATATATGTTGAAGTCAGTTGCATTTCAAGTAGTCACATTGTGTCTTGTATGATATATGACCTACATCCTGTATAATGTAGGTCATATTCCATATGACCTATTCCTCAGTTGCTCATCTTATTGAGCAATACACCATATTCCTCAGTGGCAATCATATTCGGCTACAAGAATAAGCTTTCAAAGGTTCTATTTGATCCTTTATAATGAAATCAGTGTATTTCTGTTTTGTCTTTCCTTTTTCTTGGGTGTTTGGAGGCTGAGTGCTTCTTCAACTTTCTTGAGGCTTGGATGTGTTATTCCCTATTAAAACCCAGTTTCAATCTGATTTTTTATGCTTGTTCTTCCCGCCATGAGGAGTCATATAATGTAGTCTCTAAGATTTCCAGAGACCCTTTATATTTCACGTAGTGGAGTGTATTGGAATTAGATTCCTTTTAATTCTGAAAAATGGTTGAGTAGTTGGAGAATAGGAAGGTGATAGTGACTTATATGTGTTATGATGTAATGAGAAATAGAATTGCAAGTATTTTTCTGGGGACTAATTACAGAACAGTATGCAAATTTGAGTTGAATGTTTGAAAGGAAAAGTCATAATCTCTTGAATCCCTTTTCCTTAAGGTTTTAGGATTCCTCATGTATACCTTGTCTTATTACCATTTGCTAATGTAAGAATGGTTATTTGTTCTTGCTTCCTCAACCAGTGCTATCTTTCCTGCATTGATTATATAGAGCTCTCGATACATATCAGAAAGCAACCCATCAAAATAGTGTTGTTTGAAGCATGCCTAGACGGTTCAAAACCCAAACAGAAGAGTGTTTTTGATCTAGAAGCAAAGTGCATGCAATGAAAAGCAGTAAAAATGCAAAAAAAAATTCTGTTTCATTCGTTAAAATTATGGAATCGTTTTGAGTGTATGGACTGCTACTTTTCTTTGGTTTCTCAAACCTTTCTATCTTTCCTGTTTTAGTTGAATAGTTATATGTTAAATTTTTTGCACTTCAACTGAAAATATATCTCACACTGCATGATTCTACCTAATGCGTTATCCTGCATGGGGAGTAGGTTTCATGATAAAAAAATCATGGAATAACCCATTGCACCAGTTTTGTTAAGTCCACATCTTGTTGAGCTTACTCATGAGCTCTGTTCCTTCTGGCTGGAACAGTCGAAAGGTATAAGACAGTGAGTGAACCAGTACACATCTCCTCCTTCCATTTTACGTAAAAATTTTTGGTTTATTTAGCCTGCTTTTGCTGGTATTTATTTCGGTCTGGTAGTGTACTTTTAAACTACTTTTGAATTTGTTTTGAAATTTCAACTGTTCATTTTGCCAAATAAAGACCTGACCATTTATCTAATAATAGATGATAATGATTTAGTTAAAAATGAAATATTAATGATGATTAAGGACTTATTGTGCTCTATAATAAAGAGTTGGGTCAATTTGCTCAACATTTATGTATAATGTATATATATTGTAAACCCAAAAAGGTGAATGTAATCTTTTGGTACCTGTATTTTGCAATTTCAATATTAGGAAAGTTAGGGGTCTACTTAGGATTTAGAATTTTAAACATACAATCTTTGAGCAGTTGGACAATGCACTAACATCTGATAGGCTAAATGAATAACTATGTTTTGTGGATAGCTTAAAGTTTTTACTTTCACATTTAAAAGATATTTCTCCTGAATATGTTAGCGCATTTGATTTGGAAATAAAAAAGTATGCTTGATTGAAATAAAGTACCGTGCTTTGCGCTTGGGCTCCATGAGGTCATTGTGTTCAAGTATGCCTTGTGCTTCTGACAACACCGCACTGAAGGATACATGAGCTGGGAGCTTAGGACTTTAGTCCTGCTAATGGTCTTGACTTAGTTTTATCTGTAAAACGAGATGATTCTTCAGAGTGTAGGTTCTCCAAGTTTCTCTCTTATGGGCATGGTGAGTTCTTGTGCAAAATTTTTAATCTCTGCCCCATGGTCTTTGGATGCTAGCGTGGTTATGGCTCATTTTTCTTTAACCAACTTGTACGAGATTGCATTGTTATTTATCAAATAGATCTCAAAAATACAGTACCTTGAATCCTATAAACTGAGTTTTGCTAAATCTAGTTATATATTTGAACTGCATTGTGTCTTCCACTCAAACATCTTCAATGGCAAGCTCTTTTGATCCCCTGTAAAAGGGTTATTTTTATAGAGGGCCTGCTAGCTTGGGGCCTTTAGTAAGTTGGTTAGGTCCTATGTGATCCTACTTAATTAAGCTGTCACGGACACTCGGCAGCCCTTGCATACTTGTTTATGATTCTTGCGAAGTGCTTATCCCACCCTTTGAATTAAAGGGAGGAGATAAGGCTTTTGATCATCATCTAACAAATGTGCCTTTTAAGTTGAAAGAGGACTTTGGTCAGAAGTCATCATAATGAACTTTGATGGTGTAAATAATTATTTACTGGGTTGGTTTAACATAGTACCAGTTTCCAGGTCAGTATTATAGGTAGCAGATGTGCACGCGTCGTTCCAGTGTTTAAATAATTGTGCTGGCAACATTAAGCAATCTCTTGAAGGCTCTTTAGTGTAGTTCTGAGATGGTATACAGGGAACCTTTATGATCATTTACGAAAAGAAAATTGAGGAAGTTCCAACATAATTGAAAATTGCATTATCCAGCATTCTCTCCTTGCATTTTTGATAATTTCTTTAAGAGATGGAATGCTTCTCTAGGAACCTAGTTGTTAATGGCAATAAAAGTTGCCTGACCTGAAAATATTTTCCCTCAAACCTTCATGGAATATGTCATAGTTGCTAAAAGATAAGCGATGGTTCCATTTATTTGACCTGTGTGCATCCACAATGTCATTTTGAATGGTATTAAATTTAAGATGGCTTCATTCAAGAAGCATCAAAATGCTTTATTTCATAAGAACTTGTATTTGACATGTGTAGGTTGATTGCTTGGAATTTGATTTTTGTACAACCACATTGACTCTTGCTTCCCACTTTCGGAAATCATATGAAGATTATTAATGCCTTTGTGCACAAATGGCAAACGAGATTTTTAATTACACAGTCTAATATTTTTAATGCTTTGTGCAGTACCTGGATGAGAATAAAAAACTGATTCTGGCAATATTGGACAATCAAAACCTTGGAAAGCTTGCCGAATGTGCTCAGTACGGTGACTTCTCTCTCTCTCTCGTCTCTCCTCTCTCTCCGGGCCACTTGCTCGTCTTGTGGCTGTGTGTTTGTGTGTACCATGGTTTTTATTGTTTCCTTATTCAGATTAAATGCCAGTTTTGGATTGTTGGAGGTAATAATTTATTTGCTGAAATGGTTAAGCTGTTCTCATTACTGATCCATTTCTCCCAACGTTTTGAGCAACCTTCCCTTTCTTTTGCTCAAAACTTAAAGTGTGACCCCATCATGGACTTCACTGATGGTTGTTTCTGTCTTATGTAGTTGTGGGATACATACTATCTGTGGTAAATGACTCTAGAAATAGAATCTTCTTTCAATTGCAAAATCTTGATCGCAGAAAATCTTTTTTCCCTTTGGTATAAGGTATTTCTAGACTTTATACTGATGGTGCACTAAGCATGCTGCAGTCATATAATTATTTTCGTTTCTGGTTCCTTTGGTTCTTAATAGGTACTTCCCTGGAAAGTACAAAAAGTAAAGGATCCCATCATATTGTCTGTTTAATTGTTTGGCGTGAGGTGTTTTCACTTCATACTAAAATATGCTTCTTTATGGTACGGGTATCACATCAATGATGTCCAGAGGTGATACATAAAATGTATGAAATTTAAGCCCTTAGTAATCATCTTTGTTCTCCATTCTGCTTAGTCCTAAACAAAGGCTTCACCTTAGCCACCACATTCCTACCTGTACTGCACCTCCAAACCCAAATAGGCTTGCCAATCTCACTTCCACATCAAGCTCAATTCACCAGTTCGCAACCCAAAATCACCACCATCAGAAGTACTTTTAGCACTACCATTCCCACCCTCTCAACTTGATCTAGGCAGGCCTCATAAACTTTTATTTTTGTTTTTCTTTTTGCACGATGAGGTCTATTAGGAAACTGATTGGGTATTCACTTCCAATTGTGATTTTAGTATGATCTATGAAAGGCTTTGGGTTGATTTGGGAGGAGAGCAGAGGTCTTTTCATGAAGGAACAAATAGCAGCAACCAATGAATTATATTAACTTTTAGTACTGAGTTTCCAAAAATAAAGAAATTGCTTTTTAACTTCTTATCTCTACCATGTCAGTTGAAGGTTCTTTTATGGCTCAATTGCTCCTTACATTGATATGTTAGTAGGATATTGCAATGGTGCCAATGATTCAATACAGAATATGTGATGTTTTGATGGTTTAGGTACCAAGCTCAGCTTCAAAAAAATTTGATGTATTTAGCTGCAATTGCTGATGCACAACCACAAACACCAACAATGCCTACCCAGGTGACTGCAGGCATGATTATTCTTTTACAAATATTCATTTTGCTCAGATCTCACTTATATGTGCATCAGCCACTTGCAGATGGCCCCGCACCCTGCACTTCAACAAGGAGGATACTATATGCAACACCCTCAGGCAGCAGCGATGGGTCAGCAGCCGGGTATTTTCCCCCAAAAGCTGCCATTGCAATTTAATAATCCACATGCGATACAGGATCCACAGCAGCAGCTACACCAGCAGCACCAGCAGGCCATTCAAGGGCAAATGGGAATGAGAACTGGAGGGGCCAACAATGGCTTGCATCCCATGCATACCGATGCTACCCATGGAGGTGGCAGCAGTGGTGGTGGTCCTATTCCAGGCCCAAATGATGTACGTGGAGGAAGCAAGCAAGATGGCTCTGAGGTTGGGGCAGGTGGTGCTGATGGCCAGGGAACCTCTGTTGCTGTGCATGGTAGTGGTGATGGAGAATCATCTTACTTAAAGGGGTCTGAGGAAGCAAAGTAACATATTTGTGTTGGCCATTCCGCATGAGTACATGCGGCTGTTGATAGTAGGTGTCTCGTAGAGTAGAAGTGGTATGCTTTTATGATCTTTGGTAGATTGAGCGAAGTACCATAAGTTTCCCTTCTTCAAGTTCTGGCAGATTAGGGAGGTGAAGTTGTATTGTGATAGTCTTGGCATGCAATGAATTCCGCCATCAAATGAAACATCTGGTTAGACAAGATAGTCTTGGTGAGGATATGAAGAGAGGTGGAAGTGTGTGGTCTATACTTCGGTAACTGTCGGTGTAATGACTTACAAATGCATGCAGGTTTTTGCAGACTTGCAATCTGATCGAAGCTTTTTGTTTTTTTCAACTGTATTGTCTCTGCAAAATCCATCGAGTATGCTGTAACAGATGCATTCTGAGTATTTGGGGCTGCAATTCCATTGGAAGTTATTGCCTTTGGTTTTACTTGTATCTGGGATGTAATCTTATTGAGTCTGTCTCCATCTCGCATGAGCTGGTACAGACCTCAATTAAGTTGGGGTACGATTAGAATGCCTGTCTCCGGGTTTTTACATTGGAGGCTAACGGGGTAAAATCTTTCTGGCAGTAGGCCGACTGACAAATTCATGATACTAAACCTGGAATTGTTTTTGTTTCTATGCAGATCATACTCTTGGAGTGAAGATTTTAGTTCGTTTTCATTACATTTTGGTTGAGTATGTATGAATAATGCTGTGCAAATAGGATGCCTAATATGACTGAAAGAAAGGGCGAAAAAAAAATATAATTTTGAGGATGGAAAAAGAAGAGAGATCAAAGACCCAAAAACCAAAGGCAATTCTGAGGGTCCGAAAAGAAGAGCAAAGCAAAAGGCAATAAAGAATGCTCTAATTGTTGAGAAGTCGTTTTCGAAAGCAAAAGAGAGTCAGAACCTCTGTTGAAAGCCAAGAAGGCCTGTTATTTGAAAGTGAAATACCCAATCCAACGTAGCAAATAAATTAATTAATATCCAACTTATTGAAGTTTTCTTTAGAGCATAATGATAAAACGAGCTGCTGAGTCGCTGACCTTGTGAGTATGATGAAGATGTAAAACTGGTGGAGAATCTATATGCCACCGACACAGCATCACAAGCATGCGTGACACGTGAAAGTATAAGATTGGTGGAATAAGATTTTTTTTATTTTTTAATTTTAGTGAAGAAGATGAGTTGTGAAGTGCCAAGGAAAAGTTCCAATGATATAAATACTCACCAAAATTTGCTTCTGCTCTGGTCCCTCGAACCTCGATGTGCCGGCTGTTAGGTCCTCACTTTAAATGAACATTGTTGGATCGGTTTTGGGACTCAGACCGACTCGAAGCCAGACCTACAGCAGATTAACAAAACTTGCATTTAGAATTGTCTTCAAATGACTCAATTATGCAGAGACTTCCTTCATCCACAAATTGGTTTCCAAGAAGTTGGACGACGGCCTCCCTCTAGATGATCACTTATTTGTTGACAATTTAAAACTGAATAATTGCGTGAGAGAGAATAATATTCAGGTACAACCAGAAAGAAAAACAAAATAATGGGAAAACTGTTGACTATTCCTTATACGTGATCTCCTTCGAGATTCTTTCCCCCTAAAAAAATATCCACAAGATATATGAAAACAGGTTACAGGAATTATTATTAACTGAAGAAAAATACAGGCACAAGAAACCGGACTTTGCCCTAGAAAAAAATTTTCCGGTCGTTTTCACGTCCCCATCTCCGTAATAATCACGCAACCGACTATACATACTACTTCTTCCTCGCTCTCTCTCTCTCTCTCTCTCTCTCTCTCTCTCTCTCTCTCTCTGTGTGTGTCAATCTTCCTCATCGTCTCTCCGTAGTTTGGAGCCTTCTCAGATACCTTATATGTAGTATGTAGCTAGCTTCGTGCATACGCCATTGCTAATACCTCTCTAAACACAATCTTACCGAAACCACTGATAGGTCCTAGCCCTTGTATGTCACCCATACTTATCCCCACAAGTTTCTGCTCTTTCCCTTTTTAAAGAACCAAAGCGTCGAAACTCAAGAAGAACCCAGAATGAAAGAAGGACCAAAACAGAAGAGACTCGTAGCCGTGGCATTGAAAGTAGTAAAACCTACTGCTTACTTTTGCCTTCTCTTGCTATCCTATACCTTGGGTTATCTTTCCTCCCCTTCCACCACTTCTCTCCCCTCCTCCCCTTCCACCGCCTCTCTCCCCTCCTATCCCGCCCCCACAATTAAAGAAGTCCCCGACTTACCCTCCCAACTCGATCACTTCATAGCTAAGGGTCGATGTGGCGACCCGCTCCCCTCCGAACTCGTTCGCCAAACCATTCTTAACCGTGTCTATAACGGGACCTCCCCATTCGACGACTTCCCCCCGGCGCACGTCAGCTCCCTCCTACGCCGCCAGAGAATTAAAGGATGGGGGTCCAACGGTGCTGTTTTCGAGCATCTCATCCAAAAAGTCAAACCCCGGACCATCATCGAAGTGGGTACGTTTTTAGGCGCGTCAGCGATTCACATGAACAACCTGACTCGTCAGCTCGGTCTCGACACCCAGATTCTTTGCCTCGACGACTTCCGGGGCTGGCCCGGGTTCAGGGACCAGTTCAAGGACCTTAAAATGGTAAACGGCGACGTCACGTTGATGTACCAATTCATGCAGAACTTAATGTCCGTGAACGCGACCGAATCTGTCATACCCGTCCCATTTTCGACCGGGTCGGCTCTGGGCAAGCTTTGCGAGTGGGGCGTGTACGGGGACTTGATCGAGGTGGACGCAGGCCATGATTTCGTGTCGGCGTGGTCCGATATAAATCTGGCGTACCGGATTTTAAGACCTGGTGGGGTAATTTTCGGGCACGATTATTTCACGGCGGCCGATAACCGGGGAGTCAGAAGAGCCGTAACTTTGTTCGCCCGAATTCACGGGCTCAAAATCAAAGCGGATGGTCAACACTGGGTCATCGATTCTACTTAGCTCGTCGAGTACGCCAATGTCAAAGTTCAATTTTCTTCCCGATTTATACCTTTTGGCAAATTCGATTTATCAACCAGGTTGCAATTGTAACTGCGGAGATGAGTAGGGAGGGTCCCACTAAACTGGATTACTCCAAATACGTTCGAAAGGGTTGTTTGGGGGTGCATTATTAGGAGGTAATCCATTAATAATGGAGTTTGGGAGAGATTTAGAGAGAGCATGTTATCCGAAAGGATCAACTGATTGGAGAAGATTTTGGTGCATCCTTGTGGGTTATTTGTTCGGCACAAGGGAAAAAGAAAAAAGAAATGTCATGTTGTTAATGTTCGACGTCAGTGGTTATATCAGTTGGATGTCCTGCCGTCGCTTCCTCCAGCTACATGTTGGAAATGTTGGCCCAAGGTAGCATTCAAGAAAGCAATTGTTTTGACAAGTTTCCTACATAATAAAGTGGTTGTTTTTTTTTTTTTTTTATTGGGCTTACGTGGGTCTGATCTAATTGCTTGATGCTGCCTTAAGAATGCAATTCGTTGGGTTTGTTATGCTTTATCCACTTTGAGTTGTTGACAAATAACCCTCATCCTAAGTCACAAATCATTATATGATAGTACCAGCAGTTAAGGCTTAAAATTGTATTATTTTTTTGACAAAGAAAACTAATTATAATTAATAGAAAAAGGCCTATAGGCCTGTCTTGGCTTGTCGTGAATAAATTAAGGGCCCACAGGATACGGTTATTCCACACCGGAAACAATGGTCCCAAAGGTCTAAATGGAGGACAAGGAAAATATGTCCTAATTCTAGTACAAGATCCGAGTGTCTTAATTGTCCTGCCTGATCACAAGGCTCAAATTGCTAGCTATTAGCGTACTGTTTATCATCTGCTCAATATTGTAAGAGAAGTACTTGGAAAAAAAAGAAAGAAGGGAAATTTGTTTTTTTAGTCATTAGGTTTTACTCCTTTTATTTTTAGTGGTGAAACTTAATGAGTCAAAATTTTTAGTCTTTAAGTTTTCTTTCCGTTTAAATTTTGGTCCTTCCGTTACCCTCCGTCACCTAACTAACGGAATAATTTACCACGTCAGCTTCAATTTGACACGTCACACTTCATTGCCACATCAGCTTCCACCATTTGAATGAGATTTCTTAAAACAACATGTAGCTTTCCATTTAATTGAAACTCTGCGTTTTCTTAGATAGTGACTTAAATGTGGTGTTCGGGGGTGGAAATTTCCACCCCTCAAAATTTTTACCTATATTAAAAAATTATAAAATAACCTCTCTCTCCTCGTAAATTTATTCTTTTTTATTATAATATTCATTTAAATCTTCTCTCTTCAATTTTTCATTAAATTCCATAAAATATCTTTACTTTTTCACAAACCCCAAAACTCCCAAAATTTCTAACTCTCAAAATTTTCACTCTCAAACGCCCCCAAAGCCTCAGCCTTCAATCGAAGACCCTTCCCTCTTAGAAGCTTTTATCCCTTTCGTAAACCCTAGACTGCTGCGACAGAGGACCACGACTGCTGCGATGGGATAGATCTTCGGTGGTTTCAGATTTTTTTCTCCAGTGGTTGCTTGTTCATGCCAATGAAAGAAAACAGGTTCGCCTAATTTAAACGTTCCATATCTGAAACCTGTCTTCATGCTTTTTTGGATGTCACAGACGTGCTAATGGAACCCTTCCTTTTGCTAATCCGAATCCAAGGCCCAGGACGCTTGCGCTGCTAACTACGTTTCCAGCCGCTGTCGATGCAGTATGTGTTCCATGCCCATCTGAATCTCTGGGAGATTTAATATCACCTGGGATGAATTCCTCAGCACGGTAATATTGCGCTCCAATGATTTTACTGCACAAATTACAACATTTATCAGTGGAGCTTTTGACTCTTTCTATACGTGGGCGTGTGTGCATGTGCACCCTGCACCTGCAGACAGAGCACCAAAAATATATATATGGATGTAAAGATGTACTTGTTGCAAGTGAAATTGGTTGAGGCTTGACATTTGCCCTTCCATTTGCTGGGTGGTGGACCAAATCCTTTGTCATTAAAGCTATCGGAATCGGGCCAAATCCCCGAGTCTAGCACTCCTATAAGGGAACGGATTCCCTCTGAAAGCAGCTCCCTCCGAATTTACCTAATGGAGGGCTGAAAATTCAAGTTTCAGATCCAACGGTGAAAAATGCTCCACCTCATTTAATGAATTTTTTTGAGGCTTCCGGCTTGGCTCTCCATGGCTTGGCTGCTCAATCCCTTACTTTTCGTTCAAGTCACCATTGCTCTGCCGCTCCTCCTCTCACCGGAAAGTTACCATCTCGCACTCCTCTACTCAGCACTCCTCTGCTATTACTGAACTTGGAAAGTTCACATGGGCAGTAAGTCATGTTTTGATATCTTAGTCACTTTCAATGTTACGTACTCTGTTTCTCTTATTTTGTTAGTTTTTTTTTTTTAAAGCTTTGTCCTTGTGTGAGAATAACACCACTTGGGCCATTAATAAAACCTCTTCATGGAGGAAGCTCGATTTCCTTCAAGAGGCGTATATACCCATGGACCAAGAGCAATTATTATTAATATAGTTTTGATACAGGAAGGTAATTAGCGCTACAGGGAACATGATGAGCTAATCTGGAAAGCCCCAAAGTCATACTTTGTTTGGACACGAAAGATAGCTCTCTCCCAACCACCCTCTTCATTTTGTATTTCGAGTAGCTCTCTCCCCAACCACCCTCTTTGTTTTGTATTTCGAGTAGGAATTTGACGCTTTTGCGCATAGCCAGACAGTTCTGATATCTCTTGCCTGCAGCTTCTAACCCTCCCAGTGCAAACCACGTTGCATATACAAAGCAAATGCCCCATTGTCCGTACCTGTAAAAGTGCTTCTGATCATGCTTGCTTATAATGAAAGAATCATTCAAACGACATAATGAAAAAATAAAGCATCATGATACCATGAACCGCTCTTGTGTTTCTTCAAGGTTCCGAACAACATTTATGATGAAACTATCAATCTCCTTCCTCCTGTGCCCAGGATATAATTTGCTGAACAGAACTAATGCTTGTAATGCTAATGCAGTGCACTCAACAAACCTGAATTAAATTACCACTTCTGTTTCAGTACTAAAGAAATTTTTGCAACATAAGGGATTATAGAAAGAAAAGTTAAAGATCACCACTCTTACTCATGCTCAATGACAGTGTCCATGAAGCAAGATCCTTTCCAAAATTTTGTACTTGGTTGGATCATTTCAATCTGTTTGTGATGGATGTTCATTCTCAACCCATGACACTCCTAACATACCACTGCAGGACTGATTCTTAAATGACTGACATTGCAGCTTTGGAAAGCATACCAAGAGTCCAAAGGAAGCAAGACAAACTTTTATTAGTTAAGTAACTTAAAGGTACGTAGGAGTGGATAATTTTCATCAAATGCTAGTCAGCAAAGTGATTGGATTTTAATTGTATGGGGACACAGTTGAGTCGTTGTTTCCTCTACTCTTCTTTTTATGGTGTGTTTGTTTTGCATCAAAATGATTAATTTGAGCAAAATATTTTCATAAAAGGTTGTGTTTGTTTGCATGGAAAACAAGAAAAATAAATAAAATATTTCAAATGCAAAAAATGTTCAGATTTTATTGTTTACCTTAAAAAAATAATTTTTTTGAAAAATCTAATGAAAACTTGAAAAGTGTATAGTCAAATTGTATAGTTCCTATTGGAGCCCTTTCTTATAGAAAGTGTGGGGTGCTCCTTATTCTACTGTTGAGCTAAGAGTTTCTTATTTTTATTGAATTTAATAGGTTGATAAATGGCAGCTATTGAGGGTGGTATTTGTCCAAATATTAATAGGCGAGGGTCTTCTAGTACCTCAAACCCGGAAGGTTTGTTGAAGTCTTTATTTTGTTATGTTGAATTTCTTTGTGTATGGATTTCGATAGATTTTTATTTGTTTTAATTTTATTGTTGGATTGTGTAGGTGATATGGTTCGGGCAGACAATGGGGAGCTACTTAATATTTGGACCTTGGAATGGAGAGATGAGGAGCATGCTTATGATTGGTATAATGCGTACTCAATTAGCATTGGGTTTAGTATCCGTAGAAATTCCGGGTACAAGAATAAAGACAAAGGGTATTATACAAGTAGAACATTCGTGTGTAGCAAAGAAGGCTTGAGAAAAAGGGTTGAACTACATGTGCCGGTAATAAAAGAACGACGAAATACTAGATGTGGGTGCCTTGCTAGTTTCACCATTCAGCGGCAATCAAATGGGAAGTACTGCACTTTTGATTGGTGTGCACAACATAACCATGAGTTGGCTACACCATCAAAAGCCCACCTGCTCCGTTCACATAGACAAATCAACGAATTGCAGCGTCTCGAGTGTGACGAAGCAGACAGAGCAGGCATTCGTCCGAAGCTAGCACACGACTTGATGGTGGCCCAGGCTGGGGGTAGAGAGAAGTTGGGATTCACACAAACAGACTTGAAAAATTACCTGAGCAGCAAAAGGGTAAATCTGTAGAGGTTGGAGTAGCCAGTGCTCTTCTTAATTGGTTTGGTGATCAGTACCAAAAAAATTCACAATTCTTCTTTAAGATTATGTTCGACGATGATGAGCAAATAACTAATGTATTCTGGTCCGATCATGATATGAGAAATGACTATGCACTGTTTGGGATTTCGTTTCTTTTGACACTACATATAGGACAAACAATGAGCACCGGCCATTGGGGGCATTTTTGGGAGTGAATCATCATAGGGAGCGGGTAGTATTTGGGGCATGCCTGTTGTTTGACGAGACAGCCCAATCATTTAAGTGGTTGTTCGAGAACTTCGTTCAATGTATGGGAGGGAAAGCACCTCAGTCTCTTTTTACTGATCAAGATGCTGCGATGCTTGCCGCAATCCCTAGTGTTTTACCAGATACACATCATTTCCTCTGCGTATGGCATATTCAGCAGAATGCATTGAAGAATCTAGGTTTATTGTTTCGTGACAAAGACTTAAGAAGAAATGGGATAAACTTTTGTTTGATGCTGACGTAGATGATTTTGAGCTTGAATGGTCTAAGATGATCGATGACCATGGACTCCATGATAATGATTGGTTGCGCAAAATATATGAGAAGCGGGAGAAGTGGGCCCCAATGTACGTTCGAGTATTTTCTGTGCTGGCAAAAGAACTACGCAATTAAGTGAAAGTTTTAATGCGACTTGCGTAAATACTTGAAGACAGTACTGAATATGCCCCGATTTTTTGACCACTTTCAGCAAGCCGTTGATGATATGCGGTACAAAGAGCTTCGATCGAATTTTGAGATGGATGACAAGTTACCCATTTTAAAGTTTACTGATCCACTTTGTGTTCATGCATCAAAAGTCTATACTCCTTCTGTTTTGACCATTTTTTTAGAACAGTTTGAGAAGGCTTCTTGGATTGTATTGAATTGTCGAATGGAAAATGTTGACTCCGAAAAGGTTGAGGTACATGTTTGCAGTCATAACCCAGATCATAATTGTTCGATGGCCAAACGACATATTATCACCACTATCAATGGGTTTCATCAATGTAGTTGCAATTATTTCAATTATATGGGTATTATATGTAGTCACATTTTGTGGTTACTGAAACAGAAAAGTGCTTTATTTATCCCAGAGGAGTATATACTAAGCCGATGGACAAGGAAGGCAAGATTGAGCGTTGATCCGGGTTCCTCATCGAAGGTACATGTAAATGATCCAAAATTAGAAAGAGCAGTCAACCGCAGGAGATTAATGAATATGTACGCATCCATTATTTCCCAATATGGGGATGTCCCAGAATTATGGGAGGTCTTTCAGTGTTACCACACTGCATTGGTGGATGAGGTTGCTAAATTAATGTGTACTAGAGAGCCATGTGAGGTTGAAGTAGCAGCTGATAGAGCAATATCTGATGGCGCTTTAGAAGTGGGTGCAAAGGGGTGGAAAACTAGAGAGCCGAAACATCGAGGAAATAAGCGGTTGAAAAGTGTGCTTGAAGGCAAGAAGCGGTTAAAGCATCGGGGCGGTCGTAAGTGTGGCAGTGTAACATTGTCCCAACCAGTAGCTCGTCACTTGATTCTAGAGGATGAGCCAGAGGTACAATGCATATAAGTACTCATATTTTATTTTCTTAAATGACCATTTTATAACAGTTTATTTTGCTCCCTCACAGGTATCAAGCGAGGATGAGCTGTTGTCACAACTTGGGAAGTATAAAAGCCTCGAAAACTTGTAGTATTTTTGTTGTATCGGGTTATAGGTGAGACCACTGTTGTTGAGGTTCTATTCGAACTTTTGATGCATGCTATTACAAATATAGATCTTATCAGAATTTGACTTAAATTTTTGAATGTTGTGCAGGTCTGCTAACTTTTGATGATTGTCCAGATAATATCACAAAGAGAAGTAATGCAAGATTCTAAGTATATAGATAATGCTTTTGGAAAGGTCTTGATTTATCTGTTCCTGTAACACCCCAACTTTCTAAGTATACAACTGCAAGCAATGCAAGATCTCTGAATTGTGTTCCTTTACTTTTTGGCAGTTTCTGTTTCTGTTAAATTTATGTTCAACTCACTATCAAAATTTGCTTATGTAGAATGTTCCACAAGTTTGTGCATAAAATGCCCACCATAAGAGAAAAATCCAATTTAGATAGGTACATATAAGAAGAATGAAAAAATCCACTATATTGATGTACTTTGTGGTATGTACAAGTCAAATTGTGATTGACAAAACCTAAAATTCATAAATAGAAAAATTACAACATGCATACACCCTATAGACTTCTCTTTGGCGCTGCAACATGCATATATGGATCTGGAAATATTTGCAGAGAGCAGAGCAGAATAGCAAGAAGTATGATCCTTCTGCAGGGAGCAGAGCAGGCCTTCAAAAACGTCAATTATGAGGCTGAATAAGGCCTGATCAATACGTGACATGTGCTGGACTGGTGGTACACCCATCATGGGCTGTGGCTCAAACTTGCCATCTCTTTTATCCATTTCAATCTTGTGCTGAGTCTGCATTAGGAACAAAGAAACTAACCATGTCATTGAAACCTTAAAACTCCAATCTTGATGCAAAAATCTTCTATCTAGCACACACATTAACCAAAAAAAAAAAAAATACTAAATGCCTGTCCATCAATTGTTTGCCAATCAATTACGTAATACTTGGTTCAAAATTGTCAAAGTACAATTAGATTTTACCATCTCTCAGACTAATAATTTGATTTCAGGTCATGAGTTGATTTTGACTTTTTTGGTAGAAAGGATTTCACAACGTAGGAAAAATGGACAATCCTGATTTCTTCGTACTACATAGTCAATTGTGATATCCATCTGTTAAACCCATTATATGAAGTTCAGATGCTAAAGGGTTTTGCAATATTCTGTCTTTTTTATTGCATACCTGCAAACATGCACAAACCCTGCAGAAAGAAATCAAGGAAAAGAAATTAGTGCAGGATTTTCGCTTCATATCTCTTGCCTAAGTGAATTAAGACGGGTGCATTATAAGGCCTTACGTGCAATAAGTCAGATCAGCAAAACAGTTCAAACGCTGGGAAGCTTCTTGAAGTTCATCATTTCCACTTAAGCAAGCTATTATGGAAAATATACAAGCAAGTTGTTGGAGGCAGAACATGAATCCCTGCATACAAGACATGTCTAGTGAGGAACATTTGGAGGATAATGAAGCAGAGGAAGTGAGCAGCTATTCTTTGGTTAGAGAGAGAAGGGGAGAGAAGGTACAATAATGCAGTTGTCTGTAAATTGAACTGATCTTGCAACATAAACCGTGTCGAGGCCACTGAATTTCCAAAGCAACAGAAAACCTGAACAAAGTGAAGAAACCACATAAAATTAATTAATTACACAATCAAGAAGGGAGACTTTAAGCCTGAGCATCTCCTTTTTCTTTTATTTTCATTATGAGAGAAAGGCTCATAAAAAGACCAAAGGGAAAAATCAAATAACTGCAATACCTCAGTGCAAAGACACAATTCAGGGCACTGACTTTCTCCACACCTACCACTGCAGGGCATATAGCCCGCACAGCATACATACCTATACAACAGGAGAAATAATAAATTTTGCCTAGTTTGTATTGATAAATTAATCAGCAGAACATTCTTACCCTCTTCTAGTTCTAGTGCTTATTTGATGGCTATCCTTTTAGGCCATAATTTTATAAACTTCCTCTGAATATTCTTTGTGCAGGCTACGTAATTACCCACTAATGACTAGACAAAATGATACGCTAAAGACAATTAATTGATTTATTTATCTGCAGGCATGTCCATAGCCATCAGAAGATAGTCTCTCTTTGAATTAGCATTTTTCTTGTCTTTTCTCAGCAATCAAATACGGCTAAAAGCTAATCAGACATTCAATTCGACAAAATAAACACACACACGCCCCATGTGATGACATTGAATAAAAGAAAAAAAAAGAAAAACGACAAAAAGATAATTTCAGAGTTGCTTACGTTCTTTGAGAAGGTCGAATGAGATTGAAAGCCCCAGAAAGCTTGGGTATTTGGGTAAAGACTATCCCATGAGTATTTTGAGACCTGGGTAAGACCTAAGCTTGGGTATTTGGGTAAGGAAGGGCCGGTGGGTAAGACGATGAGAGCAAGAGGAGCTCAACATGAGTTCCAATCCCGGGGGGGTCAGGGTCCGATTCCAAGAAGTTACGAACACTTGCGTCAAAGACAGGCAGATAGAGAGAAGAGTGGGGAGTGGAGTTGGAGAGGAAGGAATTGACCACGCAGAAAAAAAAAAGGAGCTCAAAGTCAGCTTGAACGAAAAGTAAGGGATTGAGCAGCCAAGCCATGGAGAGCCAAGCCGGAAGCCTCAAAAAATTCATTAAATGAGGTGGAGCATTTTTCACCATTGGATCTGAAACTTGAATTTTCAGCCATCCATTCGGTAAATTCGGAGGGAGCTGCCTTCGGAGGGAATCCGTTCCCCTCCTATAACGATGTCGCTCTCAATAGTTGCTCTATCTGCTTGCTATGGAAAGCCAAGGAAGTCCCATGACCTTGTTGTGTGGAGCTTTTTCGGTTCGCTGGGAAACACGGATACTACGCCATCCCTTCCTGCATAGTTATTGTTAAGATACTCTTGTCATTGATCTAGAAAACTTGGAACTGAAGACCATGGGGGAAGATTAGGTCCATCGACCGGCCATTTTTTGAGCTTGTTGCTCTATTAGCTTTGCTGCAAATCCATTGAAGCTCCTCTTGTAGCTATAAAGCAGAGATTCTTGTCCAGTATTGCTGAGTTCAATTGCAAAAACTCAGGTTAAAGGCCAGGCACATTTCAATTGCAAAAACTCTGATTGGTTTTTTTTTTTTGGTCCTCTGAAAGATATCTTTTTGTCAGGAATGTATAATGAGAAGTCAGATCTAGAGATTACTGTCACAAGGCTGAAATAAATGTTGGGGCTCTCTTTGATGGTCGTTGTTGTCATGGAGGCTATTTGGGTGAAGTAGCAGGAAGTGTTGTCATTGTGTTGTTTGTACGAGAAATTCTGTGATGTTTGTACCTTATCATGTTTGTGAATCTGTAATGTATTTTATTCTGAAAAAAATGTAGAACTTGATATTACGGGGGCGTTTGTTTCTCTAATTTTTTGGGGCCCAAAATTTTCACCACACCAAACACATTTCACAAACCCCAATAAACTTCACACTTTTACACATACACTTCACACTTTTCACAAATCCCAATAAACTTCAACATTTAAAAGATTCCTAAAATTTTGAGAATATTCTTAAAATTTTGGTAAACAAACGCCTCCTATGTTAAGTGTAATAGCAAGTGGTAGTCTGTTCTGGAAGCATTATGACGTTTGTATGTACCAACATGAATACCACTTGATATTCTGTTAAGTGTAAGGTGGTATTCTGTTCTAGGAGCATTATGAAATTGTTGTCAATTTGTGGATGACAGATGTGATCCTTAAAAAACAGCCAAATTGCTGTAAAATTCAAGTCCCAAAAACAGCGAAAGTGCTGTCACATTGAGGACACAAACCTTCCATTTCATATGTACATATGAAATTGCCGTCAAATTACACATCAAGATAGCAACCTCACCAATGCAAAATACATATCTGCACATTGTTTCTCATCAAAATGGCATTACAACTTCCTGGTCAATGTTATAAACATATATGTCCCAACATTACAAACTACTTGCTTCTAACAACAAACTGCCATAATATCATTTCTATAAAATTCTCGAATTATGAACAACATTCCCAAAAAACATGAAAAAACAAGAGCAGGTGTCCATCTGCACAAGTTCTGCAAAATCTAAAAAAATGCTCCCAGCATCACGAACTCCCTTATCCGTCCAGAAATCGCCTTGAAACTGCATTGAAAATGCAAACTATAAGCAACTAAATATATGACATAATTAAGTTCCAAAAACCAAGTCCTTTTAACAAGTACAGAAACCAACTTCAAGGAAGCCAACAAATTGAGCAATAAAAAAACCAACAACATAGAGGCGAAGCTTTGCAGCAATCTAAAAAAAAAAAACATGTGACAAACCTCAACCCCTATATCATTAAACCAACGTGTAACCCTGCAAAAACCAAAATGAAAATCAGCAACAAAATACTTCTTGCGGTAAGCTCGGGTAGGACATTTTAAGGCTAAAAAAATGTGACTACATGGTGACATCCAACAAAACCACACGGTGACATCCAAAAAAGCATGAAGATAGGTTTCAGATCTGGAATGTTTAAATTGGGCGAACCTGTTTTCTTTCATTGGCATGAACAAGCAACCGCTGGAGAAAAAAATCTGAAACCACAGAAGATCTATCCCGTCGCAGCAGTTTAGGGTTTACAAAAGGGATAAACGCTTCTAAGAGGGAAGGGTCTTCAATCGAAGGCTGAGGCTTTAAGTCACTATCCAACAATACGCAAAGTTTCAATTAAATGGAAAGCTACATGTCGTTTTAAGAAATCCAGTTCAAATGGTAGAGGCTGATGTGGCAATGAAGGGTGACATGTTAAATTGAAGCTGACGTGACAATGAAGGGTGACGTGTCAAATTGAAGTTGATGTGGCAAATCATTTCGTTAGTTAAAGTGATGGAGGGTAATGGAAGGACCAAAATTTAAATGGAAAGAAAACTCAAAGACTAAAAATTCGACTCATTAAATTTTATGACTAAAAAAGAAAAAAAGGATAGAGCCTAGTGACTATAATGTAAATTTCTCAAAAACAAAAAATATATATTATCAGAGAAGCTACGAGAAAAGAGGGCAAGCTGGAAAAAGCCCCAACTGAGCAGTAGAGGAAGTACTGGAGAGGCCTCTTCATTACAAGACAAGATTTGTGGGCCAGTGGATACCTATGGAGCTTATCACATGTAATGACCCGCCCTAAAAGGGCCCAGCCCGCAAAAAAAAGAAAAAAAAAAGAGACACCAAACGTTGCGTTGCAATTAGGGTTATTTCCCCCTTTTGTTTCCCTAAAATCCTCCCTCTCCTATATTTTCTTTCCAATCTCTCTCTCTCTCAATTTTGTTTTGTTACCACCCACGAAATGTGAATGAGGTTCTACTTCTTCATTTCGACACTGAAAGGAGATTGGGTTTTGAGTTATTTTTTGGTAATTCTTTGAAAATAAGCGTTCAAGAAAGTGACTTTTCAGTGGAATTTTTCTAAAATGCCTGTTGTTTGAAAATTCATGTGCGCACAAATTTAAATTCTTTGATACTCGAAAGGTTATTAGATTTTATACGTGCACTATCATTTTTATTGTTTTGATGTGCTGAGAAATTGTGCAACTTTTTGTAATATGAAATTGTTGTGACTTCGTGAACTCATTTAAAAATTTTGAGCTTTTATGATATCGTTGAAATATTGGAATTTTTTTTGTCAGTATACTGTGAAAACTATTTTTGTGCTTGTGATATTTACTGTCTTCGGGCATATTTGATTTGATTTGATTTTTTTTTTTATGGTATTTGTACCTTTCGTTATACGTTGAGGTCTGTGTGACTATTTTGATACCATGTGGTATTTAAAGGTTTATGTGACTATTGATGATTTCTCTATATCGCGTGACCTTAGATAATTTGTTACAATTTATATTTTTCGATTCGGTCTAACTCAAGTTATTTTCTCAATAATATTTATTGTGATAATATTGTTATTCCTCTGCCCTTATTGACTTGCTACTTATTGAGCTAGTCCTAACTTACCATTTATTCTCATATTTTTAAGAGTTAGTATAAGACAATTAGAGTGATTTGAGGAGCTTCATATGGATTTTCATTTTGAAAGGGTGATTTTCATAATAACTGTTGGAGATAAATTTTGGAAAAGCATTACTTTAATTCTAATATATTGGATATGCTATTGATATTTTTGTGCTATGAGATTTGAAGTATTGATGTTTTGAGCATTTTTTATTTGAAACTACACAATACCTGGCTTTTCTGTCTTCTCAAGTTATAAAGTAGCTATAAAAGCTATGCATGTCAATGGAGTAGGTGATTTCGGATTAGCTCATGGCCGAATTTTGGGTTTTGTTGGGGTGAAAGTTTGTCTGTGGAAATTATCGTACTTACTTGATCTGACAAATGATTTTGAACTTGTCTGCAATTAAATCTTCAATCTTCGATAATCTTCAAGTCTTGTTGATCTCACACCTTGAGTCTTTGATTTCACAATAGAGCAGTCCAAATATTCTGCTTCATTTCTTTCAACGCCTCACAGCTGTTACAGAGTTTCTCAAAATCATAATGACCAATTGTCTAGAAAAAGCTATCTTATAGTTTTTTTCTAAACCCTATCTGTGATATAGCATGTGATCGTTAGGGACCTCAGATCTCGGCCATAGGATCACATGAAAAAACTTTTTTTTTTCCATTAATTCCCTTATATTCTTTTATTCCGAATTTTAGGCTTCTACTAATTGTAATCATGTCCATTAACATATCGCAATTTACCCCTGAGTATTTGAAATTGATTTGTGAAATCCTTTACGCTAACAATTATTCGTATATTTATCCTTCCATAATACTATATTCCACATGAGTCAATAAGATCGGAATCATATTACCGAAGCCCCTAACTCATATAATTCTCAATTCACTATCTGTAACTCGTTGGACTATCAATTGTTTCAAAAATAATTTCACAAATAAATAAATAAATAAATATATATATATATATATATTTTAATTTCGAAAAATATTTTCAAAAAATATCATTGGCCACTATATTCTTTTCTAGTCCAATCCTATATAGATATATTGAACGTACTGTCTCATCAAGAGACTGGTGGATTCCTTATTGAACATTTATACAAACCTACTTATTATGTACAAGACCCAACGTTATCTGGAATCTTTGACCTAGAAAGATCATCACCAAATGACTCGGTCAAAGCACAAGTACATAATAAAAAATCCATATAAACCTATCAGGTCTAAGGATATAATAAACCAATTGTGCTGAATACCTTCTTAACATCAGTGATCACTTCCAGAAGGTATTCATATTTGATCCTGTTCAGTTCATGTATTCTTACATTGCACCTACTCGTTTATTTAAGGCCACTGCCTCAATGACAAAGTCCATCATCCTATTAAATAGAGGCACAACGAGTGTAGAACTATCGTACATCAATATATACCTTGGTCTAGGACAAAATATCAAGTGAACAAGGAACCAAAGAGTCATATTTCTTGCCTTTGTTTCATTAATCATTGACATGACTTTTCTACAATGTCACTCAATAATATCTATGTAACATCTTATGTTACAACATATTACCCAATAAATAAATATAAACACGTGACATCTAAATAACTATTATTCAGATAAATGATTTTTAGGGTATTATGCTTACAGGGGGAGGGGGAGCTACAGTGCTACTAGGAGCCATCCCATCCCAATAGCGTATATTTGGAGTTCAATATGAAATCCTATTTTCTTGCAAGACGTGTTCGAATAAGAAAAACCTCTAGAGATAAAATCAATCTCGCCTCAACTTTCAATTTATTTTAGGCTTAAATGCATTACATACCTCTTTGGTATGACTTAGTTGCAAATATACCCCTGTGGTACAAAAATTTTGATTTATACCCTTAGGTGCAAATTTAATCCACTATATACCCTCCATCCACTTTTCGTTTAAAAACTTAACGAGAATTAATGACGTGGCTCACATGTAGACACTTGGACCAATATTTTTTAGACACATGTATTTTTGCCACCTATACTGCCAGATTAAAGAAAGAACAAAGAAAAACAAAAAACTATAAACACGTCAGATTAAAGAAAGAAAAATCTAAAAACTAAAAACTAAAAAACAAAAAGCCAAAAACAGAGAAACGGTACCCATTCTCCCCCCTTCGACAATTTTCCCCAAATTCACCCTTAGCCCTAAACCCACTGGTAGACGGAAGAGTGATGTTGGTTCGGCAGCTATACGTGTTGATTCAAAGAAGCTTTTCATTCTTTTGACTGCCACGATGGGTAAGCTGAACGGCACCGTACAAAAATGTGGGAAGAATGGGGGGAAGGGGGGAGAATAGGGGAATATGAGCTGGGAGTTCACTTCTCACACATTTTCATTTTTGTTCGTTGTGGTCGAGACGTTTCGTGCTGTATTCCAACTTTAATGTTTACTTTTAATAGCATATTCAAGCTCATAAATCTTGACCGTCAACTATGTTGGAAATGGGGCAATGAATCTCAGCTACTGAGCTTTGTGCTTGACAATAAACTGGCTTTTGTTCTAGCTTTCTACAATAGTGGAACAGCGGAACGTGCAAATGAATAATTTACTTCACAGATTGGAAAATTATAATAGATAAGTTGTAATCGGCTGCAAAATGCTTCAATGGTCAACTTTAATCGTTTTATAAGTTCAATTGTCTTAGTTCCATTTTTACCTTGATGTTAAAGAGAATGTTGGGCTACGGGTAAATTTGGGGAAACTGTCGAAGGGGGGAGAATGGGTAAGCTGAACGGTGCCGTTCAGTTTCTCTATTTTTTGTTTTATGTTTAGTTTTTAGTTTTTTCTTTCTTTAATCTGACGTGTTCATAGTTTTTTGTTTTTTTTTTCTTAAATCTGACATGGTAGGTGGCAAAAAGACGTGTCCAAAAAAATATTAGTCCAGATGTCTACATGTGAGTCACGTAATCACTTTTCGTTAAGTTTTTGAATGGGAAGTGGACGAAGGGATATATAGTGGATTAAATTTGCATCCTAGGAGTATAAATCAAACTTTTTCTACCACGGGTCATATCTGCATCTAAGTCATACCACAGGGGTATGTAGTGCATTTAAGCCTTTCTTTTATTACTGCTTGTCATGTTTCAATATCAAACCTAGTCCTTGTTCAATTTGGCTGTTAAATCAAACAGAAAGTTATGTGAATTGATCGAAATGCCCTTCCTAGATAAAATTAGAGGAAAAAATAATAAAATAAATAAAAATTTAAAAATAAATTGAGAAATGAAATAACATTTTTAAAATTTTTATTTGTATATTATTTTTATTGAATTTTTAAAATATTTTTAGTAACTTTGTTTTAGAGGGACATTTCAATCATTTTGTGTGTAGCTTTAACGACCAACTCAAACAAAGGGCGATGATTGATTATTTTTTAAATATCAATGGCGTAATAAAACAAATTAAAATTTGTAGGAGATTGATTGATTTTTGCCCATAGATATGTAGCGTAATATGATGTTCCCTTTTATTAATTAACGAATAAATATTTTTGAAATATTGAGAATTGGAGAAATTATGTAGGCAGGGACGAAATTTCTATTTTTAGACAAAATTATGTCTGTTTGGAGTTTGCACCCGAAGAGTTACATAACATTTGTCAACATGACCGGTCATTCCACAATGACTAAAAACAGGCCCTCCTTCTCTTCTTTGTTTACCAGAAAAAGAAAAAACCAAAAGATTTACTTCACAAGGCGGTGGACTCTAAAGCTACATCAGACACTCACATTGCCCTTCTAGAGAAAGCACCATTAATTTTGTATACCTTGTTCAGGTCGGCTATATATCAAGGAGGATCAGAATTTCGTGAGTTCCAATACGCATATCGAGATCATTGAAGTTATCCCTTTTGTTTTCCCTGAATATTCTAATAAAACAAGATACTGACCTCGTAAACATATTAGATCTGGACGCTTAGGAAAAAAACATATTATGGAGAATACTAATAGACAGTGGAAAATCTATTCACAGCCGAAACAGCTTCACAAGCATGCTCAACACGTAAAAACCATAAGATTCGTGTGAGAATTAGAAGAGTTAATGTTGACTACTCTCCATTATTAATGCTTCTGCGATCGGTCTCTCTAGCTATGTGTCGCATGTTTGGTCTTCACGTTAAATGATCGTCGCTGGATGTGTTTTGGAACTTAAAGCAGATTAACAAAACTTATATTCGTCAGTGCTAACCCTCCTTTTGTTCTAGAGAGAGAGGTTCCTTCTCTCTTAAACCCTCTTTCCTCTTTACCTGAAAAACCTCTCTTCTACTTTCTCCGATGTGGGAGGTGTTCGTCTCCTCCTCTCCTCCCTTCCCTCTCTGCCGGCCACGCCTCTGGTGGCTTAATTATGCTCTAGTAAGGCTTTTTGGACTATTTTTAGGCCCTTTTCTTGAAATCAAAGGAGGTTAGATCTCGGCCTTTCCGGGGGTCCTCGGTGCGCACGGCCTCCTTGGTGGGCTCTCCCTCCTCCAGGCGTCCAAATCTGGCCAAGACCAGCGGCATTCGGCCAGCGTGTGGATGTCATGCTCCTAGTCGCTTTTGCCTTTTTCTCTATCGGTTTGAATGGTTTTCGGAGGAAACCACCTACCCAACCGTGTTAAGCACCCCCAGATGACCACTTTTGCCTCGATTCGACACCACCTCGTCGACGTGTTGAGGCCCATGCGCACGCATGCCACCCAGACGCGAGGTGGTTTTGCCCTTGACCATTCCGCGAAGCTTTTATGCCGTCCCTGCTGCCTCCCCCTGTTTTGTGGACTTCTCCGACCGTTTTCCTCCAGTGGGTCTCCTAGCCCTCACCGTTTACTACATCTCGGAGCTGTCATTTATCCTCCTCCCCCTTATGCAGCCAGTCATTGCTTGAAAATTGTCCAGAAGGAGTCGGATCGTTGCTTAGAATGCCCTTCCTCCAGTTGAAGCCGCAATCGCCTTTTGCGGTGTTCTTATGGTGTCTTGGTCGTTTTGTGCTCAAATCTTGTGGTCGGTTTGTTTTGTATCCCAGTCTTTGTGACTAGTTTGTGGACCTCTTGTAGGATCTATCTTATTGTAGGGCCTCTTAGTTTGTTTAGGCTTTTTCACTGGCCTTTTTGTTTGTTTTATGTACTGTACTAGTTGTATTATTCTCGGTTATTAATATAATATTTTTGTTGTCTAGAAAAAAAATAAAAATAAAACAAAAATTGTATTAGAATTGTCTTCAAATTATAGTATCTAAAGTCAAAAGAACAAAATTGTAATTAATGATGTGAATATATATGCAGACGACTAATTAATGACGTAATTATATACGCATTGCTAAAAATTCAAGAGCGGATAATTGCGGGGGAGAAAAAAAGAGGGTATCGTTGTTATGTGCTGCAAGGAAAAGAAAAAAAGGAAGGAAAAAATGACAGAAGACTGCCTTATCGCTGATCTTATAGATGATCTCATAGGAGATTTTACCCAACTAAAATAAAATATCCATAAGGATAAATTAAATCAAATCAAATCTAGCGCAGACCACCAAAAGATATATATATATGAAAACACATTCATCGGGAATTATTAAATACAAAAGCATCTTCACGATGTACGTCAACTTCTTTCTCTAAAGTCTAAATCCTTTCTCTCATCTTCCTCATCCTCTATCCTTTGGAACCTTTCTCAGATAGCTTATATGGAGTCAGCAGCTAGCTTCGTGCATGGGCCATAGCTTATACCTCTCTAAAGACACTTTGCACAAAGCACCGAGAGTCCAAATGCCCTGCATGTCACGCATACTAATCCTCACAAGTCCCTACTCTTATTTCTTTTTGAAGAATCTAGAATTGTCTTAGAAACCAAAAACCCAGAAGAACCCAACATGACAGGACTTCAAAAACAGATAGGCACTTAACTGTGGGCCCCAAGTATTGAGAGAGATAACGACAAATAAATAGCAAAATAATTCTTATTTTTAGATACAAGCAAATAGAGTGCAAACTCAACAATTATATGTGCTGAAAATATTCTCAAAATAATCAATCACACCAAGCCAGCACAACACAAGCAATTTTTACATGAAAAACTTCTCTGATGTGAGAAAAAAAACCATGGGACCTAGTCCAATCAAAATCTCCACTATCAACCAAATAATGGGTACACAAAGTCTTCTCTAGTCACAACTTGAGGCTACAACACATATCTCTTTCAGATGACTTCAATCTTGGCAAATAAAACTAGAATTAGAGAGAAAATACCAAAACTCATGGTCACTAGTCACGAGCACGAACTCTAGTTCCCGAGTTTGTAATCTGATCTTCACCGTTCAGATTATAGCTCATTGTGTTGTAAACATATCTTCCTAATTTCAGCTCGATCGGACCACAGACAAAGCAGTATCAAGCTTTTGATGAAACCTAGGCATGAATGAAAAAAACTGCCATTTTTCTCCTCTCTTTCTCTCTTTCATCCGTGTAACTTAAAACTCATCCTTAGGATTAAAAGTTAAAACCCTAATGGGCTTTGAGCCTTAGTAAAAGACCTCAATTGAGCTTTCCTCCACATGGAAGGAATTAACCTAACAAATCTCCCCCTTCCAACTATGTGGGGGGAATCACCATCCCGGCAATCGAACTACAAACTTCAAGCTTCTGCCTTGGTAGCGCTTTGTCAACATGTCAGAACCATTATCATCAGTGTGAACTTTTTGAAGTTTCAGTAAATTATCGTTCAATGCATCTTTGATGCAATGGTATCGAATATCAATTTGTTTCGATCTTTCATGGAAACTGAAATTCTTAGCAAGATGGATAGCACTCGGCTATCACAAAACAACACATACCTTTATTGCAATAAGTTCTTACCAAAATGGAATTCTTACCTGGTTATCTCATGAACTTCTTTGTTTATATCAACTCTTTTGCTACAACAAGTTCTGTCTCTGTCGTAGAAAGGGCAATACACTTCTAAAGTCTTGATTGCCAAGCTATAGCTCTTCCTGCAAAAGTGATCAAATAACCTGAAGTAGACTTACGAGTATCCAGATCTCCTGCCATGTCTGCATCTGTATAGCCAACTAGAATGGTTGTCCAATTCCAAAACCATGTCTAACATTGGAAGTACCTTAAAGATACCTCATGATCCATTTAACTGCATTCAAATGCTCTCTTCCCGAATTTGGCAAGAATCAAATAACTACACCAATTACATGGGCTATATCTGGTCTTGTGCAAACCATCGCATACATCAAACTTCCTACTGCTAAGGCGTAAGCAGCCCATGACATATCTTCCTTTTCTTCATCTGTAGAAGGACATTGCTCGGTGCTCAGTCTAAAGTGGGTAGCAAGAGGAGAATTAATCATTTTAGCGTTGTCCATATTGGAAGCACTTTCTCAATGTACTCCTCTTGTGATAGATACAACTTTTTGGTATTCCTGTCATGACTGATTCTTATGCCAAGAATTGTCTTCATTAGTCCCAAGTCCTTCGTGGCAAAGGACTTACTCAACTGCTTCTTTAGCCTGTTAATCCTTAAAGCATTCTTGCCAACAATCAACATGTCATCCACATAAAGTAGAAAAATGATAAAATCATCATCAGAGCAATGATTGAAGTTTTCTTGTAGCCTTGCTCCACTATAATAGACTTAAAACTTCTTATACCACTGTCTTGGTTCTTGCTTTAGTCCATATAAACTTTTCTTCAGCTTGCACACGTAATCCTCTTTCCCTTTCACTTTGAAAACTCTCTAGTTGCTCCATATAAATCTCTTCCTCCAAATCACCATACAAGAAGGCAATTTTCACATCCATCTGCTCAACTTCTAAGTCAAGACTAGTTGCTAGCCTGAGAACAGTACGAATCGATGACATCTTTACAATTGGAGAGAAGCTCTCATCAAAGTCAATACCTTTTCTCTGACCGAAGCCTTTGACCACCAATCTAGCCTTGTACAGTAGCCGTGAAGTGAATTCACTTTGCTTCACCTTGTAAATCCACTTGTTCTTCAAGGCTTTTTTACCTTTAGGTAGCTTCACCAACTAAAAAGTGTGGTTATCGTGTAGTGACTGCATCTCATCTTGCATGGCCTCAACCTACTCTGTCTTATGTTCATCTTCCATAGCTTTTGTAAAACACTCGAGCTCTCTCTCGTCCTCAATAGCACATATTGTTTTGCTGAATACCTGGTGGAAGGATGTTGGTCTCTGGCAAACCTCTTGGATGAAATCTCTAGTGGAATCTTTGGCACTCTCAACTGCTTATTAGTGTCAACATCTAATTGAACACGTAAAGGAGCCTCCACATTGCCTGTACACTAGTGGTCATCCTGAACATCATTATCAACTTGAGTTGGCAAATTGTTCAAAGAATTTGGATCCATGTCAATCAAACTATGACCCTTTTGAGACACAGATTTCTATACTTTCTCAATATCCTGAATTGTCTAATATTTTATAAACACGACATCTCTACTTCTCACAACTTTCCTCTGAACTGTATCATAAAATCTGTATACAAACTCATCTTGACTGTAACCAAGGAATATAAATTGCCACATCTTTACATCTAATTTAGACCTTTCATCTTTGGGAATATGCACAAATACTTTACACCAAAAACACACAAGTGATTATAGGAAATAACCTTACCTATCCAAACTCGGTCTGGTACCTCAAACTGTAGAGGAACGCAAGGTGTAAGATTCAACCCATAAATAACTGTGCTCAACACCTTAAGGATCTTGGCAAATTGGCTTGTGAAAGTAAACATCTTACTCTCTCAACCAATATTTTGTTCATCCTTTCAGCTATGCCATTCAACTGAGGAGTTTTTAGAGTAGTCTTTTGAAGCAAAATATCCTGCTGTTTGCAATACTCATCAAAAGCACCAAAATACTCTCCCCTATTATTTGTACGAATGCACCTCAACTTCTTCCTAGTTTGTCTCTCAACTAAGGCTTGAAATTATTTAAACACAATCAGGTTCAGTTATTATGCTAAGCACTATTGTGCTAAGCGGTATTAAGCAACCGTGAACATTCAAAGCTAGAGATCCGGAAACCCAGAACACGCCACATCATTTAAAATGAAGAGACACATCCCTTGACCCTATTAGAGGCTAACCCGACCCATTTTGAAAATTCAAATAACCCAGACCCGTCGGTCTCTCTTCATTTCACGATTTCAGACCCGGATCTCCTCGTCGCCCAGCCTTTGAATCTTTATCCCCTTTTGAAATTGAACTACACTTCTTCCCTTATAAGCCGGGTTCTTTTTCTTTGTTTTGCAAACTGATTTCTTCTCTTGCAACGTAACAAACCAGATCCAGCGATTTTGAAATTTTGCAATGATTTGTGTTATTGAGATTTTTTGTTGTTGTCTTGCAATGATTTTTGTTACTGCAATTTTTTGTTGTTCTCTTGCAATGAAAATATCGATTGGGAGGATTGAGAATGGTCTGAAAGACATTGGACCAAGCTTTGTGCTATTGTCATTGAAACATGGCGCAGAAAAAGTGTGGAAATTGCTAGAATTGTTGAGCTTGTACTCATAATTTCATATGCATTCCAATCATCTCTAGTTATTGTTGGTTTTCAGCAGTTTTCTTTATGGCCGTTAATATACGTACGACTATTTTCACTTTGAAAATGAATGAAAGCATTTGTACAATATTTGGACCCAGTTTTAGTCTTCCTTCAGTTTCATCGGTTTTTACTTTTGGAAATAAAGAGTAGGAGTATAAATCGGACTGTTTCCTTGTCTTCTTCTATGGCCAAATGAAATTTACAAGTTTCAGGCTCTAGTTGAGCTAGGGTGCACACTTGATGAGGGCCTAGTACCCTTTTTCATTGCTCTATGTGGGCCTCGAGCCCATTAGGAACTTTTGGATTGTAATGGCACCTGCACTTTTTGTATTTTCATCCCTTTGCACCGCCTTAGGGTTGGGTGATACAAAAACTATTGTATTTGGCATCTATAAGAAGAAGGATCTCCAGAAAGATCATTTGTGAATCCTTTTGCTTATCTTACATTTTTCAGTTTGATTTATTAAATGCTTAATTTTTATGGCTTTATTACTTGCTTTCCCACAACACCAAATGTTTCTAAAAATAGTAGCAGACAAACAAAGGAAATGGATTTGTTCATGTCTTCGGTGTTGTCTTATAGGAGTGGTAGCATTGGTGCAAACGTCCCACACCCTTCCATTACATAATGTAAGTGTGGCATTCCAACTCAAATTAGGACTAGCAAGACGCCATAAAATAAAGGACGTTGTTTCTATGATTGTTCCCAGTTTAGAAAACAGGTAGTATGTGTCATGTTCATAATAATACTTTTTTGCATGTTGTTGTTAACTCTCTCATTTAAATTAGTAAATACAATTTTGTAGAATGAAACTGCTTGCAACTTTTTTAAATGGTATAACCAATCTAATCCAGTACCTGAAGATGTACACCTGTGCGGTCCTATTGAGGAAAACAAGAGAATGGACCACCGGCTGAACACCATGGAAGATCTCCTAGCAAGAATGGAGGATCTCCTAAAAAGAATGGTGAAAAAGATGCGAGTGATGGAAGCGTAGCTTCATACTAGTGAAGAACTATGTGTCAAAGAGATTGAACATTCTAAAATGTTAAGGATCACGTTGATTGGTTCATGAGTGGGTTTTGTTTTATTTATTTATTTTTGTCTTGGGCTTTCTTGGTTTTGGATGACATACTCAGTTAGTTATGTAAAAAACTGCTCGTGAACAGTTTGATGATTGTTATGTCATATTGTTTGTGATTTAGAGACTTTTATCTAGTTTATGCCATTATCTATAGTTATGGAAGTGATTGTACCTTTATAGTATCAAGCTTTGATTGTACTTGTATCTGGATAAGTCTTGATATGCTTGTACTTTGGGTATTCATATTGTTTCGTTTGACATAATAGTTATCTTGGCTTGATTAGAATGGAGTGCATTGTAAGAAGTTGGTTTACTGACAGGTCCTTCAAAAGAAACATCATGTAGGCCTAATCACCAGTACCGGCACCGTTCACCGGTGACGGTGAGCAAAATCCCTTGTTAGCAGGGATTTGTCGATGGCGGTGAAACCGCTCACCACTGGGTGATTTCACCGCTTCGCCACTCTTTTTTTTTTAACATGCATATCAAAATGACATCGTTTCTTTTAGTGATTTTAAACCTAACCTAACCCTACCTCTTTCTCCTTCTTCCATCACACAACAGTTAGCTTTGCCTCTCTCCTTCAGTCGCACGGCGTACGGTACGCACTCCCCCTTTGTAGCAGCTAGCAAGCAACGGCCACAACTCTCTTTAGCTCTCTCTTGCCCAGCAACTCTATCGACTATCGCTCTCTCTCTCTCTCTCTCTCCCCCCAATTTTCTTGCGATTTGATATTATATTTGCGTTTTAGTTGAGATTTGTTGGGTTTGTAGAAATTTTTTATTTAGGTTTTTTTTTATTTGATTGATATTTGGAAAGCTTTTCAAATATGTGGAGATTTTCTTGCGATTTGGTATTGATTATAGGGGTTGCAATTTTGGAATTTTTTTCGGCTGTTTATGAGATTTCAGGTTTGGAAATTTTTTTTGAGAGCTTTTCAAATCTGTGGCATTTTTCAAGCGAATGTCAATGCGTAGAATCTATAGATTTGGTTGCGATTTACAAGGGTTGCAATTTTAGAAATTTTTTTTAGGTTGTTTACGATTTGGTTGAGATTTCAGATTTGGAAATTTTTTTGAATTTGGATTTCGATTTGGTATTGATTACAGATTGGATTTCCATTTAGTATCGATTTTTTTGTGATCTCCAGTGTAAGGGTGGTAACTGCTACCACCACTATTGAAACCGCCACCGTTAGGTGCTAGTTTCCTCCCTTCACAGTGGTGGGGGCGGTGTCCATTTTTGGACAACCGGCCATAGCGGTGGTGGTGGAGGGCATAACTGCCACCGCCACCACTTATGCACAGCCCTAACATCATGGATGCCGTTTTGGTAGGCCTTATAAATATGGTTTAGTTTTAGAGTTTACTGACAATGGTTTTGTCTTTGAATACTCTAATGCAGGGTCTCTCTAAAGTATGCCTGAGGTGTAAGTCTTCTCCATTTTTGTTCAAAATTTTGGTACTTTTACTCTTTACATATATCAAATCATAAATACAAGAGATAGTTTATTGATATTTACACTTGAGTAGCACTCAAATTGACTCTGCTTGAATTGATTGTTACAGAATTGACTCTTCCCAAAATCTAAAACCTTTCTAGACAGTCCGTAGGAAAGATATGTTGTTTGTTACAGAAGTGATCCAAAAGATAACCATCTACACTGCCTGTGGGAACTCCATGATCCTGACATTCCATGGGATCGGCCCCATATTGATGATGGGAGCAGAGATAAAGTCCTTTCTTTTTTTGCTAAATTGGAACAGACGATGAGTGGAAATAGCGTGATTATGTGTTAAACTTCTCATTCCTGTTTGTGTTTGATTTGATAGATTATAAATAAGGTAGACAACTATAGATGTAATGTTTTAGTCTCAAAACTCTCCTGTGAATCTTGCAGGACTATGATGGGATTGCAAAATTAAATCATGCTGCTTAGAAGTATGAATTCTGTAACAAGTAGAAATGCCCAGACATGGGTGTCATTATTCTTTAGTTTGAACACGTGCTTACCTACGAATCTTGTTATGACTTTATATCCTTAGAAATCTATCTCTTCAGTCTATTGTAATTAGGCAAATGACTTAAGCCCTCATTCAACAATGTGAAATCGTTGTACATAGACCATTACAAATACATCTTTGTCACCAGATCAGAAATACCTCGTAACTTTGCAATGGTTGTTGAAAGAGGATGCACTTGACTGAGATATTTCTCTGAACATTTGATTGTCTATATAAAACTTTCCACAAACCGTAGGAGAGAGATCTATTTTCTTCACTGCTACTTCTACATTAACAGATCAACATGAAGATTTTTGTTTACCCTACTATCGGGGGCTTGTCTTAGAATCTGTCCTAATTACGAACTGCCCTTTATAGATCTCATTCTAAGTGATTTCATCCATGCTATTGGGGACGCACATGTTTATCTCACTCATGTCTGACCTCTATAGGAGTAGCTTCAGAAACTCCCAAGTTTACAAAAGCTTCAAAAACTCCCAAGTTTACAAAAGCTTTACGACTATACAAGTTTCCTCTCAAATATCTGTAGTGCATTCAGAAATGTAATTTTTTTTTTTTAATAATTGCAATAATGTTGAAAGGACTTATAGTAGTTTTCAGATAGACATATAAAGATGTAATGAGTGACATAAGTTGCAGAGGTGGTATTGGTTCCTCTTGTACAATTTTAATTTGTAATACCCATCATGTAATATAGGGTTTCTAAACAGGTTACAAAACGACATTATTGTCTCGTTACAATATCCAAACAGGATATAAAAGAGCGTCTTATTACAGTAACAAAAAAAATTGTAAAAGGGACATATATTATGATGGAAAGTCAGGCACAATCGGTGAATAGCAACACAACCACGAGCTAATTTATATCTAAATCTTATAAGCAAAGTAATTGCAACTCAAAACAACGGTAGCTTAAGGACAAAAGCATCCCAAATGCAAATAATACAATTCGTGCAACAAAGTTTAGCTCATGGAAGGAGTTGTACAACTCGCCAAGGCTCATAAATCGTCTACTTAGCAATTCGTCCTTCCTGTCATCCTCGTCCTTACTCTCGTTGGATGTCTATGAAGGAGGAATACACAAATATAAATGTTACGGTAATGGTAATGGTAAATTTAAATTTCAACTCTAAGCATCAAATTAGAGAAGATACCTCTAATTCATCAAGTAGTTGCAAACAATGAGACACTAGCTGTGATTAAGCACGGTCAACACTACGGGCATGGGCACGACCACGACCATGTGAACTCCTTTGCTCAACTTTGCTCTTTAATCGCTTATTCCCTTTATGCTTCGGTTCCCGTGTCTTGAAACCTTTTGCAACAATCCCCGTATCAACATCCACTTTAGAACCCGTGCTAATAGGGGCAGAAGGATCTTCATCATCCAACAAAAATTGAGCAAGATTGTGTTCTAGTGTAGGTGGTAACGATCAAAGATTGGCCAAGATTTAGTTCTATCCCCATTATATTAAATAGATGAAGTGTACTAGTTTATATATCTCCTATGGTTTATCACCTTTAGCAACGTCGGATCAACCGTAGCTAATCAACGCAACTGACTACCTATCATATTTTCTCCATCTAGCCAGAATATACCTATCAGGATAGAGAATGAATCTCCCTTTTGTTTAAGCACCCATATAATATGACTGCAGATGACTCACAAAAATTAAACTGTTTGTAACTACATTGGTGAAACTCATTCTCCTGTCTTGATCACATAACACTTCCCTATTGAATAATCATGAATGGCGTCTTGATTGCATGCCTGTACCTTTACCTCTTCGGTCCCAATAATTTCCCTCCGATAGTCAAGATAATTAACTTTTCGTGCTTGCTTTACAAAAATAGTCAACATAGTAGGATTGTAGACTTCTCTCTCATGATAACATAACAGGTCCCCAAATGGTTTAGCGTGTACTGTCTTGAGCATCTGAAAATTTACCCGTGACTCGTTGTATCGCAACTCATCGACTGCTCATTAGAAATTTTTTAGGAATCGATCCATATTCTTAAATGTGTTCAAGTACCTACGCAATGTCACATTGAAACTTTCACTTAACTAGGTCGTTTTTTTCCTAGCACAGAAAACATTGCATATGTACTTTGGTGCCCACTTCTTACGCTTTTCATATATCTTCTACAACCATTTAATGCCTTGGAGTTCATACTCGTCAATCATTTTACTCCAACACTGTTCAAAGTTATCTACCTCATGGTCGAACAAAAGCTTCAACTAGTCTCTTTTAAAGCTCTTGTTGCCAAATAGGGGTCCCAAATTCTTTAATAAATTTTGAGATATATGCCACGAACATAAAAAAAATGGTATGTGTCTGGTAGTGCAGATGCGATTACAGCTAGCATACTTGCATCTTGATTCGTAAACAGAGATTCGGGAGCGTTCCCATTCACACACTCAACGAATGTTTGAAATAGCCAACTGAATGTTTGCATTGTCTCATCAAAAAATAAGCATGCCCCGAACATGACCGATTTTCTGTGATGATTCACCCCTAGGAATGCTCCCAATGGCCTTTGCTTGTTGTTGGTCTTGTATGTGGTGTCAAATAACACATAGTCCCCAAAGATGGTATAGTCGTTTTGCATGACATAGTCCTACCAGAAGATATTAATAATGTACTCCTCTTCATCCATCATGACCCAAAAAAAGAACTCTGAATCTTTCTTCAGCTGATCACCGAACTAATTAACAAGAACATCGGCTACACCAACCTCCATTGTTTGAGTTCTTATACCATTTAGATAATTTTTCTAGTCTTGATGAGTGAAGACCACATGTTGTCTACCCCCAGCTTGCACGCCATCAAGTTGTGGGCCAGTTTAGGGCCGAATGCTGTTGTATCTGAAGCTATAGCCTTCACACGTTGCAACTCACTCATGTGTCTTTGAGAACAGAGCATGTGAACTTTTGAAGGTGTCGCCAACTCATGATTATGTTGCGAACACCATTCAAAGATGCAATACTTTCCATTAGGATTGCCATTAAACAGTAAAACTTGTGAGGCACCCACATCTTGCATTTCGTCGCTCTCGCTTCACTGGCACAAGCAAATCCTTTTCTTTTTTTATCTCTTCTTTACTACAAACAAAAGCTCTGCTAGTCCAATACCATGTTTGAACCCGGTACGTTTATGAGTGCTGAACCCTTTGATTGTTGCGTACCGATTATACCAATGTAAGCATGCTTGATGTCCTTTGACACTAGGCTCCAAACATCTACTATCTCTCGGTTGTCTGCTTGTACCATGTCACCTGCACGTACAAACTAAAGAAAATGATTAAATAAATCTTGATACCATTTAAGCTGCTCAAATAAAGGACAACCCAACTCACCTTCTAGGTTAGAAGTACTACTAGACCCTCGTCTATTGATATTAGGATTAATCCCTTCCATTTCAGTCATATTGTCCCCTTATAATCCAAATAAAAATTGACCTGACAACCAAAAATTAGTCTTGCAAGCACCAATATAAAATAAACAACATACATATCAATATAAAGAGAGAGTGTATAATCCAAAACAACATTCAGCTTAAATATGTATGTATAACCCAATAAATGAAATCTAGGACCTTTTACTAAAAAGGAATCTCTCAAAAAATAATTTTATTTCTTCATTGGTATTACAGGTACTAGGTAGTTCCTATCAGCATGATCTTCGAATTCTACTCACAGGAAAACAATGGAAATAGGCAAACAAGAGAAAATAGCTTCTATCAATTCCTTTTTTTTTCCTTACAAAACCGAGAAAATATTATTGTAATTGTATTATGTTACTATACTCCAGTTTTGTATCTTTTGTGATTTCCAAAGTTAACATCTAAGTGGGCACACTACTTCAAAAGATTATGAACTGAAGGTAGGGAAATTCTCATAACAAACCAGAAACTGAATTGCCTAAGTACTTAGGCCAGTTTGGATCGCTCCTCCAGAAGCAGTTTAAAATCCCAGGCCACAAGAAATAGAAAACAACACGAAATCTTCAGCGTTATTTTGGAAAAATAACCTCTGAATTTGGAAAAAAAAAAAGAAATCAAAGAATTTCATTTTCTGTTGTGGTTCAGGAACTTCAGCAACAAAAAAATTTAAGCACTACAAAAAATATTTTCATCGTTATAGAACAAGAGAGGGCAATATTTTCATCAATATACAACTAGAGAGGGCCATAACTCCCTATCCCTTGAAGAGAAATATAAGCATGCACAATTGAAAAAGTAATCCTATAATGCTACTGCATAAAAGACTCACACCTATAACATGAAGGCCTCTGAATATCCTCCTATAATGACATTCTAAATAAAGTTTTGTACTTTATCATGAGAAGAATCTCATAACAGTGCAACGTAAAATCAACATTCAGCAAGAACCAGCCACTCTAAAAAATGGGGCAATATCGAACAAACTATAAACATTCTCTTTAAGAGGCAGTATTCTTAAGTGATTAAGAAATATCGATTGCATATTCTTATATTGTTTGGCCAACAAGAACATATATACAGAGATTTAAGGGTGCAGAACAAGGGTCAGTGATATATCAAGTTTGTAAAACAAAGATTGAAACCCTACTTACATGGGAAGATTCAAGGGTTGGGCAAGCTAGGCGACGATGAGATCCGGGTCTGAAATCACAAAATGAAGACAAACTGCCGATTCTGGGTGATTCGAATTTTGAAAACGGGTCAAGTCAACCTCTAATCGGGTCAGGAGATGGTCTCTTCATTTTAAATGACGTGGCATATTCTGGGCCACCGAATCTCTAGCTTTGAATAATGCTTAGCATAGTAACCAAACCTGAACACAGCCAACACTTGGTTTTTCTCTTCAAGAAATATACTCATAACTTCCTTGAATGATCATCTATGAAGGTTACAAAATAACTTAAGTCACCAGTTGTTCTTGTCTTCATAGGCCCATACACATCTGAATGCACTAAATCCAGTATCTCTAACTTTATCAAAGGACAGAAATTCTTGAAGGAGACTTTGTTCTGCTTCCCTAACAAAAAATGAATACACATTTTTAATGCATATTTTTCAACCCAGATAGTAAACTTTTCTTCTCAATATGGCTAACCCTTTCTCACTCATGAGAGCATCCTTGTGTGCCATAATTCTATTGTACCATCTTCTTCTATCACAATGACAATGTTGTTGGAGATTTTTGCCTATATAATGTACAATACAGAGAGCTTCTTGCCTCGAGCCACAACCATGGCACCCCTAGTGAGCTTCCACTGGCCATCACTAAAAGTTCTACAATACCTTTCTTCATCAAGTTGACCTACATAAATCATGTTCAAACAAATGTCACGAATATGTTTCACATCTCTTAAAACCAATCACGTGCCATTATTCATCTCAAGATACACATCTCCAATGCCAGTGACTTTAACCAAACAATCATGCCCATCTTTACAGTTCCAAAATCACAACATATATAGGCTGTAAAGAAATCCTTTCGAGATGTAGCATGAATGGAGGCACCACTGTCAATCACCCAACTAATCTAATGGCATGCAACATTTATCACCTTATCATCATAAACAATGAAGAAATCTATAGGAGTAGTGCTAGCAACTCTATCATCACCATCTTTGTCAATCTTGTTCTTCGTTTCATTCCCATTCTCATTCTTGTTTTCTCTCTCGAATTGCCTGTAATATTTCTTGATGTGTCCCTTTTTTCCGCTATGATGACACCCGACATTGGAAGATCTGTTGGACTTGTTTATGTCTTTATGTCTTTATCTCTATTCCTCACACCTCTGCTCTTACTTCTCCCCCTATTTTCTATAACCAAAACTTCTAACTGTGAAGAGGATATCTGTGATTTTCTTCTCATCTCTTCATTTAGCAGACAACTCTTGGACATATCGATTGTGATTACACCATCTATGGCAAAGTTGGACAAAAAAGTTATGAGCATCTCCCATGAGTACAGTAATGAACCAAGCAACCATAACCCCTGTATCTCATTATCAAACTTAATACCCATTCCAACTAACTGATTAATAATTCCTCGGAACGTTTTCAGGTGACTAGATAAAGGAGTCACATCTTGTTATCTCAAAGCCATCACCCGCTTTATTTGAAACATCTTATTATTTTCATTTTTTCTAGCATACAACTGTTTAAGCTTACTCCATAGAGTACATGCATGTGTCTTCCCACTAATATGGTTAAAAACATTGTCATTTACCCACATGTTGATATAACATAGTCCATTTTGCATCGGACTTGTTTTCCAATTTTTCAGTAGCAAACATCGGTACGTAATAATCTTTTACATAAAGAAGTTCCCCATTGAGGTTAACCATTCTACTCACATTTGCTTCCATAACTCAAATTGTCAACCAAACAACTTTGCAACGTGGCTCTGATACCACTTTATTAAGAGAGCTAACGATAAACAAACCATAACTTCTCTCTACAAGCTCTCAATTATATCTAAACTTTACCCATTCACAACTAACTGATTAATAATTCCTCGGAACGTTTTCAGGTGACTAGATAAAGGAGTCACATCTTGTTATCTCAAAGCCATCACCCGCTTTATTTGAAACATCTTATTATTTTGGAAAGCAAGGAGACCATTGTCATTTACCCACCATAGTCCATTTTGCATCGGAGTTCAGTAACATCGGTACGTAATAATCTTTTACATAAAGAAGATCCTCCAATTTTTTCCTTCCATATATGATAATTTGAACCATTGAGGTTAACCATTCTACTCACATTTGCTTCCATAACTCAAATTGTCAACCAAACAACTTTGCAACGTGGCTCTGATACCACTTTATTAAGAGAGCTAACGATAAACAAACAGCAGAATAAAATCTTCTCTCTAGATACAAGCAAATAGAGTGTAAACTCAACAATTATATGTGCTTGGGAACCTAAGGTCACCGCTATTCAAGAAGCTAAGGACTTGACAAAGCTTTCATTGGATGAACTCATGGGCTCTCTCATGACACATGAGATGAATCAAGTAAAAGAAGATGAGGATGAAGGAAAAGGAAAAGAGGCATTGCCTTGAAAGCCTCATGTTCAAATGATGATGAGTCTTCCAAAGATGATGAAGAAATGACATTGTTCACCAAGAGATTCAAGAAGTTCTTCCGGAAAAAACAAGGAGATAAAAGATTTCCAAGGAAGACAAGCTATAAAGGTGATAGCAGCAAGAAGAATGACATTATTTGCTATGGATGCAAGAAGCCGGGACATATAAAAACGAAGTGCCCCAACCTTGAATCCCACAAGAAATCCAAGGATTTTAAGGATAAAAAGAAACCGAGTCAATTATGTGACAAGGAAAACCGAGTCATTTTTGAATCATCAATATGTCTTGTTGAGAATATTGAAAGCAAGAAAGTCTTGTTTGTTGGACATAGATTTGAAAATGTGTACATTGTTCATTTAGAGAGCATCTCCTCAGAAAATATAAAATGTCTTTCAGCTCTAAATGACAAGATAGTTGGTTGTGGCATAGAAGGCTTGCTCATGCAAGCATGGACTGATTTCAAAATTAGCTAGAAAAAATCTTGTTTCGGGTTTGCCTAATCTTTCTTTTGAAAAAGGAAAAATTTGTGCAGCTTGTCAAAAAAGCAAACAAACCAAAATTCTTTTAAGCCCAAAAATGTGGTGTCCACTTCTAGACCACTTCAACTTCTACACATGGACTTATTTGGTCCAACCTAACATTGAGTTTGGGTGGCAAACGTTATGGCTTTGTTGTTGTTGATGATTTCAGTAGATTCACATGGGTTATATTCCTAGCTCATAAAGATGAGGCTTTTCATGCTTTTGAAAAACTTAGCAAGAGAATTCAAAATGAAAAAGGTTTTGCTATTTCTAGCATAAGGAGTGATCATGGAAAAGAATTTGAAAATTCCTCCTTTGAAAAGTTTTGTGGTGAAAATGGTATTAACCATAACTTCTCAGCTCCTAGAACTCCTCAACAAAATGGTGTTGTAGAGAGGAAAATAGGACTCTTGAAGAAATGGCTAGAACCTTGCTTGTGAAAACAACTTGCCTGATTACTTCTGGGCTGAAGCAGTTAGCACAAGTTGCTATGTTATGAACCGTTGCATGATTAGACCTATTCTTAAGAAAACCCATATGAGCTATGGAATGATAGAAAACCCAACATTGGTTATTTTCATGTTTTGGATGCAAATGCTTTGTGCTCAACAACAACAAAGACAATTTGGGTAAGTTTGATGCAAAAGCAGATGAAGGTATATTTCTTGGTTATTCAACTTCTAGTAAAGCTTATCGTGTTTTAATAAACGTACTTTGGTTGTTGAAGAATCAGTCCATGTTGTTTTTGATGAATCTAATAATCTTGTGAAAAGAAATGATGAAGATGTTATAGATCTTGACAAAGAGGTTGAGAAACTTGCTATAAATGAAGATAAGGAAGAAACACATGTACAAGATCAAGCACCTCAAGAATCACAAGAAGAAGGTCAACAAGTCAACAATGATCTACCAAAGTCTTGGAAGATACATCAAGAGTCATCCTCTTCACAAATATTGGTAATGTTGAGAAAGGGGTAAGAACTCGCTCTTCTTTAAACCAAGCTAATAATTTTGCTTTACTTTCTCAACTTGAGCCTAAAAATTTTCTGAGGCTAAAGATGATGAAAGTTGGATCCATGCTATGGAAGAAGAATTAAAACAATTTGAGAAAAATCAAGTATGGCATCTAGTTCCTAGACCCAAGGATTATCCAATTATTGGTACAAAATGGGTTTTAGAAACAAAATGGATGAATCTGGGGTTGTAGTGAGGAACAAGCAAGATTGGTAGCCCAAGGTTACAATCAAGAAGAGGGAATTGATTTTGATGAAACCTTTGCTCTGTTGCTCGTTTAGAATCTATTCGCATGTTACTTGCTTTGCTTGTTATAAAGATTTTAAACTCTTTCAAATGGATGTGAAAAGTGCTTTTCTAAATGGATTCCTTTCGGAGGAAGTATATGTTGAGCAACCACCAGGCTTTGAAGATGAAAAGCTTTCAAATCATGTGTACAAGCTCACAAAAGCGCTTTATGGCTTGAAACAAGCACCTCGGGCATGGTATGAACGTTTAAGCTCTTTTCTCATTGAAAATGGTTTCTCACGAGGTAAAATTGATACTACTCTTTTCACTAAAGAAAAAGATAATGAATTGTTAATAGTTCAAATTTATGTTGATGACATTATTTTTGGATCTACTAATGAATCTTTGTGTCAAGAATTTTCTCAAGTTATGCAAGGTGAATTTGAGATGAGCCTTCATGGGAGAATTGAACTACTTTCTTGGTCTTCAAATCAAACAAAGCAATGAGGGAATCTTCATCAATCAAGCAAATACACTAAAGAGATTTAGTATGGACAACTCAAAACCTATGAGCACACCTATGAGTCCATCTACAAAAATGGAAAAGGATGAGAAAGGTAAAGGATGTGGACCAAACAAATACCGAGGTATGATTGGCTCCTTTCTCTATCTTACTGCTAGTAGACCGGATATAATGTTTAGTGTTGCATGTGTGCTAGATTTCAATCTTGTCCTAAGGAATCTCATCTCCTTGCAGTTAAAAGAATTTTAGATATCTTGTTGGCACTCAAAATCTTGGTTTGTTTTATCCCAAGAGTGTTGAATTTAATTTACAAGGATACTCGGATGCGGATTATGCGGTTGTAAAATTGATAGAAAGAGTACTAGTGGTGCATGTCAATTTCTTGGACCCTCACTAGTCTCTTGGTGTTGTAAGAAACAAAATTCTGTGGCTTTATCAACCACGGAAGCCGAGTATATTGCCGTGGGCAATTGTTGTGCACAAGTATTGTGGATGAAACAACAGTTGGAAGATTTTAATCTTCATTATTCTCTCATCCCAATAAAATGTGACAACACCAGTGCGATAAATCTTACTAAAAATCCAATTCAACACTCTAGGACAAAACATATTGAGATTAAGCATCATTTTATTCGAGATCATGCTCAAAAAGGGGATATTGTTCTTGAGTTTGTAAATACCGACCTTCAATTGGCGGATATTTTCACAAAACCCCTTAATGAGGATAGATTTTGCTTTATTCGCCAAGAAATTGGAATGAGATTTCCTTCGGATTAAATTGGTTTTGTGCTTAATTTGTCATATTAATTATGTTATTGATTGCATTGGACATGTTTTGATTTGTGTTTAATTGCTTCTATTCGTTTCCTATTATAATCATTTGCTTATTCCTTGTGAAATTATTGTATGTATTCTTTTTGCATGGCATGTGTCAACACTTGGTAAAACAAGTGTCAACACTTCTGGTTTTCATGGCAGTTTTCACTAAGAAGTATGTGTCGACACCATAAATCAATGTGTCAACACACAAGCTTTCCTTCCGAGAGCCCCTTTAAAAATGCATTCGGGAACATGTGCAATGTGTGACACATGGTTCAATGTGTCGACACATCTTTCAAGTTCAGTGTTTTTAAAAATGGGGGCACGCGTGTCTTATTAATACTCTTTAGGGCTAGGGGTCGCACTTATCTTCCCTCCAACTCACAGAACCCTATTTCTCTCCCAAATGGCGTCATTTTCTCTCTTCCCTCACAAATCCCATTTACCCACTACTCGGTTCAAAAATTTCATCGCCGACAGCCTTTAAACTCCTTGCCTTGCCTCTGCCGTGATGTCTTCCAGCCGCTCCAAGCGTCCTGTTCATCAAACGCCCACCTCTGTCTTCAAGGAAGAAGAAAGGGAGAAGCACTGAGAACCCACTCCTACTCCTGAGGCTACATTTACAGGTCAGGGCTTTGCAAAAATCGTTTGTTCAAGATTTTAGAAACCGAAAGGTCATTGCTGGTCGTTGGGCTGATTTTAAATGGTTTAGTGAAATGGGTTTGATTTTAAGAGATGTTTGAGTTTCAGGATTGGTGTTCTTGTGAATTTGAAAGTAGATTGCTATGTGTATTTAGTGAAGTTGGTTTATGCAAACTTTCAATATTCAAATCTGAGGATGCCAATAGCTATGTAAATGGAAAAATTGATTTATCAGTTCTTCTTTGAATTCTTTGGCCTCTGCTCCTAATGATGGAAGAAGTTTTTTGATGCCTATGGATGGTAGGTATGTCTGAAGTTGAGCCTTAGATATTCTTAGGGTTGTTTGGATAATCCAACCCTATGAATTATTAAACCCACAGCCAGTGATTTGTATTCATAGACGGATCTTACATCATATGGTTTGTAATATTATTTTGCCAAGAACTGGAAAATTTGAGTACATTACTTTCCTAGAATTATTTGTAATGTACTGCTTGATTACTCACACACGTATGAACCTTGGTCACTTAATGCTCAACCATATGAAAGCTGCCACTGAGAAGAAGAAACAAGGGCTCCCTTATGGGATGTTTTTTACTCACATGTTTCATGCCCTTGAGGTTGATTGACAGGGAAGTTAGAGAAAAACCCAAAGAATCAAGGAGTATAACAAGAAAACTCTTAGGTTGATGGGTTTTAGCAAAATAAGGATGGAGAATGGGTTAGAAAGGTGTTGTGACTCCTCAAAAAGGAAGAGAAGGGGTTCAGATTCTGAAGAAGAGAGTGAAGATGAGGAAGAGGAAGCAACTGCAAGAACTCCCATGGGGACTAGAACTCCTATAGGAGAGAACATTCCTCTTTCTATTTCTCCTCCCTATTGGATATTCCTCACGGAGGGTCGCTGGTAGTTCTCATGCTCCTCGGTTAAATTCCCTTGAAGCTTCCATGGATGAGATAAAGGAAGAACAGAAGAGATTGGGTCAGACTTAGTCACCAGTATGAAGACGGGGTTTGACGATATTAAAAAGCTGCTCACTGCTCATACTGAGCGTTTGGTACTCTTGATAAGGATATGCGGCTCTCAAGCACAAGTCAACAACAGCATCCATGTGGCCAACAATGTGATTCAAGATACTGTTAATGAATTCAAAGCCACCTCTGCTGAGCTTTAGACATTTGTGCAAAAATCAGCTGAAGATGTTGTTCAGGCCACAGAAGTACATATGGATTTTGATCGTAATCTTCGTCCTCATGTACTGAATGGACGTATTGGTTCTCCACGACTTGGATGGAATGGCTGAAGAAATTTGAGATCAAGATACTCCTCCTCCTATCAAGAAACCCAAACATTCCTCCTCCTCTTCCCAGCCTCCACCTTCTTGCCTCCTACCCTTGCCCTTGCCCTTTTCCTTTTTTTTTTTTTATGATGCCAAAGGGGGAGAAGTTTAGTGTATTGCTGACTTCCTAGCTCTTATAGAGGACATTCTCTTTTTTGTACTTATCTTAGTTATCCTCTATATGCCTTATAATTATTGTTTTGGCTGAACATTTGACTTGCCAGTTTCTAATGAATATCTTTGGTACTTATTTTGATTTTGCTTATATCTGTTGATTATCTCATTGGTATCTATAAGTAACTTGAGAAGCTTATCTCTTTGCACTTCATTGTGAAAAATTGAGACTTGCTTTCAGGTATTTATTCCTATCTCTAATCCTCAAAATATGAAGTCTTGTGTTCTGTTGGTAATTGAAGTTTGGGAAGTTTGGAGAAGTTTATAGAAGTGTTCTTCTTGTTTTTAAATTTTGGGAAACCTCCATTTACAAAGGAAACTCTTGCAAAATTTTTGTAAAATCTCAAAGTCCTTTTTGCTAAAAATGTCATGAAAAACTCCTGCTTGTTCTCAGGGGGAGCTTTTCTATTTGTTAGCAAATTTTGTTTTTAAATGGTTTTGTCATCATCAAAAAGGGGGAGATTGTTAGCCCAAGGTTGTTTTGCAAAACAATCTTTTTTGATTTTGATGATAACAAATATTCTAAGTTTTGAAGACTTTTAGATTTTAAATTGTCAATCCTCTTTTCTAAAAAATATGTTTCAAAAGATCGTATTTTTCTATCTAAAATCTTATAAGATACTTGAACACCATTACACAAGTTGATAAGATCAATTTTTCCCTTTGTAGGTGTTTAAAAAGGTTTTGGAATGGTTTGGACGTTTTAAAGTTGCTGATTTTCTCTCTAGCACTTATAAGTGTCGACACATTGATCATAGTGTCGACACATTGCACATACACCCGAGACATCATTTCCGGACCAAGACAAGTGTCGACACATTGGCTTTATGGTATCCCTTGGGTTTTGGGATTTGTGAAGAGAGTTGAAGCGTGAGCTCGAAAAACACTTTGTAAAGGTTCCTTAGCACCCCGGAAGCTAAGGTGTATTTGCTATTCGAAGAATAGTGAAAAGAAGCCCAAGGAAGTAAATAGCCTTGGGGGTGGACGTAGGCAAGTGTTAGCCGAACCACCTAAAATTACGGTGTCATCTCTTTAACTCCATCTCTTCTTTTTATTTGCTCATATCTCTCCTTGTTGTGTTCTATGCTGTACCATTATACTGATTAAATTGTATTTAAAAAAGTTTTAAAATTTATTAAAACCCAATTCACCCCCTTCTTGGGTTGTTATTCAGACTTACATTTTGGAAGATTTGATTCTTGATTGACATTAGAGATTTCCCATGTGGCAATTAGGATTTTGGCTTCCCATATGGAAGCTTATGGCCGGCCACATGTGTACTAAATTAGGGGTCAATCAATCTTCATTGATTTTTTCCCTTTTTGGCAAGTTTTGGGTTAAAAGGAAAGATCTCTATAAGATCACCCATTTTTAGCCTCAATTAGGTCTAGGTTGATTTTAGCACATGGCAATTAGACCTTTCCTCTAGAAGGAAAGGCCTTGCTGCCCAAGTTCATAGGAGGTGTATAAATACTCCTCATGGCACTAGTTTTATGCATCTCTTGTTTAGTATCAAAACTTGGTCTCTATATAAGCATTTGACCTTGGTGCCTTTTATCTTTGGTGTTTAGGGTTAGGTTTGACCCTTGGGTTAGCTTGGGCATGGTTTTCTCAAGTTAGATTGTCGGTCCTTGGGTGTGGGCATGGTTATCTCACATTCATTCATTTGGGCTAGTTGGGAGGTGGTCCCTCAAGTGGAGGTGCTTTGGCAAAGTGGAAGGGTATATGGCACAAGTGTGGTTCTCTCATAACTTGGTCTTTTACTTGGCAAAGTTCCACAATTTGGGTTATAGATTCGGCTAGGGTGTGAGCCCATCTTGAGCTTAGGCTTGCTTGTCCTCTTTTCATTCACCTTCTCAACCATCAATCTTCTTTAATTTCTATTTCTCTTCCATTTCTTTCGTCCATTACTCAAGCTATAGTGCTCTTGAGTTCATCATTAGGTTGGCCAAAGGAGTATCACTTAAGGCGTGGGCTAAACATAAGTACTTATAAGTCGTACTTGAGAGGGGGATCGACATTGGTTAGGGTCCTAAGCTATCAAGGGTGCTAGGGGTGCTTTTATGGTGCATATGAGGCGCACTTGTCACTTAGCACAAAGCATCGGAGCGAGGATCTGAGCAGTAGATTTTTTATCTTTTGATTGGAAGGTCAAATCTTGATAGTTTCAGCTTCAATGAAGATCTAATGGTTGATTTGACTTATAGTTTAAATCAGGATGGTTAGTTGATTTAATTATGGTTAATTAGACATGTTAACAATTTGAATAAATCATGAACTATGTTGTTAGCAGTTTTAAGAGTAGGTAATTAACTGCTATAAGTCATGTCTTTGGACTTTAAATTACTCTGTTTTAAATGTAGATAGATTGTATCCTATCTAATTAATTCAAAAATCGTCAAAATATTTTTGCCCATCTTTTTTTTATTTGTGCAACATAGTTGAACAAGTAGATCCCCAGAATCCAGGCACCATTGTATCCTAAACGAATTTGCGTCAACCCCGCGCACAAATTGGTGGGGGAAAATATCGTTTAAAGAAAGCAACATTGTTATGCCTTGGGAGTAATTTCTTTCCTTTGACATTTTTATTCAACAATTTTAAACAATAATTCTACAATGGCACTCACATTGAAGGAGCGAAACACTGATTTCCAGAAATTGGAGCGTTTTGATGGAGCAAATTTCAAGCGGTGGTAGAAGAAGATGCACTTCGTGTTCTCTGATGAGAAACTGGTGTATGTTCTGACTACCTCCAAGACCCAAGCATCTGAAAATGACATAATTGCACAGACTTGTGAGAGGCTGAAATGGGAGCATCATGATTATCACTACAATTTCATCTTAAAAGATAAGGTAATAAAACCTATTGATAGCAATTATGAATATGGAGAAACTAGTAAATCTTCTGAAATTATGAGGAGTAAAAGAATAAGAAAATAAAAATAATTTGGACCAGATTTCATAACTTTCTTGGTTGAAGGATCACGGGATGATGAATGTCATCAAATGATGGTAACTCAAAGTTTAGAACTTGATCCTTTGACATTTGATGAGGCTATAAGTCTCAAGATTCTACTTTCTAGAAGGAGGCTATAAATGATTAAATGTATTCTATAATGGGTAATAATACTTGGAAGATGGTAGACCTCCCACCAGGTTCTACACCAATTGGATGTAAATAGATTTTCAGAAAGAAAATGAAAGTCGATGAAACTATTGACAAGTTTTAGGCAAGATTAGTTGCCAATGATTTCAAGCAAAATGAGGGTCTTGATTATTTTGATACATATGCTCTTGTTGCGATAATTGCTACTATTAGAACTTTAATTGCATTAACATCAATTTATAATTTTCAGATTCATCAAATAGATGTTAAAATCACATTTTTGAATGGGGAGCTTGAGGAAGAAATATGTAGGGATCAACTTGAAGAATTTGTTATGCCTGGACAAGAAAATAAGGTATGCAAATTGGTTAGATCATTATCTAGTATCAAGCAAGCTCCTAAGCAATGGCATGAGAAATTTAACGAGGCTGTCATTGCTAATGGATATAAGATGCATGAATCTGACAAGTGTGTTTACAACAAATTTCATGGGAATCATGGTGTTATTATTTGTTTATACGTAGATAATATGTTAATCTTTGTTACTATTATGGCATCTGTACTGAGCACCAAAAAGTTTTTATCATCAACCTTTGACATGTTTATTGTACACCATGACTTGTACTCGTCTTGACATAGCTTTTCTTGTTGGGAAACTGAGTAGATACACCAGTAACCCATGGCATATTCATTGGAATATTGTACATGAGGTTTTTCAATATTTAAAACAAACTATGGATTATGGTATCATGTACAACAGATATCCTTCTATTTTAATGGGATTTACTTATGCTAGCTGGATAAATGAGAATGAGGATCACAAGTCCATAAGTGGTTGGTTATTCACACTTGGTAGTGGGATGATCTCTTAGAGATCTAAGAAGCAAAGTATCATTACAGATTCGACTATGGCATCCGACTTTGTTGCTTTAGCATCATGTGGGAGAGAGGTTGAGTGGTTAAGGAATTTATTGTTGAAAATTCCTGGTTGGCCTAAACCGATGGCACTGGTATCAATACACTATGATAGCCAAGCTACATTATCTTGAGTATATAGCAATGTCTACAATAGAAAATCTAGGCATGTTGGCCTGAGAAATAGTAGTGTGAGACAATTACTCACTGATAGAGTAATTACTATAAGCTTTGTAAGGTCTTCTGAAAATCTTGTGGATCTGTTGACTAAAGGACTTACAAAGGATTTGGTGTGTAAAACATCAAAGGGGATGGGCTAAAACCAATTATCCAAAGTCGCCAAATGATGGAAATTTAACACAACACTTGAAGTATCAAGCTCTTGGTTTCAATGAGCAAAAGTACATCCTAAAGTGATGACAAGCACTTGAAATTTTTCTTTAAATGGACTATTTTCAAAAGGGAAAATTGGTTGGTCCCTGTAATGTTAAATAGAGGTTGTGATTCTTTGCACTTAATACTCTTAGAACGCTATAAGGGTTCAAGCCAATGTTTAATTACAGGGTGCACTCAAAATTCTACCTATATGAGTGTCAGGGGTGGTGCTGCCCTCTATGAGAATTAAGTTTTGTCTCTAGAGCACTCATTAAAAAGATACATGACCCATGGCCAATCCATGGGTCAGCTTTATGAATCTCTTGATGTGATTAATTCTTATGTGTGAGGTACATCTAGCTTATTGAATAGAATTAAGATGGTTCAAAGCTTGTCTACCATACTTTTTTGGTCAGCTTTGATGTACTTTCACTAAGTAAAGGCTCAAGTCCACAAGACACCTTTATTTATGCATAAGAGCTTTTATTCTAGTATTTTTGAAAATGGTGGGAGATTGTTAAAGTTTTTCGTAAGTAATTTTATATCTAGTATTTTGGGATTGAGCATTTATAAGAAGTGTTTCGCATGGGAAATCTCACAATGTGGGAATGCATCTATTAGTGGAGACATTTCACGTGCATTTTCTATAGTGCAATGCATAGAGGCCATGATGCACCACACATGTGTGCGCGCGTGGCGTAGGCTGTAAGGCTGATTGGGTCCCCGGCCTAGGCCCCTAACCAATGCCCAAACCCCTCACAAGTGCAAACTTGTGAGTACACGCAACAAGAACACACCTCAAAGATAATGCTCGATTGGCCGTCCCATTGAGATACTCTTCATGACTCGAGCTCTATTTTTGGTATTTTGGATAAATGAAAGAGAAATTAAAATAAAGGATGGATGGTTGAAAAGGTGGAGGAATAAAACCACATGCCTAGCTAGGTTGGGCTGACACTCGAAACTAGCTAGCCAACGAGGCTTTGTGAGCCTTTCCTCTATGGAGTTTACACTTCCGCATAGGTAAGTACTCACAGATAAGCAAGCCTAAGCCACCCAAAGATGACCTAGAACCTGATAGGTGGAACCTTGACAAGAGAAGAGCAAAACCTAGCAGAACACGTCCAAGCTAAGTACTCAAACACTTACCAAAGAACTCGGATAGTTGTCAAGAGGTTGGTTAAGTAATGAGAGAGTCACGCCTGCCACAAGTAACCTTCTGCTCTTCAAAGACCTTCGGCTACCTTGCCAAGGAATTGGTTCAAGGTACGAAAAAACCCCGTCCGTACTGAGAATCCTTTCCCAAGACAATGCACCTCTAGGGGAGGGACCACCATGTGCCCCCTAGTTTCCCTCACAAGGCAGAACCACGGCCAAATGAGAGTCTAGCATGAAAGAACCACGTCCATGCGAGCCCAAAGGTGACAAGGTTCGGCTTGCACCTTGGCGATAAGGTTCAGCTTGCACCGTAAAAAAAGGGCATTGAGGCCAAAGCTCCTTCGGAGACTCTCTTTGATAAATATTCAATTGGATGTCTTACAATGGTGCCATGGAAGGATATATATAGTACCTCCATGGGCTTGGGCGGCAAGGTCTTTTCCTTGTAGAAAGAAGCCTTTCTTGCCGCACAAAATCAAATCTCCTGAGAGCTCCTAAGATCAAGCAAAGGCCAAAAGGAAAGATCTTGAAATGATCTTCCTTGGTGGCCAAAACTTGCCTAATTATGAGCCAATCAATCAAAGATTGATTTGCCCTTATTAGACTCTAATGTGGCCGACCATATGCTTTCATATTAGGAGCAAATGTCAAATGCCACCAAAGCACAAAACTCCTAACTTTAATCAAGCATCAATCTTCCCAGTTAGGACAAGATTATTTCCTTAATTAACTCTTACCAAAAAGGCAAGTTATTGACTATAAAGCAAATAAACATAACACCCATAAATTGGGGCTTCGACCATATAGGGATGGGTTGCCCTAAATGGTTCTTCATTACCCCTCATGGTGGTTGTCGCTGCCGTGCTCTGCCGTTGCCGCAGCCGCTTCACCACGTTGTGGGGTGGTGATGTCAATCGACTCCTTGTGGCCTTGAGGTGGTGGTACCAATCTGCACCTCTTGGTCTTGGGAACCTTCCCGAATTAACTTCTCATACGCGTGTGATGGCGCCGCTGTGGCTGGTGGCCATGTGGTGGTGTCATCAATGTGCTCTACCAGCCATCCTGAGTCTTCTAGCATTATTGCTCCATAGGCCCATCCTATGTTACTCTGCTGCTCTATGTCTTGGTTGGTGTTGTCTACAAGCATTGTCTTTGCCAAGTTGTCTCCATGCGCGCCATAAGTAAGCCCACTGGTCCCTAAGGCCTTTCCAAGCATGCTTGTAAGCCTTGTTGCATCGGGGTCCCTAGGTAGGTTCCTGTCAAGGGTGCTAAGGGCACTTTTTTGGCACATATGAGGCACACTTAGCAAGAAGCATCGAAGCGAGAATCTAAGCCGTAGATCTTTGGATTTTAAATTACTCCATTTTAAATGTAGATAGATATTATCTTATCTAATTAATTCACAAATCATCAAGAGATTTGTGTTTTTATTTGTGTGACACAGTTGAACAAGCGGATCCCAAAATTTAGACTCCATTGTATCCTAAACAAATTTGCATCAATCCTGTGCACAAATTAGAGGTAAATATCATTTAAGGAAATCAACGCTATTGTGCCTTAGGTGCAATTTCTTTCATTCGACATTTTTCTTGAACATGCGATTCACATGAACGGCCTCAGTCACAAGCTCGGTCTCAACACCCAGATTCTTTGCCTCAACGACTTCCAAGGCTTGCTCAGGTTCAAGGTCCGTAAAATGGTAAACGATGACGTCACGTTGATGTACCAATTCATGCAGAACCTAATGTCCATGAATGCAACCGAATCGGTCATACCTGTACAATTTTCGACCGAGTCAGCTCTGGGCAAGCTTCATGTCGGCGTGGTCCAATATAAATATGGCGCACTGGATTTTAAGACCTGGTGGGGTAATTTTTGGGCAGGATTATTTCACCGTGGCCAATAACCAGGGAGTTAGGAGAGCGGTAACTTTGTTCGCCCGAGTTCACGAGCTCAAAATTAAAGTGGATGGCCCAATACTGGGTCATCGACTCTACTTAGCTCAGCTCGTTGCCTACGTAATGTTGAAGTTCAATTTTCTTCTGGTTCTATTTTTTTGAAGAAAAAGTATATTTTTCATCGAGATTGCAACCTAATAGAATGTTTAAGGGTGTCAAACATTATAGTTTATAGCCTAAAACATTTAGGCCAAATTATTCAAACATTCCCTTGTGGTTTCACTTTGTAAAAAAATTAGTCTTTAAGATATCGTTTTAAATAATTTAATCCCTGAGGTCACCATCTAGAGACACAAAGGTCCCTTTGTTCCAACCTTCTGTCTATGCTCGAGCGGAAAATGTCCATCTGTCTTTTTAACATGTCAGCTCCACCCATTTCGTGACACGCGTCTACTAATTTTTAAGGACAAGTCCAGTCAATATGCTGATGGTGCATCTCGTCCAAGTATGCACCACGCCAATTATTACCGGAACCTACAGAAGTTAGAATGAGAAGGGGAATTAAAAAACACATGTGGCGCATACGTTTAAAAGCTAATAAAAATCGTGAGGGGAATGGGTAGCTCGATATCCCCCCAAAACACCAAAGCCCTAAATTAGACAGAACAAGAACAAGCCTCAATTCCCTAATCCCTCAATCTCAAATCCCCCGAAATCTTTATTCTCAAAATTTTCGATTAAACATGAAGGTTACTATGGTAATTGGCGAGTAATGGGATTCGTTCCTACATAAAATCGTACAAGAATGTACGAATTAGGGGTGAATGTAGATAGGGGTCGTTGTTTGGGCCGGGAGGCGTGGATTCATTAATAATGGGAGTTCGGGAGAGATTTGGAGAGGGATTACCTCATCCCAGTGGGTTATTCAGAGTCTTTTTCGAGGAAGCAATTATACTGTCAAGTCACAAGTTTTTTTTTTTTTTGAGGGGGTGAGTTCAAGTCACAAGTTTCCGGTGTTCTAAAAAGTGGTGGTTTTCCATTCTGTCCCATGTCGGTCGTCTTCTACTTGAATCTATAGTCATTCTAGTCGCCAGGCGACCTACCATGTCAGCATGGGCAGAGCTAGTATTTTACTTTTGGAAGGGTCAAAGTATAATATTCTAACTTTTTGGAGGGCCAATGTTAAAAATTTGAAAAAAATAAGGGTTAAATTAAAAAAAAAGTTACAATTTTTGGGAGGTTTGGGTGGAGGGCCCAGCCCCTGTAGTTTCGCCACTACTTGTCAGCTATAGCCTATAGCTAGATCTACAGTAACTCCCACTGGGTGTATACAGACGTTTTTAATCTTCCGCACACGGCTGCGATTGAGTCACGGAGTGTTTTGATGTTACGCTACGAATACAGTTTGTTAAATTTTCCATGCTTTATGCACATTGAGTCGTGTTGACATGTTTTTCAAACTTTTCAAAAAATTATAAGTTTGAATTTTAACGGTTAGGCAGATGGTTTTAACAATATTACTATTAAATGGGGTAAAATATAATTTTAGGCTCGGCTTGTTTAGATGCAAAACTATTATTTTAATTAAAAAAAAATTCATTGAAACATTTATAGAAGAAAAAAAATTTATTTTTCAATATTTGGTTATTTTTAAAAAATATTTGGTTATTTTGTAATGTTTGACACTAAGGCTTAATGATTTAAGTATTCACATATAAATTTTAATTAGTGCTATGGATTAAATAATTTGGCTCTAAAAGAAATAAAATCTCACCTATTAAAACCTAATTTTAGATAATATCAAACAATCATATGCACCTTTCAAATTCAAAAAATAATATATTAATTCCATAAAAACAATCTTTTAGGAGTAAAAAATCTCTTTCAAAAACAACATGGTTCTTTATCATCAAAATCAAATGAACTGAGGTTATCATATAACCTTGAGGCTGACATAGTCAATTACTTTCCCTCATTTGGTTGTTTTATCATAATGTACAAAATTAGAGTAAAAATCAAGACATTAGTTGTCATATGAAAAAGCAAGTGAAATATTCAGTTATTGTACCAAGGAGGGAGTGTGCGAGAGACTGAGGTTACAAAGAGAGAGAGGTCCCACATACCTGAAACCTCATGAGAGAAAAAAAAATAGGAAAAATCTTAATATGCCCCATATCTTTGGACAAAAATCGATCAGCTCACTCCAAGAGAATTTTAAAATATAGTTTCAATATTGTATTTAAAAAACATTACTTTTATTTATATATCAATTTTTATTTTTTAATATTTTTAGTAATTTTGTCTTAAATGGGCATTTCGGTCATTTCAAACAAAATGTTGGGATTGTTTTGAGCTTAGTTTGTTTTCTGGAAAATAATAGATGTTTTATAATTCACTTAAAACTTTTTACTTTGACCTCATTTTCATGTGCTTGTCAAATATCTGAAAACAAGTAAAACAAATTACAAAATTTATTCTACAAACAAACAAATGGACCCTTAATTAAAATTGACAAATAATCCGATATCACAAATAAGAATACTAATCTCCTTAATTGGTTTAACATATCATTGTCCTTCTTGCTAAATACATATGGAAACTGGGTGATATACCCCTGTTCTAATCTTTTTTTATTCGTTAGTGATCTATATATTCATAAAAAAATATTTGTCATCTTCCAATTTGGGATCGACGGTATTTTCCCATAGAATACTCTCTGAATTCACTTTAATACAAAAGCGAAAAAAACCAAATTAGTTGACCTAGCTAGACATATTATATAAGTCCTATTTTCTATGATTTATCGATAATATTAGAAAAAATTAATAGGCTGAGCAATTAAGCCACTGGACGTCCATTTATTTCTATATCTAGAATGAAAATTCTTTTTTATTCATTCAAATGATCGAATTTAGGTTGTGATGGATAGTGTTGCATTATGGCTAAAGATTTCCATTGGTTTTTTTTTTTTTTTGGTACCTTGTTTAATTAGTACGGTTTTCTTTGCTTGGGTAGAAAATAATGTTTATTGCTGTTTAAGCTAATTCTCAACCAAGCAATAAATCAAAGTCCAACATAGAAATCATGCAATTTAAACTAAAAATAATAATAATTAGATTTTCTGATAGTACCAGAAGCTATGGTAAATATCGAAGTCATAATAATAATAATAATAGAAAATTTCCTATGGAAACGGGCCCCATGATTGGTAAGGCGTTGTCGCGCCTGCCATGGATAAATAAAGGCCTACAGCTATTCCACACCAGATACCACTAGTCCCGAAAAGGTCTAAATGGTCCCAACCTTGAGGACAATGACATGTCTCAATTTTAGACAAGATCCAAAATGGCCTATCTAGTTGTCCTGGGCCAGAAAGCTCTACGCCTATTAGCTTGCCATATATCATGTAACGCCCCGAACTTCTATAATAAAATAAATAACTTTTTATATTATAAAAGTTAAGAACTTCCAATCAATCGACTAATAATATTTTGTTTAAAACTCTTCAAAGCTGAAAAATATCAAAACTGGACACAAAGTCAAATTGTAATTCTAATAAAGACTCATCTAATCAAAACTTTTTGAAAAGATAGAAAAACATAAGGGACGAGTTCATTGTGGTTACAATTGGTACAAATACTCTAACTTTAAATTCTAGGCCTCAAGATTTGAAAACATCATATATATCATACAATAGTCATCCACAAAATACTAGATCATTCTTTACTTGCACATAACCATATAATCATATAAACTTTCATATAGTACTATAAACATATGAAATTATATAAAGAAATCATATATAAATATATATATATAATAATATAAACATGAGGTAAATCATCAAATACCAACATAGACATTTAAAAAGACTCATGATTACACCATTTCATGCAAAAATATTTCATAATGATTTTACTGTAATATAATAGACATAAATGTCGAGAGTTTCAATGAAACATGCAATTCTTTAAACATCACCTTGAAACAGTTTTAGTATAATAAACCCGCTTACTCGATCTTCAAAAACTTGAACCCTTAACAATTTTTACCTTGATAGCCTCAAGAAATTTAGACCAAGAACTTTGGAAAGAAAGAAAAGAGTTTGGGCTTAATTTCTCCTTCTCATATTCAATGTGCATAAATGAGACTAACAAAGGATAAAAAAAATTAGATTGCAAGCCTAGTTAAAGAATGTCTCTAGATTTAAAAAGATTAATCAAAACTTTGATAAGATTGGTTTGCTATCAGTTTTTTCAGATTCGAAAGCTCAATATCTTCTATTTTTTCTCCTATCTTCAAAAAATATATAAGAAGATAGTCTTGGTAAGGATACAATTCATCAACCCGTGAATTCCTCCAACATTGAAGAGGATTTTGTCAATAATGAGGAAAGCCAGCTGCCCAAAATTTGTCGAATAGTAGAAGTCAATCTGTACAATGGGAAGATCTCTTCATAAGGAAATCATTCTAATGGACAATACAATCCTTCCATATTGTATCCAATCACTTCCATACTTGGTTGGCAATTTAACTCCAACCTGTGTATATATTTGTACGATTACTTCCCTGAAAATACAATGAGAAACATATTCCTTTTTCAGATTTAGCTTTTCGTTCATGGTATCAAAGCTTTTTGGCTAATCTCATCGATCCTTGCTTCTTTGTTAAAATGGCAGCTTCAAGCTCATCTGCTATTTATTTCCAGATTCCCAACATTGCCTCTTTGGTTTCCATCAACTTAGATGGACCTAACTACTTTTAGTGGATCTCTCAATTTTTACCTATCCTGTGCAGTTATGATCTCCTGGGTATTGTTGATGGCTTAGAGGTATGCCTTGCCTAAACCACTATTGTTGATAAAAAGCAAACTTCCAACTTGTTCTCAGTTGGTTAATCACCACCCTCACACCTATTGTTCTCTCTACAGTCTATGGACTAAACACTTCTCGTCAAGTTTGAGAATCCTTGCAATTTCAATATGCATCTCAATCTCGTTTCCGCATTGCGCAGTTAAAACTACAATTGCAAACCATTTGCCAAGAGTCTCACTCATGTTCTGACTACTTGCAACTGGAAAAAATCCTTGGTGAATCAACTTGCTGCAGTCGGCAAACCTGTGGAAGATGAAGACCTTGTCACTTATGTTTGAGAGGTTTTAATTCATCTTTTCACACATTAGTCACCTCTTTTCTGTTTTCTACCCGAGAAGCCTCTCTTTTTTGTTGATTTCCAAGCTGAGTTATTGAATTATGAGATCCTCAGTGCCAACATGGCCTTGCAAACCTCCTCTGAAACCAATAACTTTTCACTTTATTCCCACAAACCACTATCTGGACATTGTAAGTCCACATTCAATGGTCCATCAAGACCCTCTCATTTTTCTTGTCCACCCCATTTTTCCAGACCACCTTCAAATCAGAAACCAACTTCTGAATTTGATAAAAACAAATGGTCTCAAACTTCACCTGTACTTGCCATTCCTCCTCAGTCTCCTTGTCAAATCTCTGGTAAGTCTAATTACAGGGCCTTGGACTGCTGTCATTGTCTGGACTTTACCAACCAAGGCCGCCATCCTCCAACACAGTTAGCTACAATGGTGGCTCACACCAATGCTCAACTTGGACAAGATGAGTCTGAGCCCTGGTCTGCAGACAGTGGAGCAAACGAACACATCACTACTGACTTGGAAAATTTAAACATCACAAGAGAGCAATATCAAGGTGAAGTAGAAGTGACTGTTGGCAATGGTACTAAACTCCAGATAGCAAACACTGGTTCTGCAATTTTTATTGCTCAAAATTCTAGCTTTCAATTAAAATTTGTTCATTGTCCTGCTGTACCTGTCAACTTACTCTCCATTCAAAAATTTTGTGCAGAAAATGCTTGCCTTTTTGAATTAATTGCTTCCTCTTTCTCTGTGAAGGATCTTCGAACATGTCAGACCATTCTACACGGGCATAGTAGACACAATTTTTATCCCATTCCTTTGCAACGCCTCTCTTTCAATAAAGCTCAAGTTTTTGCTACCTTATTTGGAGTCCATGCTAGTCTTAATTTAGCACCAAAGATTGGGCCACCTTGCCATGTTCATTGTTCAACAGATTGTCAAGGATCATCATCTTCCAGCAAATAAAACTAGTGATGTGAGTCCAAATAACAATCCAAGAGGGGAGGTGAATTGGGTTTATCAAAAACTTAGACTTTTAATTGATAAAAACGCATATCTGAAAAATACTTAATGCTATATAAAACGAAGAACAATAAATTATAGCAATAAAGTAAGAGAGTAGGAAGAGAGATAACACTGCGATTTTTAGGTGGTTTGGCCAAGACTTGCCTACGTCCACCCCAAGGCTATTGCCTTCCTTGGGCTTCTCCACTATAATCCAATAGTGTCCACAACTTAACTCCTAGCTGCTAAGTAACCGTTACAAGAGTTTTTCCGAGCTTACTCTTCAACTCGTAGACAATTCTCAAAGCCTATTAGATTTCTTCTATCCTCATGGGTAGGCCCAAGTGTATCCCACACTTAAAGGTTTTTCAAAGTTTAAATATAAAAATGAATAAACAATAGCTTTCAAAGCTAGATAAGAAAAATAATGCTCAATAAATGGATACAGACAAGATCTGATGATGATGACAACAAGACAATAATAGATCTCTTGGGAAACGTGAAGCTTTGCTCTTTTGCGTTTTTCTCTTACTTTTGGAAGCTAGGTCAAGATTGATAATGTAGGAGAGGCAAAAAGTATGCAAAGATGTATTTTCTCTCTCCATAAGGTTCCTTTTATAGGTCTTTAGTCTTGGGAAGTCCCAAGGGCCTTTTTGAAATGTTGGAGAGGTGCCCTAAGTGCAATAACGTCTTGATTCGCGTGCTGAGTCATCATTTTAAAAAAAGTGTTCTCGTAACATGTGTCAACACTATCTTCAAGTCTGGAACTAACTCGCAGGTGCCTGTGGCATGTGTCAACACTTCCTTCACCATGTGTTAACAACATCTTCTCATGTTTCGACACTGTACTTCCCATGTGTCGACATCATCAAAATGACATTCTGGCTATTGTGCTATGTGTTGACACCATCCTGGCAGATAGAGTTTTTTAGTACTTTTTGATATGCAATCCTTTCCATTTCAACACTGAAACTCTTACAACGAAAAATATCATAGTTTAGGTGCATGTCATGATGTTTAAATAGAAAATAGAGCATAATGAATTAGAGAGAGAATTAAATACAAATGAGTACTCTCGATTGATTAGTAAATTGACAACCATGTATTCTAAAAATACTTCAAAGCTATTTTGTTATTTGTTATTTGTTATTATCAAAATCGAGTTAGATAGGTTAAGGAGCAACCTTAGGCTAACAAGTGATAAGTTTCACTTTTGTGAATCATGTTAGTTAGGAAAGAGCAAACGCTTACCATTTGCTCAATTTGATCGAGTGTTTAGTAGCCCTTTACAATTGATTCACTCTGATGTATGGCAATCACCAGTAGCTTCTATTAGTGGTTGCCAATATCATGTCATTTTTATTGATGATTTCTCTAGATTCTCTTGGCTTTTCCAACTTTCTCCAAAGATTGATGTATTGCCTTGTTTTCTTCAATTCAAATGCATGGCTAAAATTATGCTTTCCACCAGAATCAAGACTTTTCAATCTGACAGTGAAAGAGAATATACTTCCACTTCTTCCAAAAAATTTCTTACAAGCCATGGTATTTTGCATATATAGAATATCTTGTCCCCACATGTTCCAACAAAATGGTCTTGTTGAAAGAAAATATCGGCATGTAATGGACACAGGACTTTCTCTTCTTGTCCAATCTGGCCTGCCTTCCAAGTATTTGGTTAAGGCCTTTCTCACTGCAATTTACATAACTAACCGCTTGTTGACCCCAATTCTTTCTCACCAAACCCCGTATTTTAAACTTCTTAAACGTGCTCCAAATTATAGTTTGCTGAGGATATTTGGGTATGCTTGTTTTCCACTTCTGCGACCCTATAATCCTCACAAACTAAATTTTCGAAGCAAGGAATGCATTTTCCTTGGTTATAGTTCTAACCATCGTGGCTATAGGTGCTTAGATTCTCTTACCCACAAAATACATATATCTCGACATGTTGTGTTCAATGAGTTTGATTTTTTAGCAAAGACTGATGCCTCACTTCATGCCCAAGTAGTAAGTTCTGGTTTGCCTGATATGATTTTTCAACCTTTACTGCCACGTCTAGCTAATTCTTCACCTCTATTACACTTTGTCCAACATACTACATTTGAATTGCACCCCTCTTCTCCTTTACTCTCATCACCTTTGCCTTCTGTGTCGTCTCTTTCATCGCCCATGCAACCTCCTTCATCTACGTCACCTCCATCTCTACTTGAAATATCTCAAATTGCTTTCCCACCTCATAGAATAGTAACTCATTCTATGACAGGTGTCTTACGACCAAAATCATTTTCAGGTCACCAGCTCTACTTCAATATTCTTCATCCACTTAAGGCCTTCCATGCCAACCATCTCTCATCCGAACCCACTACATTTGCCCAAGTTGTCAAATGTCCAAAATATAAAGTAGTCATGGACAACAAGTTCAATGCCTTACTTACATAGCAACCTTATTAAAGAAATGTATATGAAACAACTCGAGGGGTTTGTCGATCCCTCATTTCTTGACCATGTGTGCAGATTACATAAGGTCTTATATGGCCTCAAGTAGGCCCCTCGTGCCTGCTTCACTAGCCTCAAACATTCTTTACTTCACTTTGGGATTTATGGAATCATTGGTTTATGCTTCTTTATTTGCCTATCATTATGGTGTTGTCCACATTTATCTTCTTATCTATGTTGATGACATATTGATTACTAGCACTCATCTCACTTACATACTTCAATTTATTCATCATCTGCAACAAGAATTTCCTTTGAAGGACTTGGCACAACTCCTATTATTTCTTGGGCCTTCATGCAAGCGGTGATACACATGGCCTTCATCTCTCTCAATAAAAGTTTATTTATGAGATTCTTCACCGTACTCGAATGGTTGGTGTAAAGTCCAACTCTAATAGTATTGCCTCAAGAGTCAAGCTTTCGAACTAGATGGTGAACCCCTTTCAGATGGCGGTGCATATCGCCATCTCTTAGCTGCCTTTCAGTATTGCACACTTACTCGGCCTGATATAGCCTTTTCTATCAATCAGTTATGCCAATTCATGCACTCTCCAACTTCTTCTAATTAGACCGCTGCAAAAAGAGTGTTACACTTTTTGAAAGCAACCAATGATCATGGTCTCTATTTCTCTAAAGGCTCTCTCTTGCTTCATGCTTTCTGTAACTCTGATTAGGGTGGTAGCTATTATGATCGATAATCCACTACTAGTTTTCGCATATTTCTTAGTCCTACTCTCATATCTTGGTGTGCAAAAAAGCAACCTGTGGTTGCTCACTCTAGCACTGAAGCAAAATTTCAAGCGATGACTATTACCACTACTAAGTTATATTGGATTCGAATGCTTCTAAAAGATCTTCAGATTCCTCTTTCTTCACCTCCCACTCTTTGGTGCGATAATGCTGGTCCTTTAGCTCTTGCATCCAACCCTGTTTTCCATGCACGAACTAAACACATTGAGGTCGATTATCACTTCATCCATGAAAATGTGGTCAACAAGGATATGCTTGTTCGGTTCATTTGTACTATTGATCAAGTGGCTGACATCTTTACCAAAGGCTCGTCTACCTCTCGATTTTCTCAATTACATGCTAAGCTTCTTGTTCAACCATCCACCATCAACTTGCAGGGGGTTGTTAAGGATACAATTCATCAACTCATGAATTCCTCCAACATTGAAGAGGATTCTGTCACTATTGAGAGAAAAGCTAGATGTCGAATCGTAGAAGTCAACCTGTACGATGGGAATATCTCTTCATAAGGAAATCATTCTAATTGATAGCACAATCCTTCCATATTGTATCCAATCACTTCCATACTTGGGTGGCAATTTAACTCCAATCTATGTATATATGTGTACGATTACTTCACTGAAAATACAATGAGAAACATATTCCTTTTTCATATTTAGCTTTTGTTCAAATCTCCCCTACAATAAATATACACTCAAACATCTCAATTTCAAAAATGATTGTTAAGTGTTGAAATCCTTACTTTTGATGTTGACTATGCTTATTTAGATCTCACCTTTATATATAGTATAGATTTATAGAGTGGAAAACAGTTCATCATAGTTTTATTTCAAGCTCTTGTTAAATTGCCTTATATGCATCAATGAAAGAGTTCTTATGTGGCTAGGGCTACCTAGCCTTCTTTCAACATATATCTTTGCAAACATTCTCTTATCCCAACTTTATATTTTCAAGGTCTCAATGACGCACCACAATCAAGACGTTATTTAGCTCCGATAGTCACACTTTAAATTGCATAAATGGTTAGGCCTAGCTTGTAGCACCCATGTTTCAACTTTAGTTGATTTAAATCTGGTGTACTCCATGCATCATCACTCGATATACTCACGTGACAAGGAAAGAGGAAGAACACAATCAAAAGAAAAATTTCCATTGTTCTCAACACATTATTACACATGGACCACCGAGGGTGGGGCATAGTAGTTAAATTTTATAATGTGCCCATGAGGTCATAGGTCGGCCTGTGACAAAAGTGCTTGGATAGCAAACCATCCAAGAGGGGATGAATGTGCTTATATTAGACCTTCAGTGGGGTTAGAGTTAGATTATGGCTCAATCCTCTCCTTTGCGAGCGTCTGTTATCCCTAGTCTAGGTAATGGCTTCCTGACAAGTAGAGACTATTGTGGTAACGCCCAAATAAGGTTGCCACCATTACTTTTGCTAACTAGTGAAAAAACCAAAAAAAAAAAAAAACACATTACACATGGACTACAAGTCCTGCTCAAAAGGACCTAGTTACTACCTAGCTTGGACTCTCTTTACTTTACAGCTCAGTCTCGATCTATTTCACCAATATTTAAGTTCATCTTAAGAAATATTCGGTTATGCTGATTTTCTTTTTCTTGTGGGCAGTTACTAGTTCAATACCTCTCAAATTATAGTCTCTATTTTTCTTTTAAACATCCTTTTCCTGAGCATCCAACACAGTGACTACAGTATGCAAAAACATCACTCCAAATCAATCTCCTTTGGAAGAATCCATGTGCACATCTCAGTTTTCATCACTTTACACGTACTTCTTCGTGCCATGATCAGTCTATCGTTCAGTATAGTACATAATGTAAGTTTTTTTATAGTTTTATTTAAAGTGTTCAAGAGGGAAGTTGAGGTTATCTATCAAGAAGATAACGTTGAGGAGACTTTCAAATTTGAAAAGATGATTATATGTGTCAAGAAGATAAGCTAAAACCAAGGAGTTAGACCCACTCCTGAAAAGCTATGAGACATGTCTGAAATGTGATCTCGCTTGCCTACCGCTCGCCTCTTGGCTCAAGCCAAGTCTACGAGAAAGCTACAGATTCAACTCGCCTGCCTACTGCCCTACTTTAGCTTGAGCAAACCCTCTTGCAGAAGTGATAGATTCAACTCGCTCGCCTACTGCCCTACCTTAGCTCAAGCGAACTTTGACAATTTTGAAATATTCTCTCTTTTTAGAGTCCAAATTGACTTGAAACTCAACCCACTCTATAAATACTTTGAGAGTTCATCCAAGAAACCTTAAAGAGGTCATTCCACACTTTATTCAAGCCTCACTTGAGAGAGAAAATCTTTTAGAGATCTCTGCCCATAAACAGTTCAGATTTTCTCCAGTTCTATAGATTCAATCACCATCGTAACTAACCTTCTTGTGTGAAGCCTTCAGAGTATTGAAGGAGTTTAGCTATCGGAGTTCCCGATGTTGAAAAACAAGGTCGTTCTTAAATAATTCATGAGAACAATCTTAGAAGGCTGAGAGTTAATCGCAGGGAGCGAGTCTAAGCTGAATAACATAGATTATTATATTAGAGTAGTCAGTGTCAAGCAACTGGTTGCTCGTGTCTGAATCACCGTTGTAAGGTTTTACTTCTTATTGAATTTCTAGTGGTTGCTAGCCCGAAGTGGTTTTTCCTTTAAATGACAGTTCAAAAGTTTTCAACTTCGTTAACAAAATCTTTGGTGCTCAAAATTTTTCGCTGCTTATTCTATTGATGAGTTAATATTTATTCAAATCTAAACTCAACAATTTTAGGACTTTTGTAAAATTGTTATTGATTTTTAAATAAAGGGTAACAACTATTCACCCCTTCTAGGTGTTAATATGTTTTAAATATGATTTTTCACAAAAGAACCGGACGAAATGTTCAAAACTGTCTTCAAAATCCAAAACCAAGAGAACAAAGATACGAATTGTGGGATCCAATTGTTCGTTATTTGTCATGAGTAAAGCTGATCCCCGACTCAATTTTCCTAATACTCTCTTATCTACACCTATCAAGAATAGGTAATATTTAAAAGATAGTGCCTAAAAACGACACTGACCAAATTAATTAGTAGGTTCAATTTCTCTTCTAGAAAACAATTGTCGCTTTCCATCACTACAAAAAAAAAAAAAAAAGGTCTACAGCGGCGGTCACCAAAACCGCCGCTATATACCCATATCCCGGCGGTTTACTTCAAACGCGACCGAAAATACGCCTATAGTCTCTATAGCGGCGGTCATAAACGCCGCTATAAACACAATATAGCAGCGGTTGATATATGGCGGTCACTGACCGCCACTAAGACGACATGTAGTGGCGGTTTTGTGAAAACCGCAGCTAAGGCAATCTATAGCGGCGGTCAGTGACCGCCGCTATAGAGTTTATACTGAAACGCGCGTTTCAATAAATTTTGAGGTTCCCCCTTCTTCCCCCCTTCGCGAATTTCAGCCCCCCCTCCCCTCTCGCGATTTCAGCTCCCCCCCCCCCCAATTCGAACTGCAAATCCCCTCCCCCCCCCTCTCACGATTTCAGCTCCCCTCCTCACCCCCTTCGCGAATTTCAGCCCCCCCCCCCCCGGCCCCTCCGCGAATTTCAGCTCCCCCGCCCCCTCCGCGAATTTCAGCCCCCCCTCCCATTCGAACTTCAAATCTCCTCCCCCCTTTGAACTTCGCGAATTTCAGCTCCCCCCATTCGAACTTCACGAAATAATTCAACTGTGTTGGTTTTGCATTGCTGTTCAGGTCAGTGACTTAGACTCAATGTATATTTTCGTATTTTATAAAATATGAATGAAATTAATTATATGGAGATTGGAGGTCAGGGCTTATGAATTGGATTATTGGGTTCTGTTGTGTTGGAGATTGTTGGAGATTGGAGATTGGTTTTGTTGGAGTGTTGGCTTATGAATTGGTTGTTGACTTGTTGTATTATACTATTATATGAATTGGTTGCTGAAAATATATGGTTGATTGTGAAAAAATATGAATTGGTTTGTATGAATTGGTTGCTGAAAAATATGAATTGAAATGTATGAATTGGTTGCTGGAAATATATGAATTGGAATGTATGAATTTATTGCTGAAAATATATGAATTGGTTTGTATGAATTTGTTTGAAAATATATGTATGAATTGCTGATATGAATTTGTATTGCGTTGCTGAAAAATATGAATTGAAATGTATGAATTGGTTGCTGGAAATATATGAATTGGAATGTATGAATTTATTGCTGAAAATATATGAATTTGTATGAATTGGTTGCTGAAAATATATGAATTTGTATGAATTGGTTGCAATTGCCCCTTGATTGCTGAATTGTTGCTGAAAAATATGAATTGGAATGTATGAATTTATTGATGTCCAAAAGTCCGCTGTTTTTACTATTTTTTTTGGACCAGGTATCTTTATTAAAAATCTATTTTTCAAATTTCTTTGACAGTTGAACTCAATAGTCTCAACTACAGTGGTTTTCGTAACTGTGATTGAGGGACACTAGGTGACTTGCCGATAACATATTACTCTTTCACAGGTCAGTGGTATTTTGAATCTCTTCATCAATTACTATTGTTTGTTCTTTTTTCCTTTTTTTTTTTTAGAGATTAGAGTTTGTGGATTTTATTGGAAGGCGGAGGGCAGAGCTAACTATTATTGGAGATGTTGGTGTTTGTGGGTTTTGTTGGAAGGCGGAGGGTAGGGCTAACTTTTATTTGTTGTTGGTTCTGTGGAGTTTATTGGAGATGTTGGTGTTTGTGGGTTTTGTTGGAAGGCGGAGGGTAGGGCTAACTATTATTTGTTGTTGGTTCTGTGGAGTTTATTGGAGATTGGAGGGGTAATTGTTATATGATGTTCGTTATGTGTTTTTGTTGGAGATTGGAGGACAAAGTTTGTGTTATTCAATATTTAATGTTTGTTTGTTTATCTATGTTTTAACTTTTGAGATCACTTCCTGGTGGATACCTCTACACTGACGTTGGAGGTCTAACCTGAGGTGAAACGAAGCCAGTCCTCTTTACGGAGGGATCTCTAAGTTTAACAATGTCGTATGCTGTTTAATTACAGTTTTGTTGGTATTTATGTGTGTTTTATTAATTTATGTTAGTTTATTGAAAAATCTTGATAAAATGTGATGAACATTAAAATGATGCATAATCTTTTTTGTTGCATTTCATATAGTTATTACTGTCGCTCATGGACAAGAGTTGGATGAAAAAGAAACGCGGGACAAGTGAATATGTGTTGGGAGTCAATGAGTTTCTGGGTTTTGCATCTAAGAGTATGGGTAGTGATGAGAGAATTTGTTGCCCTTGTGTAAAGTGCGTCAATTACAAGAGGTATAACATCAGTACGGTACATGATCATTTGGTCCAATATGGGATGTCTCCGGGTTACGATTATTGGTTTGCGCATGGTGAATTGCGAGATAGGGCAGCATCTAGTCATCCTTCTATTTCTGTTGCAGATAATGAAATGTGTGAACCATCATCTGGGCTGCATGAACTATTACACGAGGTATTTCCATTAGTACCGGAAACACAATCCCATAATGTACGAGAACAAAGAGATCCACTTCCTACTGAAAATACTGCAAAGTTTTATGACATGCTTAAAGATGCAGACGATCCTTTGTATGAAGGGTGCATAAAATTTAGTAAGTTAACTGCTGTTGTACAGTTATACCATTTGAAGTGCATGGGAGGTTGGAGTAATACCTCTTTTACGTGGTTACTCCAAACACTGGGTGATATGCTCCCTGCGGGTGCTAAATTGCCGAAGGACACTTATGAAGCTAAAAAATACATGAAAGGGTTAGGACTTGGATATGAAAAGATTCCTGTTTGTCCAAACGGTTGTATGTTGTTTTGGAATGAGAATGAGAAATTAGAAGTTTGTTCAAAGTGTGGAGCATCAAAATGGAAGGGCAATGGGGAGGGAAATATTTTCTCACAGAATGAAGGTGGATCATCCAAGAGATCCAAGAAAAAACCGGCGAAAGTTTTGCGGTGGTTTCCTTTAAAGCAGCGCTTGCAGAGATTATTCATGTCCTCAAAAACTGCTTCTCATATGAAATGGCATCACGATGGACGTGTAAATGATGGGTTGTTAAGGCATCCGGCCGATGGTCAAGCTTGGAAGGCATTTGATGCACAGTATGCTGATTTTGCTTCTGATCCTCGTAATGTTAGGCTTGGGTTAGCAGCGGATGGGTTTAATCCTTTTGGGAACATGAGCACTAGTCATAGCACATGGCCAGTGATATTAGTACCATATAACTTGCCTCCTTGGATGTGCATGAAACGTTCATCTTTAATGTTGTCATTACTTATTCCTGGACCGAAATCTCCTTCTTTCAAGATAGATGTATATCTAGAGCCATTGATATTGGAGTTAAAAGAGTTGTGGGATCTTGGATTAGATACTTATGACATTGCTACGAAAGATATGTTTAAGATGCGTGCGGCATTGATGTGGACAATTAACGATTTTCCTGCATATGGTGACCTCTCTGGATGGAGTACAAAGGGACGTCTTGCATGTCCATGTTGTATGTATCAGACTTGGTCACGGTGGTTGGATAATGGTAGAAAATTTTGCTACATGGGGCATAGACGGTTCTTACCATTAAATCATAGGTGGAGAAGAGATCAAAGATCATTTGACGGTACTTATGAAATGACTCCACCACCCTATTTTATGACCGGTGATGACATTTTCAGGGAATTACAGGGTACTTTACATTTTGAGTCAAGTGTATGGAAGAAGCAAAGTATTTTCTTCACATTGCCTTATTGGAAGGATAATATGTTACGCCATAATCTAGATGTCATGCATATAGAGAAAAACGTAATGGACAATATCATTGGTACATTGTTAGATGTGGACGGGAAGACAAAAGATAACTATAAGGCACGTCTTGACTTACAAAGCATGGGAATAAGACATGATCTCCATCCAAAGATCACTGATGCAGGAAAGGTTCATTTGCCTGGTGCTTGCTACTCAATGACTCGCGAAGAGAAAGAATGCTTTCTAAAAGTGATAAAGAATGTGAAATTTCCGGATGGTTTTGCTTCGAACATATCACGTTGTGTCAAGCTTCAACAACGTAATATCATAGGTTTGAAGAGTCATGACTGTCACATCTTGATGCAGCATTTGATGCCTATTGCAATACGAAGATCATTGCCAAGCATGGTTTGTTCTCCTTTGATCTCATTGTCATGTTTCTTTAGAGAAATTTGTTCCAAAACATTACGGATAGAGGACTTAGATCGACTTGAGGCTCAAATCCCTATAACATTGTGTCAACTTGAAAGGATATTTCCGCCTGCATTCTTTACTGTTATGGTGCACTTGGTCGTACATCTAGTTGCAGAATGTAAGATGGGTGGACCGGTTCAACTTCGGTGGATGTATCCTATTGAAAGGTAATATTAATTATAGAGATATGTTACATCACGTTTCTTTGCACGTGTTTTATTTAATAAAGTCTAATATTGTTGATGTAGGTGCATGCACCGTTTCAAATCTTATGTTCGCAACACGGCCGCACCTGAAGGCTCTATTGCTGAAGGATATATAGCAGATGAATGCTTAACATTTTGTTCAAGATATTTAGAATCAGTCCCAACGATCTTTAATAGATCACCAAGAAATGTAGACGATACTATGGGAGGAATATCATTTGTTCGTCTTGATATGAAAACATGCATGCAGGCTCATCGATATATCCTTTTTAATTGCGATGAGTTAATTCAAATTCGCACGTAAGTGATGTTAGACTTTTAACTCTTTCATTGAGCATGTTTTTATCGATGAATGAAATTAATTTTTAGTTGTATTGTCGATGTGTAGAATGCATAAGGAGCGATTGAAGGCAAGAAACCGTAGTAGTCGACCAACAGATTATGTCATCGATAAGATGCATAGGGATGAATTTTGTGACTGGTTTCGAAACTATGTATGTGTTATGTTTAAAATGTTTTGTATTGGTTGATTACTTTAAAACTTACAATTAGTTTTAATCTTGAGTTGTTGTTCGAGGAAAATAGGTACAAAATATGGACGAGATGATGAAGCATCAACTTCCAAATAGAGTTCGATGGCTTGCTAAAGGTCCAAACCCCGAAGCTAGATCATTTAGCCGATATGTACATAATGGTGTGAAATTTCGTACAAAAGACAATGAAATAGGCAGAACAACTCAAAATAGTGGAGTATGTGTGACTGTTGAAGGGGGCACCACATATTACGGGCGAATTATAAGTATCATTGAGTTAAACTATTTTGATGAAGAATGTTTTGTACTATTCAAATGTGATTGGGTTGACACAGCTATTGGTAGGGGATATAAAGTTGATGAGTTTGGATTCGAACTTGTTAATTTTTCGCGTTTAGTGCATACTGGAGATCGATTAAGCGATGATCCATTCATTTTGGCACCACAAGCATCTCAAGTATACTATGTAGCAGATGAAAGACATCCAAATTGGGAAGTAGTTGTCAAGACCAAACCAAGAGATGTGTTTGATGCTGGTAATGATGACGACATAGATGACTACTGTGAAAATGAACCTTACAATTTCAACGTTGAGCAAATCCTCGAGAATGTACACGATGATTTGACGTGGTTTAGAAATGAGGTGGAAGGAACAACACTAGATATACCTCAGGAATTTCCTATGGTATGTCAAATATCTCTCTGTTTTGAAATATTTTTTTTTACATGCTCAGATTTACGATATATCCGTTTTATTGACGTTTTGTTTAAGGAAATGTGTTTTGTATTGTTGAATTTTACATTGAAATCACTTTTATGCATGTTTAAATATTGTATAGGTACAATGACGAGGAAGAGATTCAGGACTATATCTTCTTCATCACAGCCACCTGTGCCACCATCACAAGAAGCAACGCCGTCACAGCCACCTGCGCATCCTTCAGAACAGGCTACGATGCCATCGTTCGACTATGATCAATCTTTGAACGATAACGAAATAATTGGTATGTTCATAACCACAATAGAGATAATCTAAGTTTAATATGTTACTCAATTTAGTTTCACATGCTAAATGTGCAGGTGATACTGAAGTCCGGAAAGTGCGTGGCGGCACGCGGATGACGGACGTCTGGAATCTGAAGGAAGACGAATTGATTCCAGTACAATTCAATGGCAATGGGCAGCCATTGGGTAATGAAGGGGGAATATTTAACAAATTCACTGGTTGTGTTGCCCGTGTTGCGAATCAAATCCCCCTAGATGCGGCGGATTGGCGTAAAGTCCCATTGTCAATAAAAGAGGACTGTTGGAGCCTCATGACGGTATAATTTTGGTTATTTGTCACAATTGTTATTCAACCTCAAAGATTTAGGAGAGAAATGGAGGAACTACAAGTGTAGTTTAAAGCAGAAATTTTTTGATGAGGCCTTTACGCCTCAGTATGTGAAAAATAATGCTCCAACAGACGTTAATTTGGAGCAATTTTGCAAATTAGTCGATTTTTGGTATTCTGATGCAGGACGGGTATGACATTTATTTATTTGTATTATAATTTTTATGAATATAACTTCTTATTAATTTTAACTGTCTTGATGTTAATGTAGCATCGAAGTCATGCCGGAAAACAAAATAGATCGCTCCAAACGACGGTCCACACTGCAGGATCAAAGAGCTTCGCACGTTATGCTCACGAATTGGTATGTAGTACTTTCATTAGTTTGTTTAATAGTATAGTACTTATCATTACCATTCTTATTTGTAATTTACAATTTCATCACGAATTCGTGTTTGTGATGCAGGAAAAAGAGAAACAAGTTCCAATCAATCGAGCGGATTTATATAAACTGTCCATATGCGTTCTGACGGATCTCCAATAAATCCGGACGTAGCAGAGAAAATAGTATGTCATTATTACATCAATTTTGATTTGAATGTGCGAATATTAATTCAAAATTTAATTGTATGTTGTATTCTCTCAGAGGCGAATGGAGGAGATTGGACTGAACGATTCAGGAAGTTCACAAACTTCCAACGAATTTAGAGTGGATGGCAGCATCGGTTGGTCACCATCTGACCGATATGCACAAGTGATTGGTCCAGAACGACATGGTCGCATTCGCGGCGTTGGATTAGGACCAACTCCTTCATCTCATCCTGCCAACACCAACGTAAGATCCAGTCAGCCTGCATCCTCTAGTAACGAGAGAGCGTATTTATGGAAAATAGAGTTCAGATGTTGGAGTCTGAAGTAGCATCGCTTAAATCTACAATACAAATGATGGCACAAGCTTGGGTAAAAGTTTTATTTACTTATCCTCAAGTATTACTATTGATTCTATTTATGTATATTTCGTAGTTAATTAATGTTTGTTTAACTGTTGTAGGAGCAACGTCAATACCAAGATGTTGCCAATAACAATCACGTTTCACCAGCAATTCATAGATCATCTCATGCAAGTCGGAAAACGAGTGTTGGTAAGATACAAACATAAATGAATACTGCCATTAATTTAATTTTAAGTATGTACTAAGCTCTTTTATCTTTGTTCATGTCATTACTGTTTGTTAATTTTACAATATTGTAATAGCAGACAATGCCGATGACGCAGAAAGTGCAGGAGCAGATGGTGCTGAAGGTGGAGAGGATTAAATTTATAGTTATTTGTACTTAAATGTCATGACTTGTTAGTTTTTAGACTATTGAGAAAATGCCCTTCACTTATTTTTGTTTGATGCAAAACTTGTAAGACATGCTTATAATGAAATATATTTTGTTTTATTACACTTTTCTTTGTTTGCATTAATCAATTAAAATCTATAACAAAATTTGTATGGCAGGAAAATATAAAAAAAAAAAAAAAAAAAACAAACACCTATAGCGGCGGTCACTGACCGCCGTTATATCTAAACCAACGGAAAGGGTTATAGCAGCGGTCATGTAACCGCCGCTATAACACTATAGCTGACCGCGGCTATAATCTGTAGCGGCGGTCATGACCGCGCTATAGCACGTCTGCGGAAAAAACCGCAATCGCCGTTGGGCTCTATAGCGGCGGTCCGGCCGCCGCTGTGTGACCGACGTATTAACCAACGGCCTCTATAACCGCGGCTATAGGCTATAGCAGGGGTGATATAGCGGCGGTCTCGACCGCCGCCAAAAAACCGCTGCTATAGTCTATAGCAGCAGTTTTGGGACCTATAGCAACGGTTTTCAACCGCCGCTATAGGTGCTTTTTTTTGTAGTGCATGATGGAAGGGATTATGCGTCTGTGAGGCATGCAATTAAAGGGAAAAGCATATATCTATATTCGACACCAACACGTATCTAATATATATATATATATGGTCGGAATTCCAGCAAACACATTGGGATAAGTTCCAGTTAACGAAATAAAAAAGGGAATGGAACATTTTGTAGGAGCATGAGCTAAGTGATGACGCTTTTAATTATAAGCTTCAAGGTCCTATTAAGAGTTTCTTACGTATCTGACGAGGTACATGCATATATATATATATGTCCTTTACCTGCAGGCCCAGGTATTTAATAACACTAAAATCACGTGACATAAAGACTGCCTCCTAATGGCAGTCAATTTCCGCACGAGTATATTGTGTGATTTTGCTAATTATATATATATATATATTTCTTTAAAGACTGAAGTTAGCCTGTCCAAGAACCGTAGATAACAATCAATTGACTTCAATTTCTGCTTCTGTCGGTTGCTTCTCAATCTAGATAACCTACATATATATCCATATTAATTTGTGAGGCCTTGTTATGTATGAGATGGATTCACCGCACGTTTTCTTTGATCCCGAAGCCTGTCAGTTTTACAAAATCACTTTCAAACAGCTGTAATCAAGAGTACAAACAGCGAAACGGAGATTAGAGTGAATAAGTCAAGAACCTTAACTGTTAATTGCAATATCATTAGCGTCTGATCAGCTCTTGGATGTTACACCAACCTGAATCTGATTTTTGTGCACCTAATTTATAATTAAGCAAATCGTGCGGATTTCCTCTTTTTTAGCCAAAGAGACAGACAAACCCATGCTTGTTTTGGATGAGTACGCTACAGTTGTATTAACCCAAAATAACAATAGAGATATACAATTGAGCCCAAAACAAGCAAAAGGGTTCCTTAAAACTTGAGCACAAAATAGCTATCTCCCCTAATTGAGATTAATATATAAAATAATCGTCGGCATAAGTAAATTACCACCTACAACTCAAATGGTTTAATACTCTAATTAAGGAGGTTTCTTCATTGATACACTGGTGTTAGTTTTTCCCCTAATTGCCCTAGAAGCTTCTTCACATCTATATTTCTCTTGATCTCTTCTCGTGACAAAGTGCCCTTCGTATGTGGAGTCAAATGGATATTATGTAGTCAATTACTTCTCAAACATTCTTCCCAAACATGAAGGGAGAAACTAAACGATCGATGCTCTCTTAGCCAAATCTGATAATCGAACTAATTAAATGTTCAAATCTACTATAACTTCCAATTAATTATCAGAGATGATGTGTCCGGCCCCAGTTCTAGTTTAATTAAAGCGTGAACATGGCCTTGTTCTGCTGCTAATATGTATAAATATATTGCACCTTACATGTACGTATAGAAGTCAACATCGAAACTCGTATGCACGCAAACCATGGTAAAATGAATGGGGTACGTACTGTACGGGATCTTGGCGATTGGCGAACAGTTTAGATACGGTAGCTCTGGCAATAACCTCTCCTTTTCCAACTTTTGTCCGCGAATAACAACGTTATCAACATCCATCTGGCCCACGTCTAATGTTTTTGACCTTTTCTTCGCTGGAATTCGATCGATAGGGCCCGCAGGGGCTCTGTTTTTTTTCTTTTTCTAAGCCACTTCTATTGGTTTTCCCTCAAGCATGCCTTGGTCCCATAAAAGGAGTACCATAAATTAGGTGCACAAAAATCACATTTTTTTAGTGCTCGTTAGGACTTAGCAGTGGTGGGTACGGGATCTAGATAGATTCCCTTGTCCGAACACGCCCTTTTCCTCCGTCAATCTCATCCACAAAAGAAGCAACAGACTACGATATTTTTGGCCAGGAGAATTGTCAAACAGACCCGTCCCACTGCTGCCTTTTATCATGCATCTATAATCTACAATCCTAGTTTTACACACAAACGATCGAGCATAGACATTGTCCCCGTTTGTTTCATCCATTATTCTTCATTCTCAATACACCATTTTTTACCTTTAGGGGCGAAGATTTTCGTCCCCAAAAGCCAAAATTTCATGTATAAAGATTTTTAGAACGAAAATAAAGATCCTTTGTCAGTCTCTGTAGCACTGTCACTAAATGATCTTTATAGATGAAATTTTTCATGCGTCTCCGGATCTTTAGAAACGAACTTAACCGAACAGTGTTCGAACATATTCAAATATGTTTTCTTTTGGTGGCGGGAAGTTTTTGTCCCCAATAAATATTCGATTTTGTTTGAATGCTTAAGAACACAATTAGAAATATTCGAACGAGGATCAAATTTTATGATGGGTACTTTCCATCAATACTTATGTTTGAATATATTCGAACATGTGTTACACCATCATTTGAATGAGATCCGACGATTGATCACGCACGTTCAATAGTTGTTGTTTGTATTATAATGAAGACGTTCGACTATGATCTATCGGTATAAGACGTATATTAGTTGTCATGTAAGTATCGAGCGTTTGAATAATATCCAACTACTAATCGCGACTATAAGTTGCTTTCGTATTGTAATGATGACGTTCGAAAATATCCCACAGTATAAAATGTGTATTTGTTGTGTGTTGGAATAACAAATTCATTTGTGATGGTTTATGTTCATTATCATTGGAACGTTAGTTCAATACTGGTTAATGGCATTCGAATTTAGTAGTCATTTGTTCGAGTCAATTTGTACACGTTTGAATCCTGTATGTTCTAATGTGTTTGAAGACAATTAAATACTAAACAATTGTTTTGTTTAGTCTCCTACAGTCTCTTCGATCAATGCCAAAAACAGGAGGGAAACATCGGTTTGTGCAGATTTGGATTCAAACGATCGTACTAAACTTGACAAATACATCGTTCAAGAAATAAAAAATAGAAGTAACTTAGGATATCGTACATCCATAATTACATAATTTCGAGAGGCAAATAGAAGCGAAAAACCAAATTACCTAAAAAATATGCATTAGTTTCATACATTGCAACAGCAAATATATATAACAGCTGGTAATTAACCAGCTTACTGCTCTAGTACATACCCAAAACACAAAAAACTTAATGCTCTAATCTTCTCAGAAGAGCAGTCTTAAGACCTTCTTCACTTCTCAAGCCATCAGGAACTCTAACCACAACATCCTGAAGCATGAGCTCGTTCACGCACGACATGCTCGCATGATGGACTTGGAACTCCAAGTCACGTAGCGCAGCCAGAAACCTTGCTGCCGGGTAATTAACATTCTCCGACTGAACCCTAATCATGGCATCAAGTCCTACAATCTTCACCTCAACCTCGAGCGTGAACCCGCTCGAGCTGGATCTAGTTTGGTTGACGGAGGTGGTGGTGCTTTGGTTGTCCATGGTATCAGCCAGTTCTAACTTCACCTTCTTGGACTCTCTTTGTAGCTGTGACTCCAACTCGTCGATCTTGGTCTTGAGGTCGTTGATATAGGACACCGCGTCCGATAGCAGCGATGCCTTGTCCATCCTCGACACGTTGGGTACCACGGCTCGCAGCGCGTAGAACCGGTGGTTCAACTTTTCTCGTCGCTGGCGCTCCGCCTCGACGTGGTTCAACGGGGTGTCGCGGCCGAGTCCGGGTTTTCTCCCTCTCTTCTTGGGAGTTCTTTTCTCTATTCTTACTGGGATCAGGGGACAATCAGAATCAGAGTGCTCCGAGTCCACGTATGAAGATTGTCCAATTTTGACGCCCTCTTTCTTTTCTCCTACCGTTCCTATTCTCTTCTCCTCTTGAGAAGCGTCCTCGTCTTGTATGCCCGCAATTATGCCAATATCAGCGAAAGAAATGTTTCGGTCAAGAAACTGTGTAGGCCCGGAACTTGGGCTAGGCTGCTTGGGTACTAAACCAACGAGATCTGAACCAAACAAAGACTCGGCTTGTTGGACTACTCTCCAGTTCTTCGCGATTGAATCCGGAGAACCCATTTCGAGAACCCCACTAGAGGTTGGGATACAAATCAGAGTCTCAATCCCATGCATTTGAGCTTCTTTAGCTCTCTCACAATTGTAGAACTGAAGCTGATGGCCACCGTTCAACCACACCAGAGAATTAGTACTAAAGGCCCTGCCGGGCGCACCGTCCACTGCGGAGAACGAGCGGGCTAAAGACGTGATGTAGAACCATTCGGCGTCTGTGACATCGGCGTTCGTGGACATGTCATCGATGTCCTGGTGGTTTTCGCCAATCGTGGAATGGATACCCCTCATGAACTTTTTTCTTTCGGAGTGTAGAAATGGAATGGGGTGGGTATTATTGTGGGCGAGTTTAGGGGATGTGTCTTTGGTGCCTTGGAAATGGCCGTCACCCCATGTCAAGAAGAGGTGGCCATTGTCGTCGTTCGTGGTTTGCCAGAAAATGGCATAAGCCCACCAGTCCGGCTGGCTTTGGATTATGTACTGGAGCTTTTGTTGAAGGGTTGGTGGGGATTCTTGGGATAAAGAGACGAGAGAGGAGGAGGAGGAGGGAGAGATTATCAGATCTTCCATGGGTTTAGTTACGCAGAAGAAAGGAGAGGCAAAGGCAGAGGCAGAGGCAGAACAACAGAGTGTGAGAGTGTGGGGGAAACGGGAAGAAAGGAAATCCGGGGGAATCAGAGGAAAGTGGGTTGCTTTTTTAGGTAGTACTGTCGGAGCTAGAATAGCTAAAACACAGTTAGCAGACACTAATTGGCTCCAACGGTATGAAGTGTTTTGTACAAAAATCAGAATAGTACTAAATGGTAAACACTTAGCAGAAACGGTAAGAGAGCTGCGAAAGAGTCACAAGAGGCGTATGGGTGGAATGCGGTATATATGAGAGGCACAAAAGGAGGTGTAGTTTGGTGGGTAAGGTGGGATCCACTTTGTCTAAAAAATTAACTTGATAGGCAGTCACTATTGGGCACCACTAGCACGTGAAACGAAAGCGAGAGGCCCAGTGACTGATGCCTGATGGGGCTCGGAGGCCTTGTGGGGCCGTTTGCCTTCATCAATCAATGAATGAACTTCCATATAAGGGACAAAAATCAGGGGTACAAGTGTCATGTTATATATGCACAGTACTGTAGCCCTGATCCTCGGCTCGGTGCGATATTACTTTTTAACATTTAGGACATCTTCCTTGTCCTCAGTTGGGATTTATGGCCTCTCCACCATTCTTGTCCACAGCTTTACCCGCAATCATTTTCCCCTTGGATCGTCTTCTCCTCAATATCTTAGGTCCTTTTTTCTACCAGAGAAGCACAATTGATCACTGTAACATAGAGAGTGGAAATGAAGTTAAGTTTTGGAGTGTGGTCCCAATAAACTTGTCGATCAGAAAGCAAACAGTAGGTTGAGATTCTTGTTTAAACCTAGATCGGTCCTTCCTTAAATTCTAAGGTAATCTATGTTATTCAGTCGCACTAAAGCCAAGGAAGTAGGGAAGCAATAAAAGAGTATGGGTGGGGGGACCAGGTCACCAGATTGCGTGCCAGCCTTTCCCATTTATGATTTTTGGTCGTGCTCTTAATTTTTGCAGGTGAAATTATATATAATGATTAAGGACTTTGAGCAAAAACCAAACATGGCGGGCTTACGTGTACGTGTTCTGTTTTAATCAAAATGTCATTTCCTTAAGATATATATTGCATTGTTTGGCCCTTAGCTCTAGTACTACTTGAGTTACATCATTCTTATTTTGTTTGACAAATATGGCCGAACCGTGAAATTTAATTAGACTTCTAGCTCTTCGTTAATTGGACATCATGTCTTCTAATTAGTTCTATTGAAATGTGGATTTGATCTTTCAGCTGAGGGAGTATGTACCCAAATTACAAATTAAACCATGTGACGTATATATTATATATATATATATATAGGTGTAGCACCTATTCTCTTCAATAACCACCAGTTATTGGTTAAGTGCTCCAATATCATAGAGATACTTCTTCCCTTTTCTTTTTTTCTTTTTCTTTTTCCTTTTTTACTAAAATATGTACAATTATTATTAGTTTTTGCATTAAGTAGCGTATAAAGTACTTTCCACTTGCAAATAAAAAATTAAGAACAAAACTGAGAGATCAATATATATATGTAGATCACACTCGAGGCTAGCTATTATTTTTTGTTGGACAGTAGGGGTACACAAGGAGCTAGTACTTCGTGCGATTGGCATATTCTGATTTGGTCAACTTACAGATGTACGTACTAATAATCCTTTGCCCTTAATCAACCATGCTCGCTAACCAATAATAAAAACAATTAGGAAAACATAAATTCTTTATTATACCTATCACGTACAGACCAACTGTGTATCACGATCAATATATATATATAACTTTGGATTTGGGTATGGTTTTTCTATAGCTATGAAGGAGACTCTGCCAATTACAACTTTACTCCCAATATTAATTAAGATCTTGATATAGTGTGGGAGATAATGACCAGAGAGAGGTGGAGACTCGGGTTCTCTCCCGGATAATTCTATTCTCTGTTAAAAGATAAGATATTTCTCCTTTGTACCTTTTAATTATAAAGTAGTAACTTTTTGCGGCTCCAACTATTATTTTTGTAATATCACACCTACCAATATTTATCAATTTTATATCCGTTGCATTTTATGTTACAAATTTTAGCCAATTTAAATGGAAAGTAAATTTTTGGCCCATAAAATAACAATTCTATCCTCCTAAATTTTCAACAGATGGTACAAAATATATTTTTTCTTAAAAAAAAAAATTAACTAGCTTAATATATTTTCAAAGATACATGTGATCCACATTTTTGTTTATTGAAAAAAAAATAATTAACTTGTCGCATATGAAATAGTATAAGATTATATGTGCTTGATATCTCTCTAAATTTCTAGCAGATACATCACTCATGAATTAGAGTACTTTTTTTTTTTAACTCGACCTAGATCTGCGCTTATACTCTCTGTCTATTTGGTCACGTAGATTTGTAGGAGACCTACACTACAAAAAAAACAGGTCTACAGCGCGGTCATTTTAGCGGCGGTCACAAAACCGCCGCTATATGCCCTATATACCGGCGGTTTATCAAAACCGCAACAGAAAAATAAACATCTAGCGGCGGTCTCTATAGCGGCGGTCTCTATAGCGGCGGTTTTTGACCGCCGCTATAGACCAAAATAGCAGCGGTTGATATAGCGGCGGTCATGACCGCCCTATATACCGCCACTATAGCGGTTTCTATAGCGGCGGTCACTGACCGCCGCTATAGATCAAGCACCGCGCGTTTAGGGCAAATTAGCTGCCCATCCCCGCGCCCCCCCCCCCCCTTTCTTCTTCTTCCTCTTCCCCCGCCCCCCTGCGCGATTTCCCTCCCTCCCCGTTCGGCATTTCAACAGCGCCCCCCACCCCCCCAAATCACCACCGTTGCCCTCCCCCCGCGCCCCCTCACGCGATTTCACCTCCCACCCTCCCCCGCCCATCTCGTGATTCTGCCCCTCCCCGGCCCCTCCAAAAATTTCATCACCCCCCCTCCTCCTCCACGATTTTCAGGCCCCTCCGTGAGTGTCACCCCCCCCGACCCCTCTTTCCACGTGGGTTTCAGCCCACCCATGCCAGCCCCGTCCGTGAGCTTCAACACCCCCCCCCCCCCCCCCGCGAGTTTCACCCCCCACCGCGCCCCCTCCACTTGTTTCAGCTCCCCCACCGCCCCCTCAGCCAATTTCAGCGCCTCCCACCTCCTATTCGCACTTCAAATGTCCTCCCCTTTTAATTTCGTGAATTTCAACTCTCCCGTTATAAATTTACAAAATAATTCAATTGTGTTGGTTTTGCATTGCTGTTTAGGTCAGTGACTTAGACTCAATCTATATTTTTGTATTTTATAAAATATGAATGAAGTTAATTATATGGAGATTGGAGGTCAGGGCTTATGAATTGGATTATTGGGTTTTGTTGTGTTGGAGATTGATTTTGTTGGAGATTGGAGATTGGTTTTGTTGGAGTGTTGACTTATGAATTTGTTGTTGACTTGTTGTATTATACTATTATATGAATTGGTTGTTGAAAATATTGAATTTTTTGATGAGAAATAGTAATTGAAATGTATGAATTGGTTGCTGAAAAATATGAATTGGTTACTGGAAATATATGAATTGGAATGTTTGAATTTATTCCTGAAAATATATGCATTGGTTTGTATGAATTGGTTGCTGAAAATATATGAATTATAATGTATGAATTATTGTTGAAAATATATGAATTGGTTTGTATGAATGCTTGAAATATATGAATTGAAATATTGAATTTATTCCTGAAATATATGCATAGGTTTGTATGAATTGGTTGCTGAAAATATATAATTAATCAATGTATTAATTGGTTGCTGAAAATATATGAATTTAATGTATGAATTTATTGTTGAAAATATATGAATTGGTTTGTATGAATTGATTGCTGAAAATATATCTTTTGTTTTGTATGAATTCATTGCTGGAAATATATGAATTGAAATATTTGAATTTATTCCTGAAAATATATGCATTGGTTTGTATGAATTGGTTGCTGAAAATATATAATTAATCAATGTATTAATTGGTTGCTGAAAATATATGAATTATAATGTATGAATTTATTGTTGAAAATATATGAATTGGTTTGTATGAATTGATTGCTGAAAATATATTTTTTGTTTTGTATGAATTCATTGGTGGAAATATATGAATTGAAATATTTGAATTTATTCCTGAAAATATATGCATAGGTTTGTATGAATTGGTTGCTGAAAATATATAATTAATCAATGTATTAATTGGTTGCTGAAAATAAATGAATTATAATGTATGAATTTATTGTTGAAAATATATGAATTGGTTTGTATGAATTGATTGCTGAAAATATATATTTTGTTTTGTATGAATTCATTGGTGGAAATATATGAATTGAAATATTTGAATTTATTCCTGAAAATATATGCATAGGTTTGTATGAATTGGTTGCTGAAAAATATATAATTATCAATGTATTAATTGGTTGCTGAAAATATATGAATTATAATGTATGAATTTATTGTTGAAAATATATGAATTGGTTTGTATGAATTGATTGCTGAAAATATATCTTTTGTTTTGTATGAATTGGTTGCTGGATTGCTGAAAATATATGAATTGGAATGTATGAATTTATTGATGTCCAAAAGTCCGCTGTGTTTAGTATGTTTTTTTGGACCAGGTATCGTTATTAAAAATCTATTTTCTAAATTTCTTTCACAGTTGAACTCAATAGTATCAACTACAGTGGTTTTCGTAACTGTGATTGAGGGACACTAGGTGACTTGCCATTCACATATTACTCTTTCACAGGTCAGTGGTATTTTGAATCTCTTCGTCAATTACTATTGTTTGTTCTTTTTTTCTTTTTTTTTTAGAGATTAGAGTTTGTGGATTTTATTGGAAGGTGGACAGAATAACTAACTATTGTTGAGATGCTGGTGTTTGTGGGTTCTGTTGGAAGGCGGAGGGTAGGGCTAACTTTTATTTGTTGTTGGTTCTGTGGAGTTTATTGGAAATGTTGGTGTTTGTGGATTCTGTTGGAAGGCGGAGGGTAGGGCTAACTTTATTTGTTGTTGGTTCTGTGGAGTTTATTGGAGATGTTGGTGTTTGTGGGTTTTGTTGGAAGGCGGAGGGTAGGGCTAACTATTATTTGTTGTTGGTTCTGTGGAGTTTATTGGAGATTGGAGGGGTAATTGTTATATGATGTTCGTTACGAGTGTTGTTTTATTAATCTATGTTAGTTTTATTGAAAAATCTTGATAAAATGTGAAAAACATTTAATCTTATGCATAATCTTTTTTGTTGCATTCATATAGTTATTATTGTCGCTCATGGACAAGAGTTGGATGAAAAAGAAACGCGGGACAAGTGAATATGTGTTGGGAGTCAATGAGTTTCTGGGTTTTGCATCTAAGAGTATGGGTAGTGATGAGAGAATTTGTTGCCCTTGTGTATTGTTCAATTTGATTGCTGAAATCACTTTTATGCATGTCAATACATTGTATAGGTACAATGACGAGGAAGAGATTCAGGACTATATCTTCTTCATCACAGCCACCTGTGCCACCATCACAAGAAGCAACAACATCACAAGAAGCGACGCCGTCACAGCCACCTGCGCATCCTTCAGAACAGGCTACGATGCCATCGTCCGACTATGATCAATCTTTGAACGATAATGAAATAATTGGTATGTTCATAACCACAATAGAGATAATCTAAGGGAAATATGTTACTCGATTTCGTTTCACATGCTAAATGTGCAGGTCATACTGAAGTCCGGAAAGTGCGTGGCGGCACGCGGATGACGGACGTCTGGAATCTGAAGGAAGACGAATTGATTCCAGTACAATTCAATGGCAATGGGCAACCATTGGGTGATGAAGGGGGAATATTTAACAAATTCACTGGCTGTGTTGCCCGTGTTGCGAATCAAATCCCCCTAGATGCGGCGGACTGGCGTAAAGTCCCAATGTCAATAAAAGAGGACTGTTGGAGCCTCATGACGGTATAATTTTGGTTATTTGTCACAATTGTTATTCAACTATATGAATTTAATAATTGACTCACCTAACTGTTTGGGTATATTTTGCAGAAACGGTTTACAATCCCCGAGCCTCCATTGGGGGATATTGTCAAGAGCTGGTTCCTCAAAGATTTAGGAGAGAAATGGAGGAATTACAAGTGTAGTTTAAAGCTCAAATATTTTGATGAGGCCTTTACGCCTCAGTATGTGAAAAATAATGCTCCAACAGACGTTAATTTGGAGCAATTTTGCAAATTAGTCGATTTTTGGTATTCTGATGCAGGACGGGTATGACATTTATTTATTCGTATTATAATTTTTAGGAATATAACTTCAATTAAATTTTAACTGTCTTGATGTTAATAAGCATCGAAGTCATGCTGGAAAACAAAATAGATCGCTCCAAACGACGGTCCACACTGCAGGATCAAAGAGCTTCGCACGTTATGCTCACGAATTGGTATGTAGTACTTTCATTAGTTTCTTTAATAGTATAGTACTTATCATTGTCATTCTTATTTGTAATTTAAAATTTCATCACGATTTCGTGTTTGTGATGCAGGAAAAAGAGAAACAAGTTCCAATCAATCGAGCGGATTTATATAAAACTGTCCATATGCGTTCTGACGGATCTCCAATAAATCCGGACGTAGCAGAGAAAATAGTATGTCATTATTACAATTGGAGATTGATTTCAATGTGCGAATATTAATTCAAAATTTAATTGTACATTGTACTCTCTCAGAGGCGAATGGAGGAGATTGGACTGAACGATTCAGGAAGTTCACAAACTTCCAACGAATTTAGAGTGGATGGCAGCATCTGGATATGTGATTGGTCCAGAACGACATGGTCGCATTCGCGGCGTTGGATTAGGACCAACTCCTTCATCTCATCCTACCAACACCAACGTAAGATACAGTCAGCCGACATCCTCTAGTAACGAGAGAGCCGTATTTATGGAAAATAGAGTTCAGATGTTGGAGTCTGAAGTAGCATCGCTTAAATCTACAATACAAATGATGGCACAAGCTTGGGTAAAAGTTTTATTTACTTATCCTTAAATATTACTATTGACTCTATTTATGTATATTTCGTAGTTAATTAATGGTTGTATAACTGTTGTAGGAGCAACGTCAATACCAAGATGTTCCCAATAACAATCAGGTTTCACCAGCAATTCATAGATCATCTCATGCAAGTCGGAAAACAAGTGTTGGTAAGATACAAACATAAATGAATATTGTTATTAATTTAGTTTAAGTATTTATGAAGCTCTTTTAGCTTTGTTCATGTCATTACTGTTTGTTAATTTTACATTATTGTAATAGCAGACAATGCCGATGACGCAGAAAGTGGAGGAGCAGATGGTGCTGAAGGTGGACAGGATTAAATTTAGAGTTATTTGTACTTCAATGTCATGACTTGTTAGCTTTTAGTCTACTGAGAAAATACCATTAACTTATTTTTGTTTGATGTAAAACTTGTAAGACCTCCTTATAATGAAATATATTTTGTTTTATTGCACTTTTCTTTGTTTGCATTAATCAATTAACAATCTATAATCAAATTTGTATGGTAGGAAAATATAACCCAAAAAAAAAATTTTAAAAAAAAAAAAAAACCTATAGCGGCGGTCAGTGACCGCCGCTATAGGTGAAACCAACGTAAAGGGTTATAGCGGCGGTCACCTAACCGCCGCTATAACCCATGTCAGACCGCCGCTAAAAACATGTAGCAGCGGTCACCTGGCCGCCGCTACAGATCGTCCGCGGCAAAAAGTTGGCTCTATAGCGGCGGTCCGACCGCCGTTGTGTGACCGCCGCTATATAGCCAACGTATACACCAGCGGTCTCCACAACCGCCGCTATAGGGCTGTGCCGACGGAATATAGCGGCGGTCACGACCGCCGCTAAAAAACCGCTGCTATAGGATATAGCAGCGGTTTTGGAACCTATAGCGGCGGTTTACGGCCGCCGCTATAGGCCTTTATTTCTGTAGTGCTAACTGCTTTCGTATTATTTGTGAAAAGCATTTCCACTTAAATATACGCATGCTTGGCTAAATATATTAACTACGCTCATGAAGTGCTCTGAATCGTAAGACGTGAACAGCTTGTACCAATTAATTTAGTTGCTCTAAAAGGAATCCTATGACATAGAAGACCTGGAGCTTCGCCAAGAAAAAAACATTTGAATATACTGCATGAGGAGCTAGTACTAGATCTTCACAGCTTTTAGAATATTCGGAGCCAGCACTAGACGACAAAACAGAACCAAAAAGTCACTCCTACATCATTTATGTGGACCTCGTTATTCACACAAACACCTAAAAAAACATATTAAAATTTTTTTTCTTAATCTTTACAAAAAAAATGCTTTCAAAATCAAACCAAATATAGTCTTAAACTTTTGTTGTCTCATAAATTCTGTTTCGTCCAAGCTTTTTAGGATGATTTTTTTAATTTTTTTTTTTTGAAAAAATACACTTTTCAACCATGAATTATTGTTTGTTTTATATACTTTACACCTTAAACTACTATGGTGGTGTTTGGGAGCAATTTTCACCTCAATAAAATAATTCTCCAAAATTATTTCTCTCCACATCAAATCATCATTTTTCACTCTAAATAAATATAAAAAAATCAATTCAAATCATCTATCTCTTCAATTTTTCATCAACTCCAACACCCCAACATTTTAACAATCAAACACCATAATATGAGAGATTTTACCCACAAACTATAATTTCCAGTTAACACATTGCATACTCTATCTATTTTTTCTTTCAAATTGGAAGGAAATAATTTTTTTTTATCTGAAATGTTGATTATGCTTTTAAAAAAGACAAATAGCAAGTTACATTTAAGAGCATAAGCATATTTTCATTTAAAAAAAAAAACACCCCAGAGGGTGTAATAAAGTTGATAGGTACAAAATGTATTTTTCCTAAGATTTGTAAAAAAGTTGAGAAAAAAATTATTTAATAGTGTTTTTTTTTAAAAAAAAAAAAAAGTGTTATATTTCGTGAGAAAGGTACATAAGTTTATGAAAAAGGTATTCGAGTTTAAAATAAATATTTTGGAATTTGTAAAAACAGGTATAGGAGTTTATGCAAAGATGTTAGAGTTTTGAAAATATTTTAAAATTTGTGAAAAAAATTATAGGAGTTCGTAAAGATAGGTTGAAGCTTGTGACTTGTGAGAAAGTGATTGTAAAGAAAATTTTCAAAACATTTTTAGCCTTGCCAAACACAACATTAACATAATTGAAGTTCTATGGTTCAAAATAAATGATCAACCATCCAAGATTAATGGTTCGAACATCTGAAGAAGGGGGTGGAAACCGAGACAAAAATGACATCGTCCCCACCCCATAGATGCTCGTACATACAACGGAGATGATCTAATTACATCTTGTCATAGTCGGTCGGATGCGAAATATTGGACGATCCAACGTCATGTAATGAGAAGGAAGGGGCTGCTTTGTCCCCAGTAATTAATATGTGATAGGACATAACTTCAAAGATGTTTGATAAACTTGATATTGACGACGCAAGGACTCTTGTTAGAACGTCCACTTACAAGCTATTTATTCGAAATTATAAAATTATAATTATAATGCAAAAAATAATATATTAATACAAATAAAATGTACCAATACAGATTTGTCACAAAAAAAAAAAAAAAAAACAAAAATTTTGCCTACCAATTCAGAACGAAATAAAGTTTTCGTCCCAAAAACCCTAGTACTTTTTGAACAAAATCTTTTTTGTCCCAAAAATTTTGCTCCAAACGACTGAGCTACAATATCATGTGTGAAGTTCACTGAATCTTTGGCTAAACCAATACGCAAACAAAAAAAATCTAATAATAGTGCACCAAATTCATCATTTTGATTGAAGCCACCAAAAGAAATTCATGAAAGCTTATGATCACTAAGGATGGATGGGAGAAGTGCACGTTTTTTACTGGTTCGAAATAAAATGCACGCCTCGTGAAAATATGGATGATGTCGGTTAATTGGTTTACTTAAAAACTAGACAAGTTGCAAAGGAGCCATCAAGGTTAATTAATTAATTTCAAGTGCTACTCCCTCTCCCGAACGAGTGGGACGTCTGGTCATGGAGTCCAATCCCCAAAACGGTCGACCCTACTTATAAATTGTCAATAATAACTATAAAAAAGTTCAGGTTTATATGGTCTATAATCTTTTTTTTTTTTTTTACTATTTAATCCACAATACTTACCATATTAACTGTACGAATCCTTGTGGAATCTAATTTTAAGAGAAGAAGATGCTACTTAACACATACTATCAAATTACACCTTCACCTATGAATAAGAAAATTGTTTCTTCATAGTCACATAAAAGTATTAAATAGCTGCATGAATATTTAAATTCAAATCATCAATAGTTTGTTGATAACATTTTCAATCCGACACGTAACTTTAATGGTCAGAATCATATCTTAATTTAATTATATTTAAATCATCAAGTTCTACTCCCTAGATGTCCTTTTTTTCAATTGAATTAGACAGGCATCTTGCCTCCTCCCCCACCCGGGCCCACCCCCACACGCGTATACACTGACAGATATATAGCATGTGCCAATTGCCATACTACAGTGTCTTTGTTAAAAAATTTGTCAATTTTAAAGAAAATTAACTCTTGATGCGTGATAATTTTATTCTTAATAAAATCTTCATTTTAAAATTTTAAAATTAATTTATGTTAAAATTGAATGAATATTTTCGGTGATATCCGAAGTTAATAATTTGTGGACATCATGTGATAAAAATAACAATTTAGAATGTAAAATATAATTTACTGTACAAAAATCAAACTATCCTATTTAACCATCCAAAAATTTTACACTCAAATACTCTCGTAACAAGAGTTTGGTGGAGGATCGGGTGGTAGTTGGGTGCGTTAACATGACGTAGAGTTGAGAAGTGCCCCAAAAAGTCCAAAAGAAAAGATAAATCAGGATTTGACGTCCAATAATGATGCTTACTTATAATATGAACCATAGGTGTTAGATGCATGATTATATATATCAAGCTTCTCTACAAAGGACTGCGACGGACGATTCTGGCACGTTGGGCCCACTTTCGTAAATTATTGGCCTTGGATAATATGCGCTCAAAGAACATTCGCAATCGAAGATTATAATTTATGGGATGATTTGACAGTAAAGGATCAATGGTCGATTACGATTTGACTTCGCTACTTTCACCACGAATGCGAATTAAAACCATGGCAAATGTTTATGCCATTTCCATTGTTTCTCTCTCTCTCACGCACACAGATAATAAGAACACTGCAGTCTGCAGGACTTTAAAATACTCCAACATGACTCAACGTGCGATGATGGGACTGATGCTCTCTCCCATCATATGCTACTATTTGTAAAATGTATATTATGTTTTTCCCATCTATTTTTTTAAGGTATAATAGAAATTTATCACTAATAATAGTATCAAAGAGGTTTAAAAATTTTGAGAGATTTTAAAAGACATACTAGACACTCTGAAGAGTCAACAGGCTAACGAGTAGATTGACCTAAAGGTCATACAGAGACCTACAAGGGACATAAAAATCACAGACGACAGTAAGCTATTATGTCTAATAGGAGTAAACAAGCAACAGAAAAGCCACAACAAGCCTTAAACATAGAAGCAAGCTTAAACGGGCAAAAGCAAAATAGAGACATCGGATAAAATTGAGCAACCAAAAGTCGGAACGTGACCGGAAAAGAGGGTGGGGGAGACGGCACGGGAGGGCGAACCAATGAGATCCACGACCGAGAGAGGAGAACAGAAGCCACAGAGGTCAATCCAGAGAATAGAGACAGGGCACGGGAGGCGGAGGAGACCGTAGACGTTTTCCCATCCACTTTGATCGTAAGCAGAGTTACTTGTATTTTGAGGAATGTAAAGATGTTCTCTTATGTAAAAATTAACTATTAAAGATGTTAACTGGTAAGACTTTATACGATTGTCGTAGGCCACCTTAAATCTTTTCTTTCTATTCTCTCACACGTATTTAATATTTATTTGTATATTTTCTACGTGATATTGAAGCCAGGTCGTTCATGTAGCCTTCAATTTTCTTTGTTCCCGCTGTAGTCTCTTTTCTTGCTTTTTTCACTGTCTTTTGGCCGTTGTCTTTTATGGATTTAATCTCTTTCGAGTGTTTTTTTCATTGTCTTCTTCGCTCACACGGCACAACATCCGACACTTTGAACTCCGGTCGGCATTTTGACTGTTTCTCGCCATCCATATGGCGGTTGCCAATCCGGGGAACACATCCCCTTGCCCCACCTCCAAATTGCCAAGAAAAGAAAAAAAGAAAAAGTAAAGGACTATACGAACGAAAAAAAAAACCTAGCTGCTAGAGAAAGAAGCTCCACTTCAAACTTTAGCTCGTTCCTTTTTAGTGGCTGAACCAAGATCCAATTTAAAAGGAGGGAGCGAACTTCTAAGGCAAAATGATCAAAAAAAAAATTCATATATAATGAAAAATGTGTCGTAAAGTTAAAATATCGAAAATTCAGAACTAAAATATTGAAATACACGTACCGTAATATTTGTTTAGATTGAAAGGTAGCAATTAAATCTTATGAGTCTGCATCTTCTGAAAATATTGCAAAGTGACTTCGTTTTTAATAGTTTTAGAACTTTCCCTCTTGATGTATACTACGATGCTATCATTCATCCACTTATCTCTCATTTTATTACGCACGTTAGTCTTGATAAGATTCATCGCAAAGAATACTTTTTCAACGGTTGCAATCGTAACTAGTAAAATCAATGACAACTTAATACGGAGATAAACCAATGGAAATAAAGAATTTTTTTTTCCTGTCTTAACCATCTTCACAATAAGACATCCAATATCTTGAAGCCTAAAAAAAACATCATTATTTCTCACATCATAAATGTAAGTGTGAAGTTGATTTCTAATATATATATAGGTAAAGTTCAGTTATAAAGTTCAGAGTTCACAATATAACTGCATTTTGGAAGTGCGAACAATTTCAACGATTCAGCCACAAGGGTTGACGCCTACATTAATTGTGCGTTGGATTTATGAAAATATTTAATCATTGCTTATCTCTAATGCTTCAGTTTGCTTAAACTTGCCCTCACTCACAGAGAGGAAAAAGAAGAAAAAATGGAAAACATGCCCTCGCTCAACTTCTTGTAAAGTGTGACTCAATTGCTGTGATTTATAATCTTTTTTCTGTTTCTCAACTTGTTTGATGTAATTCTAATATATATCTTTTGTTCGAGTTAGATTTACCAAAAACTTGTGCCAATTTAATTTTGTTACCAGATGATATTGATTAAAACCAGTATGTGATCCTAGAAAAACAAAGCAATATGACTCGATCACAAAACTATGCTCATGGATATTGGTTCCGTCCCGTTGTAAGAAATTATCTTCTTTTTTTTCGAGAGTGGAAGCTCCAACAAAAATTGCCAGCCATTAAATTCTATATTAATAAAACAAAATCCACTTTAAATACAAGATAATAGTTTTCATATTTTAATCCACTGAGCATGGAATTATGAATTAGAAATAGAAGGATAAAACTAAAAAATAAGCTATCAGGAGCAATTTTGTTTTTAAAAAAACATAAATGAGCAATTAGAATTATATTAAAGAATTGATTAACGTGGTTAAGAAACTAATTGCATTAAATTCAACGAATTCAGCCTAAGGGTGGTACATTCATTGCATTTATGAAAAAGGTTGAATCGGTTAAACCTCAATGGACCAAGGATCCCCCACTAGCAATAAATTATTCTACAAAATTTTAGAAGGATCACCATTCAAATATTTTTCAGCAACCAACTAAATTAAATTCAACTTGAAGTTCGCTTCAGCTCTGGTCAACATCCAAATATTTTGGGCCAAAATTTTAGAACTACACGCAAACTCTAACACTCTAAAATTTTTACGATCTCAAAATTTTAACAATGAAACACCACTTAAATATGGCTGAACTAGTAGTGTTATTCAAGGCGCGTGAATAACATTAAGTGATCACCATAGAGGACAAATATGTTTGGCAGAACCAACCGGAGTGAGTGCTCCTATTCGGCCTGGCCTGGTTCCGCCTATGTCCCTTTCCCCTTCTTCAGACCCAGGGGCGGAGGGAGGGAGGGGCCAGAGGGGGCCGTGGCCCCTCCAAAATTTTTGTGAAATTTTTTTTTTCGTATATATATTTAGAGGCTTGACTGAAAAAATTTACAATTGGCCCTTTCAAAATTTTAAATTTCTATTTGGTCCCCCCAAATTAAAGTCCACAACATTTAAAAAATTGCTAAAACCAACATGTCATAGGTGAAATCCAAAATTTTCTTATTGTCTATGTCAAGCACTACAACAAGAAACTCAAGACATTTTAAATGTTATGCATTTGGTCAAAACTACAAAAAAGCTCATTCAAGAGTTGAGAGAAAATGGTTGGGATGCCTTTTTTGGGAATATGAAGTCATTTTGTGAAAAACATGATATTGAAGTTCCTGATATGAATGCTTTATACAAGTCAGGTTGAGCTAGGTCTCAGAGTCAACGAGATCATGTTACAATTGAGAACCATTATCGAATTGATATATTTGTGGCTGCAATTGACTCTCAATTACAAGAACTAAACAGAAGGTTTAGTGAAAAAGCAACGGAACTTCTTATTCTTAGCTCAACCTTGGATCCTAAGAATGCATCTAAGTTCTTCAATATTGATGATATTTGTAGACTTGTTGACAAATTTTACCCTGAAGATTTTACAGAGTAAGAAAAGATTCAGTTGAGATATCAATTGCAAACATTTAAGCGTGATGTGTCTCATAATCCTAATTTCAAAAGTTTGTCTACAATTTCAAAGTTATGCCGAAAATTGGTGGAACCAAGAAGGTCAAAGATTTTCCATTTAATTGATAGATTGATTCGTCTTGTGTTAACTCTTCTAGTTTCAACAGCTACTACAGAGTGAGCTTTTTCAGTCATGAAAATCATTAAAACAAGACTTCACAACAAGATGGAAGATGAATTTCTTGCAAATTCTTTGGTTATCTATATTGAGAAAGAAATTGCTGCAACTGTTAGTACATAAATGTTAATAGATGATTTCGACTCTTTAAAGAGTCGTCGAGTTGCCCTGTAATAGGAAATTAGTATGCTTTTGTGTACTTTTTCTGAGTATATCTACAATCAAGTAGATAAGATAAATTTTTGTGTACTTGTTTTTAGTTCTAAATCAAGGTTAACTTATAACAAAATACTGTTGCAAATTTTTTATGTCTTATAATATTTGAATTTCGTTTTTAATAATATTATTTAATTAGCCTGGCCCCCTAATAGAAAAATCCCAGCTCTGCCACTGTTCACACCCCTCCTCCTAAACCTTATTATCACGGGCAAGAGGAGCTCCAGCTCCTCCCGTCCTCTCGCCACTTCCAGCCTTGTCCTCTAAGGACGTTTTCTTTTTAAAAATCCTTTCTTTCGCACTACTTTTGGTTTTTGCTCCAATGGGGTGTGAACCTAAATCTGAAATCTACTGGAGGTTGAAAAAGCACACGGTTAGTTCTGACGATCTCAGTGACCTCCAAGTGGACTTTTCGGTATCGTCCAATGCTATGTTCCGGGTTGGAGCTTCATCTTCTCAGGCGTTGCTATGGTTGATCTATGGGGTAAAAGAGATAAAGGTACTTTTCAGCCGCTCTCCTCCGACGAAGAATGAGGCCGCTCTGTGCGGCTTTTGTGACTATGTTGTGGGTTTTCAGATCCAGTTGGTTTGAAGGGTTCTTGTGCCCATCTTTATGGTTTGTACGAGCCTTGTGCTCCTTTCAATTTGTAAGGGCCTTGTACCCAGTTCTGTTTGTCAGGACATTAACCCCATTTCACTAGTTCTAGAGGACCTTGGGCTCCATAGTCTTGTAGTCGGCCCTTTTAGGTTTGTTGTTGTGTGCGCCCCTTGTACGTTTTCTCCATTTTTAATATTTTTGGTATTTATCTAGAAAAAAAAAAATTACAGTAAAGGACTATAAGCCAAGGGGACATTGCCTACAGGGTTTATGAAAATCAAAGTGAATTCTTTGTCTACAATATTTGAACATCCCAACAATTATCGAAGACTAGTAAGTATGGTGAACAGTGCAAGATAGGCACCGATTTCTACATGGAGGGAAGTATCTCCTTTCTATAGATATAGTAAAATAACAAACGGGATGTATTTGTCCCTTACTTGGGTCTCAAGCACCCTTTGAGTCGGGCCTATCTCACGGTGCTAGTCATTACAATGGGATGGTGTTCTGGAGTTCAAAGAGTTTAAAGGGCCAAAGGCAAACGACCTGTTGATCCATTTCTACTGCTTCCCTTTTTGAAGAGCAAGGGGCCGAACTCCCTCATAGCTAGTCAGATCTTCGTATTTTCAACCACGATGGATTTATTGTTGTACTTTCTTTTTAGATTCGAACAAAAAACTGATGTGGCTGACACTAACAAACAAACAAAAAAATGAAGATATTAAAAAGGAAAACAAAAAAACTTGCAATACGAATCTGCTCTCGTTTGTAGAGCGCTCCGGAGCATAATGCTCCTTCCTCCCCTCCCTGAGTGGTAGGGCTGTTCAATCTCGGTGTAGGTGCCGGTTTTTAAATAATTGTACACTACACCTACACCTACACCGTTAAAGGCAAAAATCGGCCCTTAGCGGTAGCAGTTTCCGGTTATCCTACATTCATATTGGGCCATTTTTTTAGCATTTTACACACTTGGTCCAATGTATTTTTTTTTTCTTTTTTCTTTGGTCCATTAATCACATATCATTAAAATCTAAACTAATGAAATCCAAAATCAATAAAATTAAACATCATCTTAAAAATAAGATGAGAATTTAAAGTTCAAACTAATAAAATCTAAAATCAATAAACTTAGAGAACATCACAACAAGATGAGAATCTAAAGTCTCAACCAATAAAATCCAAAATAATAAACTTAGAGAAGTAATTGTAAGAACATCGTAAAGATGGGTAACTCCTTCAAATCCCTACTCCTCGATCTCCGTCGCCAAGATAGGTAACTCTACACAATATAGTTAAATACACCAAGTTATAATTTATAAAAATAAAAATATTATTCAAACTAATAAACTAACAAAAACAGAAATAAAATTACCTGAGTCAATCGTATAAGTTTGTGGATCTTCTGTCATATCAGAAGTCATGTCCTCCTCCTCCACGATAGGGTCACATCTCATCCAATTTTGAGCACAAATGAGACCTTCTGCAGTTTTTGGGCCAATGAACTCCGAAAAGGGATCCAATATCCGACCTCCAGTGCTAAATACTGACTCAGAAGGTACAGTGGTAATAGGAATTGCCAACACGTCCCGAGCTATGCGGCAAGGATAGGATACTTATGAGAGTTAACGTTCCACCAAAGCAAAATTTTAAATGAAGGAGCCTTTGATTCAACTGACTCTGATAAATATCTCTCCACCTCAGATTTGGAGTCTGAAATTTGGCTAGCAGCCCTTACAAGATCAAACTCATCCCACTCCTCATTATCCCCATAGTCACACTATCACTGTCACCCACCTCCCGACACTACCATAGTTGCCATTGTTATATTCCATAAACAACCGTTCTAAAGTACCCTTCACATTCAATGCCATAACTTCGCCTTCCGCTTCTCCCATTACTTTCTTAAACCAATAATTCAGTACAACCATCTTGTTTCTTGGATCAAGCAATGCTGCAACAAATAAAAGTCTATTCACTATCATCAAATCACCCCAATACTTGTCATACTTCGTTTTCATGCGGGATGCCATCTCTTTAAGCAAAGTATCATTACTAGAAGAATACTTGTCCAAATGGCTATGTATCTTAGCCAACTCCTCCAAGTACACATTAGCTGTAGACACATTTGATCCCGACATTTTATTGTTACTTCATAAAATAACTTCAAGAATTTTACAAAGTGACGGATGTGCTCCCAATCCTCGAGTGTGGGGGGCCTAATCCTCTTCTCCCATGCCCTCTTCACCCAAATACAATATAAAATGTCCATCCTCATCCAACATCAACTCAAATACCTCTCGATACTTCAAAGCCACATCCAACATCAAATAAGTTGAGTTCCAACGAGTGGTAACATCAAGAGTCAAAAATTGAGTAATGTAATCTCTTTAATCTGCACACATTCTTTAAACTTGTCTAACCTTTGGGGTGATGACTTAACATACTTGATCATATTCCGAACCTTAGCAATTGACTTATCAACCTCTTTCATCCCCTCAGACACAATCAAATTCAAAATATGTGCACAACATCTCAAGTGTAGGAATTCATGGCCACAAACAATCCTCCCTACATCTAGAGTATCTTTTTGCAATTGCCTTCTCTTTAAATGGTCAATGGCAGTGTCATTAGAGGAGGCATTGTCAACTGTTATTGTAAGGATCTTTTGTATCCCCCATCATTCATACAATCTTCTATTTCCTTAGCAATACTAACCCCCTTATGATCTTGCACCCTTCTAAAAGACAAAATTCTCTTCTGCAAGGTCCAATTAGCATCGATGAAGTGTCCAGTCACACACATATAATTAAAATTTTGAATCGATGTCCAAGTGTCTGTGGTAAAAGACACTCTATACCCATTCGTTCGAATCAGATGCTTCAACTTCTCCTTCTCCTTCAAATAAAGTTTCATGCAAAGCCTCATAATTGTTATCCTAGATGGCATTTTAAATCTAGGCTCCAGATAATGAATTAAAGCCCTAAATCCATGTTTCTGAACTACAATAAAAGGCATCTCATCGATAATTATCATCCTAGCAATCAGATCTTTAATAGTCTTCTCACAAAACTTACGTGTCACCCCCATCGTTCCAACATCAGACCCCGTTGACTTCTCAGCATCGTGAGTCAAAAACATCTGCCCAACATCTAACTGACCCCCCTTCTTTCTCTTGAAATATGGACAAATATTGTGATGTTGCCATAACCCCGATGTCCCATTCTTGTGATGAGCCATAAAATCTTTTTTACAATAATTACATTTTGCTTTAGGTGGATCAGAGTTAGGTACCTTGGTGTAGTGCAGCCATACATCAGAAGGGTTGAGTTTTTCCTTTTTTTGGGTTCAGGGCGTGGTGGTCGTCCACTTACATCACCTCCACCCATTGACCCCATTGTCTCAGAATCCGGAGTGGACCCAACAACCGGACACGATACTGAGGGCGACATAGCAGTAGCACTACTACATGTGGCTGCAGATGACTGTGATTGTGGTGGAGTGTCCATCTGCAAATTAACAACAGAGGGTTTAGCAGTGAGACTAAATTAAATACAATCGTACGTAAAAAAGTCATAATTTTTGTTGAAACTATATTATGTTCTGGGCGTAGATCCAATTAAGGTATGTTGATCACCAATATAAAGCAATACCAACTCCAATATATCAAATTCAAAACATTGACTATATATCAATATGATACAACTTTCAAGTATAATTTATCATCGAATCCTCAAACTACTATAATTTAACACTTTGTTCTCTTTCTATAATTTAACAAATTGTTCCCTAAAACAAATGTCTCTTCTTTACATTTCATCAAACAATCAGTGTGCATTCTTAACATTATATTCAAATATTATACAAACAATTGTTCATATATGTCCTAATATTATCAATAGAAATTTATTTTTCTTGAACAACAAATAATGGGAAAAACATTCACAATAATATATGTCCTAATATTTTCAATAGAACAAATTAAAATTAACAAATCCTAAAAACCCTAAAAACAAATTTATTTTTCTTGTTTTCTTAAACTTCCCAAATTTATTCAATTACAAACCCTAAAAACAACAAATAATGGGAAAAACATTCAGCAATAATATATGTCCTAATATTTTCAATTAGAACAAATTAAAATTAACAAATCTATTGATTTTTAACATACCTAAACGAATCCTTGCACTTGACAGACACCACTCGGCAGAATCCTTGCAGGGCGCAGGCGTCGTGGTCGGCAGGAGAGGGAGGGGAGGGAGAGAGAGAGAGTCACAAGGGGCTGGGGGCGCTGGTTGGTAGACTCGCCGGGGGGGGAATCGGGACTTCAGTTTTGCTCCCAAGGGCGGGTTATGCGAACAAAAGGCCAAAGGGCAAAGGGGAGGGGCTTTAAACAAAACGCGCAGTTTTGTAAAAAAAAAACCTGGTGTCCGGTACTCGAGAACCCGGTGCCAGGTAACCCGAGAACCGGGAATGGCATCGGGTTTTGTTAAAAACCTCAAATCGGCACCGGTGAAGCCAGGTACCGACAACCTCGATGCCGGTGCCACCGGAATTTTCCAGTGGCACTGAACAGCCCTACTGAGTGGGGCCGTTTTGTCAGCCTTTTCGGGGCTGTCCTCCCCTGCCAAGTCTCCTGCGCCGCCTACCTTTTCATCTTTATCCCTCCTCTCCTCATTCTCTATCCCCCTTCTCATTATTTTCTACTCCCACTCCTCTTCTCCACCATCATGTCTTCCCGCCCCTTCACCCTTGACCCTACCTTTACCCCTGTCTCTCATTCCTCCATGGCTTCCTCCTTAACCATAGATGTTTCTTCCCTGGTCCAGCATACTAGTGCCCTTGGCTGGGACAACACCGATGATTCTTTGGTCCCTCCTCCTGATATTACATCTCCTCCCCTTCTTACTCTCATTGGCCATCTTCTTTTAGATATACCCCAACATAAACTAGGGCTCCGCCATGCTATTTTCCATTCCTAGCATTTTATCCCGAATCTTGAGATTGAAGAACTGGATGAAAAGCGTTTCCTCTTCCTTCTGTCCTCTGAAGTCACCATGAAACGCTTACTAGACCAGAGTTTCTGGAATATACAGGGTCAGATGTTACTGTTCAAAACTCTATGTAGTGGGGATGTCATTGAGCATGTCCGCCTTACAATGACTCCTATATGGATCCAAGTCCATGGTCTTCCAGTGGAGAAAACCACTCGGGAGGCTGCTCACGAAGTGGCCTTAAAAGCTGGGAATGTCCTGGAAGTAGACTTCCAGTCCCAACGCACCATCTGGGTAGCACAGTACATCCGAGTTGTATTATTCTGACTATTGAAGCCCCTCTGGTCCCTGGGTTTTTCATGCCTCGTGGCAACAATGGCTCTACATGGATACAGTTTTAAGTATGAATGACTCTCCAACTTCTGCTTCAACTGTGGTCGGCTGGGCCACATGGCTTTGTCTTGCTCTGCTCTAGCTAGTAAGTTTACCCCACCCGACATATATGGTCCAATGATGAAGGCTCCCTTGCTTCGTATCACCGTTTCTCTGGTCTTGGCTCTAACCCCTATTTTACCCAACCCATTGCCTTATTTCCCGCCCTTTAGCCGCCTTCCCCACCACCTTCTACTTTGCCCCTCCACCCACCACCCGCTCCCCGCCGGAAGTTGTTATCCATTCTTGCCCTACCGCCCCTGTTTGTCTTGGTAGGAATATCTCCTCTCGGGAACTCTACGTGGTGACCCCAGCTGTCATGTTAGAGATTTGGTGTCCCCTTTTTCCCCTGGCTCCCTACAAGAAAGGCCCCCTGTTTGATTATCTGGAAGCGAGTGTCGAATTTGCTTTATGGCAGGACTATTCTCACAGCAAAGAGGAGCAGTTGGCGTTGGGGCCTCGGGGAACATTCCAATCATTGGTGGCCCCCCTTTCTTCTGCTCGGCTAGGACCTTTTTCCCTTCTTGACTTTGGAGATATGGGATCATCATTGTGGCTGGGGGAATCCAAACATCGAAGTGCAACTCTTGGGAGCTAATTCATCTCTTTCTAGTATGGTCTTCATAATCAATGTCTTAAGGAAGTTCATGACTTGCACTGCATGAATCAATGCAATTAACGGATCAACCATTTGCATCAAGGAGAGGAAAAATGGTCACTTTCTTTTCCTTTCTTTTGTTTTTTGTTTTTTTTTTTGCTTTTTCAAGTTCATAAACAAAGTAAGATGTGTAGAATTTTATTTTTCATTAAAATTGTCAATTGTTTCAAGTGCCCTAGTCCCACCTAAAGAGCAAGGCAGATTTTTATTATATGATGGATCCATCCATCTCTCTCAGCCACCCATTGAACAGGTAACATTTTCTATAAATGTCCTCAAGGACGACACTTGACAGTTATCACCAGATCAAATCTGTCTTTTGATAGTAAAACCCATTAAAACAAGACAATCAATTGATGATGGATGCAAAAGCTTGAAATGTCATTAGTTTAAAACCAAAAGATGCTCCATTGTGTTAAGGATAATGATGCAGCCTCACGGAATTCACTATAGAGCAATGGGAATTCACCACAGAACAGTGATGCATAGTCCAGAGCATTCTAAAATACTTTATATTATGACATGTGTCATGATCTGCGTAAATCTAGAAATTCTATTATTTCAGAAATATTCCTTTGTACCTCTATAAATGACGCACTGTACTCAGAATCAAGGCATTAATGAAATATACAAAATCATTTCAAGCTTATAGTATTACTCAAACATGGAATTGGAGCCTTTGAAGACCCACGTCTAAAGCTCTATCTCCACCATGGCTGATACGCCTCCACTAGCTTCTACCCCCCTTTCCACTGACCCACCCAAACCTTTTCTTCTTCGTCTCATTTACTTACTATCAAGTTGACTCATGATAACTTTCTTCTGAAGTCAACATATACACTTAAAACTTCTCCCCCTTTGGCATCATCAAAAATAGGATAAGGGGAAGGCTAAGGGTAGGAGGAGGGAGAAGGAAAGGGAGGAGGAGGATGATCACGTCAAACTTCTTCAACCAGTTCATCCAAGTCGTGGAAAACCAATACGTCCATTTCATGACATGAGGACGAAGATTCGATCAAAATCCATATAACTCTGTGGCCTTGACAACATCTTCAGCGAGGTCTTCACAAAAGCTTGAAGCTCAACAGAGGTGGCTCATTAACGTATCTGAATCACATTACTGGCCACATGAATACTGTTGTTGACTTGATGCTTAAGAGCCGCATATCCTTATCAAGAGTCCCAAAACGCTCAGTATGAGCAGTGAGCAGCTTCTTAATATCAAACCCCGTCTTCATACTGGTGACCATATCTCCAAGTCTGACCCAATCTCTTCTGTTCTCCTTTATCTCATCCATGGAAGCTTCAAGGAATTTAAGAGGCTCATGAGAACTACAGCGGCGGAGGATGATCCAATGGTAGGAGGGAAAGGAGAAAGAGTTTGCTCTCCCATAGGAGTTCTAGTTTAGGAGTTCTTCAGTTCTTTTCCTCATCTTCACTCTCTTCTTCAGAATCTGAACCCCTTCACTTCCTTTTGAGGTGTCACCACACCTTTCTTGACCCATTCTCCATCCTTATTTTGCTAAAACCCATCAACCAAAGTTTTCTTGTTATACTCCTTGGAGTCTTTGGGTTTTTCTCTAACTTCCCTGTCAAATCAACCTCAAGGCATGAAACATGTGAGTGAAAAACATCCCATAAGGGAGCCCTTGTTCTTCTTCTCAGTGGCAGCTTCATATGGTTGAGCATTAAATGACCAAGGTTCATGGGAGTACGAGTAATCAGACAGTACATAACAAATAAGTCTAAGAAGGTATGTACTCAAATTTTCCGTCCTTGGTAAAATAATATTGCAACCATATGATGTAAAATCCGTCTATGAATGTAAATCACTGGCAGTGGGTTTAATAATTTCATTAGGGTTGGATTATCCAAACAACCCTAAGAATATCAAAGGATCAACTTCAGACATACCTATCCATCCATAGGCTCAAAAAATTTCTTCCCATCATCAGGAGCAGAGGCCAAAGAATTCAAAGAAACTGACAATCAATTTTCCCATTCACATAACTATGGCATCCTCAGACTTAGAAAATTGAAAATTGCAAATACTAACTTCACCAAATACACATAGCAGTTCACTTTGATTCACAAGACCCATCCTTGAAATTCAAACATCTCTTAAAATCAAAACCATTTCACTAAACCACTCAAAATCAGCCCAAGCCAGCAATAACTTTCCTATTTCTAAAATCTTGAACAAAACGATTTTTGCAAGCCCTGACCTGTAAATGTAGGCCTCAGGAGTGGGAGTGGGTTCTTCATTCCTCCCTTTCTTCTTCCCTTTGAACTGACAGAGGTGGAGTTTGATGAGAGGTGGAGCGGCTGGAAGACATTGCAGTTGAGGAGAAAGGCTGTCGGTGGTTTTCGGAGTGGGTAAATGGGATTTGTGAGGGAGAGAAAATGTTTGGGAGAGAAAAGGGTTTGTGAGAGAAGATAAAGTGCCGACCCCTAACCCTAAAAGAGATTAATATGCCACCGTGCCCCTTTTTTAAAAACAGTAACGAAAGATGTGTCGACACATTGAACATGCCCCGAACATAGTTTAAAAAGGCTCTCGGGAGAAAGGCTTATGTGTCGACACATGAATTATGGTGTCGACACATACTTCTTCAGTGAAAAACCATGAAAAACCAGAAGTGCTGACACTTGTTTCACCAAGTGTTGACACATGGCATGAAAAATTTACATAAATATTTTAAGGAAAAAGTATAGAAATGAAAAGCAATTTAAACATAATTCAAAACATGTCAAAGCAATCAATAACCAATTTATGACAAAAATAAGTTAACACCAATTAATCCGAAGGAAATCTCATTCCAATTTCTTGGCGAATAAAAGCAAAATCTATCCTCATTAAGGGGTTTTGTGAAAATATCCGCCAATTGAAGGTCGGTATTTACAAACTCAAGAACAATATCCCCTTTTTGAGCATGATCTCGAATAAAATGATGTTTAATCTCAATATGTTTTGTCCTAGAGTGTTGAATTGGATTTTTAGTAAGATTTATCGCACTGGTGTTGTCACATTTTATTGGGATGAGAGAATAATGAAGATTAAAATCTTCCAATTGTTGTTTCATCCACAATACTTGTGCACAACAATTGCCCACGGCAATATACTCGGCTTCCGTGGTTGATAAAGCCACAGAGTTTTGTTTCTTACAACACCAAGAGACTAGTGAGGGTCCAAGAAATTGCATGCACCACTAGTACTCTTTCTATCAATTTTACACCGGCATAATCCGCATCCGAGTATCCTTGTAAATTAAATTCAACACTCTTGGGATAAAACAAACCAAGATTTTGAGTGCCAACAAGATATCTAAAAATTCTTTTAAGCAAGGAGATGAGATTCCTTAGGACAAGATTGAAATCTAGCACACATGCAAACACTAAACATTATATCCGGTCTACTAGCAGTAAGATAGAGAAGGAGCCAATCATACCTCGGTATTTGGTTTGATCCACATCTTTACCTTTCTCATCTTTTTCCATTTTAGTGGATGGACTCATAGGAGTGCTCATAGGTTTTGAATTTTCCATAAAACGCTTGAGAAGATCTTTAGTGTATTTTGCTTGATTGATGAAGATTCCCTCATTGCTTTGTTTGATTTGAAGACCAAGAAAATAGTTCAATTCTCCCATGAGGCTCATCTCAAATTCACCTTGCATAACTTGAGAAAATTCTTGACATAAAGATTCATTAGTAGATCCAAAAATAATGTCATCACATATATTTGAACTATTAACAAATCATTATCTTTTTCTTTAGTGAAAAGAGTAGTATCAATTTTACCTCGTGAGAAACCATTTTCAATGAGAAAAGAGCTTAGACGTTCATACCATGCTCGAGGTGCTTGCCATAAAGCGCTTTTGTGAGCTTGTATACATGATTTGAAAGATTTTCATCTTCAAATCCTGGTGGTTGCTCAACATAAACTTCTTCAGTAAGGAATCCATTTAGAAAAGCACTTTTACATCCATTTGAAAGAGTTTAAAATCTTTATAACAAGCAAAAGCAAGTAACATGCGTATAGATTCTAAACGAGCAACAGGAGCAAAGGTTTCATCAAAATCAATTCCTTCTTCTTGATTGTAACCTTGGGCTACTAATCTTGCTTGTTCCTCACTACAACCCCAGATTCATCCATTTTGTTTCTAAAAACCCATTTTGTGCCAATAATTGGATAATCCTTGGGTCTAGGAACTAGATGCCATACTTGTTTTTCTCAAATTGTTTTAATTCTTCTTCCATAGCATGGATCCAACTTTCATCATCTTTAGCCTCAGAAAAGTTCTTAGGCTCAAGTTGAGAAAGTAAGGCAAAATTATTAGCTTGATTAAGAAGATCGAGTCTTACCCCTTTTTCAACATTACCAATGATTTGTTGGAGAGGATGACTCTTGATGTATTTCCAAGACTTTGGTAGATCATTATCATCTTGTTGAGACTCTTCTTGAGGCTCTTGAGGTTCTTGCTCTTGTACAGTGTTTCTTCCTTGTCATTTGCAAGTTTCTCAACCTCTTTGTCAAGATCTACAATATCTTCATCATTTCTTTTCACAAGATTGTTAGATTCATCAAAAACAACATGAACTGATTCTTCAACAAAAGTACGTTTATTAAAAACACGATAAGCTTTGCTAGAAGTTGAATAACCAAGAAATATACCTTCATCGCTTTTGCATCGAACTTACCCAAATTGTCCTTGTTGTTGTTGAGCACAAAACATTTACACCGAAAACATGAAAATAACCAATGTTGGGTTTTCTATCATTCCATAGCTCATAATGGGTTTTCTTAAGAATAGGCCTAATCATGCAACGGTTCATAACATAACAACTTGTGCTAACTGCTTCAGCCCAGAAATAATCAGGCAAGTTGTTTTCACAAAGCAAGGTTCTAGCCATTTCTTCAAGAGTCCTATTTTCCTCTCTACAACACCATTTTGTTGAGGAGTTCTAGGAGCCGAGAAGTTATGGTTAATACCATTTTCACCACAAAACTTTTCAAAGGAGGAATTTTCAAATTCTTTACCATGATCACTCCTTATGCTAGAAATAGCAAAACCTTTTTCATTTTGAATTCTCTTGCTAAGTTTTTCAAAAGCATGAAAAGCCTCATCTTTATGAGCTAGGAATAGAACCCATGTGAATCTACTGAAATCATCAACAACAACAAAGCCATAACGTTTGCCACCCAAACTCAATGTTCGGGTTGGACCAAATAAGTCCATGTGTAGAAGTTGAAGTGGTCTAGAAGTGGACACAATATTTTTGGGCTTAAAAGAATTTTGGTTTGTTTGCCTTTTGACATGCTGCACAAATTTTATCCTTTTCAAAAGAAAGATTAGGCAAACCCGAAACAAGATTCTTTTGGCTAATTTTGAAATCAAGTCCATGCTTGCATGAGCAAGCCTTCTATGCCACAACCAACTATCTTTATCATTTAGAGCAGAAAACATTTTATATTTTCTGAGGAGATGCTCTCTAAATGAACAATGTACACATTTTCAAATCTATGTCCAACAAACAAGACTTTCTTGCTTTCAATATTTTCAACAAGGCACATTGATGATTCAAAAATGACTCGGTTTCCCTTGTCACACAATTGACTAATGCTCAGGAGATTATGCTTTAGGCCTTTGACAAGAAGAACATTTTCAATTGTAGGATTAGGATACGTACCAATGCTTCCAAAGCCAAGTATCTTTCCTTTTCCATTATCACCAAATGTAACTGAACCTTTATCCTTAAGACAAAAGGAGTTGAACCAACTTTTGTCTCCGGTCATGTGCTTGGAGCATCCACTATCAAGTACCCAATGTTCCTTGATTGGACTCCAAGCATTCCTGCAAAAAATCAGTTGTTGTTTGGTACCCAAACCTTTTTGGGTCCATTGGTATTAGATATAAATTATCTTATCTTTTTGAATCCATACAAATTTGATCCCATGAGTGGATTTTTTCTAGTTGGACAAGTGTGTGAGATGTGTCCATGCTTTCCACAAAAATTACACATATAGAAAGGTGTGATGACTTAATAATTATATCAGAATATAACTTTTGATATACTTGAATTATAGCCAATTCCGCTTTTGTTGAAACAACATTTTTGTGAACCAAGAAGAATATCAAGGTTTTTTTTCCTTGAGTAAATCTTGCAAGATCATTGTAAGAGAGTCAACTTTCACTTTTTAAATCATTTTCTAAAACATTTGACTCTTTGCAAAGTTTTCTCATTTTCCTTTTGTGCTTGCAAGATCATCTCTAAGAGAAATGACTTGACTTTTCAAAGTATCATTTTCTTTAGCAATATTTTAAATTCTTTTTAAGACAACAATATTTTGAAAATATTCTTTTTAACTCAACATGTTGTTCATCAAAAGCATCTTGTAATTCCTCAAAAGTAAAAAATCGAAGAGTTTGTACCTCATCTTCGTTATCCTTTGCCATGAAGCAAAGATTTGCAACTTCTTCATCGCTCTCACTATTACTTTCATCGGATTCTCCCCATGCGCTAAGAATGCTTTCTTTTTGTCTTTGAAATCCTTGGACTTCTTGTGTGTCTCAACATTTGGGGCATTCCGACTTTATGTGCCCGGCTTCTTGCATCCGAAGCAAATAATTTCATTCTTTTTGCTGCTATCCCTTTGTAGTTTGTTTTTCTTGAAAATCTTTTATCCCTTTTTTTTTGGAAGAACTTCTTGAATCTTTTAGTGAATAAGCCATTTCCTCATCATCCTCAGAAGATTCATCCTCACTAGAGTATGAGGCCTTTAGGGCAACACCCCTTTTTCCTTTTCCTTCATCTTCATCTCCCTTTACTTGATTCATCTCATGGTCATGAGAGATCCCATGAGCTCGTCCAAAGAGAGCTTTGTCAAGTCCTTTAGCTTCTTGAATGCGGTGACCTTGGGTTCCCAAGCTTTTGGAAGACACCTGAGGATCTTTCTTACCATTTCAATCGTTAGTATATTCTTTACCAAGAGATTTAAGACCATTTATAATATCGTAAACGAGTAAACATAGAGAAATAGATTCATCAGATTTCATCTTAAAAAGCTCATAGCTATGAACAAGCATACTAATCTTGCTTTCTTTACTTGATTCGTACCTTCATGGGCCACTTGAAGTTTATCCCAAATTTGTTTTGGTATCACATCCAGAGATACGATTAAATTCATTTGAATCAAGTGCACAATACAAACATTCATAGCCTTAGAATTTAGAGACATGAGCTTAAGATCATTCTCATCAAAATCTTTTTCATCTTCCTTACCTTCCTTGTCTCTAGGAAATCGAGGACCTTTGAAATGATTCTCCACAGATCATAATCAACGGCTTGGATGTAAATTCTCATCCTTGCCTTCCAATAGTTATAGAAGTCCATTAAACAAGGGAGGTCGATTTGTCGATTGACCTTCAGCTAAGGAGGTGCTAACAAGGGTTGTCATAGATAAAATATTAAACCTCAGCTCTGATACCAATTGTGAGTCTAAATAACAACCCAAGAGGGGGGTGAATTGGGTTTTAAAAATTTTCCTTTTTCAAATAATTTTAGATAACTAAAGCAAAAAAACAAAAGAAATATGAACAATAAAGAGAGATAGAGATAGAGAGATGACACCGTAATTTTAGGTGGTTCGGCCAACACTTGCCTACGTCCACCCCCAAGGCTATTGACTTCCTTGGGCTTCCTTCACTATTCTTCAAATAGCAAATACACCTTAGCTTCCGGGTGCTAAGGAACCTTTACAAAGTGTTTTTCGAGCTCACACTTTAACTCACTTCACAAATCCCAAAACCTAAGGATTTCTTCTACCCAACAAGTAGGACAAGTGTTTACCCAAACACTCAAGTGTTTTACAAAGAATGGGTAAAAAAGGAATATAAAAGCTCTTAAGCCGAATAAACAAGTGGAAAGTACTAGGTGCAAAGAGACAAGATTTTGTAGAAAGCTAAGTTTGGCAGGGGAATACAAGCTTTCTTGGTATGGTAGCTTCTCTCTTCTTCAAAGCACTTTTCTCTCTCTAGAAGTTAGGCATAAAGTAATTGCAAAGTGAATCGCACTTTTTCTTCTTCTATTTAAACCTCTTTTGACTTCAACGGTCATCAAGGATTTCAAAAGAGACATTGGAGGGCACTTGAGTCATTTGGGAGCAATTTGAATGTTCTGACGTCGTTTCAAATTTTTTCAAACTCGTGGTATGTGTTGACACATGGTTAGCATGTGTTGACACATCAAAATTTTGATCTGGAGTTGTGCTCCCTGGAGACAGTGCAGTGTGTCGACACTAGACTGCAATGTCTCGACACCATGACTTGGTCTAGAATAGCTGTCTCGGGTGACAGTGCAATGTGTCGACACCATATGGCAATGTGTCGACCCCATGAAACTTGGTCTGAAAATGTTGTCTCGGGTGCCAGTGCAATGTGTCGACACTGTCAATTCTTGAGAAAAAAATTTTTCTTTTTTGATAGTGTCCAATCCATTTCAACATAATTTCAAGCACCTACAATATGAAATTTGATTTTATCAACTTACGAAAAGGCGCTTAAGTCCGCTTAGAATTATTTTAAATGGAAAATTTCGATCTTTGAAATATATCTTTTTAGAAGAGTGGATTGACAAATAAAATCTAAAAGTCTCAAAACTTAGAATATTTGTTATCATCAAAATCAAATATGGATTGTTTGCAAAACAACCTTGGGCTAACACCAACTTTATGTGGTGGATAATACTCTTAACAATTATTAATGTCGAAAGTTGTGGTCACAAGAACTATTATTGCCGGGAAAAAAAAAACCAATCGTCGAAGATATAGCCTTCTATAGTGATGCGAAAATCAGGTGGTTGCTAAAATAAGGGACTCATTGACTTCTAGTGACGAAACTTGGGCACCGGTAAGAGTAAAAATTTGAAAATAGGATAAAAGCGGGAGACAACTCCCTCAAACTTTTACACGTCTAAATCTAGAAATAGAGCGCGGCAAAGTACTGGAGACAAAAGATCTCCTTAAAACTCAAACTAATGTTTGGGCAAAATCTCCTGAATGATAGTAGTGCAATTTGGGGGAGAGATGTTTCCACAGATGGTGTCAGCAGCCTTCTACATATCCACTCTCGACAATAAATACGTGAGAAAGATTGAATGCCGAGTTTCACAATATTTTTTGAGTTTTGCTATTTTTTTTTTTCAATTTCTTTCGTGGTTGTTGTACAGCGTATTAGCTTTAGTCTCAAATTATAGTGCCTGTTTAGTTGTCAAGAAAATGTTGGTTGGAAATTAAAGCAATGTGGGGTATCCTTTTGTGTAACTTTTAGTTTTTAAACATGTATTCCCATTTGAGTTCCAGTTTTGTAAGATATAATACTATGAGCGAAGCTCTGTTTTGTTTTGATTCCTCTAACTTGCATTTTCTTTTGTTTTCTCTGTTTCAGGCAAAGAAATTCAAGTAATCTTTGGATTCCAAACTCAAACTTACAAAAGATGATCCCAAGTTACTATCTAATCCTTCTCGGTATCGAAGACTTGTTAGTCACTTATTGTACTTAACCATCACACGACCAGATTTGGCATACTTTGTCAACACCTTAGCTCAATTTATGAACAAGCCTGGTAATTCTCTTCTCAATGCAGTTCCTTGGGTACTTAATTAAATCAAAGTTACTCCGGCTCACGCTAGTTTACACCCGAGATAATCGCTGTCTTCCAAAACTTTCAAAATACTTACGTTGGCTTACTTTAATCCATACAAGGATTTTAGTCATTTGCAAACTTTGTTCTCCCCCTCATTAGCAAAACCAGGTGGAACAACCATGTAAACATCTTCATTTAAATCTCCATGTAAAAGTACATTATTGACATCAAGTTGTTCAAGGAACTAGCTTTGACTTGCAGCAAGGGCCAAAATGCATCTGACCCTGACCATTTTAGGTACTGGGGAAAAAGTTTCAGCATAAACAACACCCTCACTTTATGTAAAACCTTTAGCAACAAGTCGTGCTTTATACCTCTCAATGGAACCACAACGTTGTATTTCACATGATAGACCCACTTACATCCTATCGGTTTCTTACAAAGGGGAAGTTTTATAATGGTCTAAGTTTCCTTGGCTTCAAGAGCGTTGATTTCATTAACCATAGCTTCTTGCCATTTAGGGTCTTGGGCAACTTGTTTATAGGTTTTAGGTTCGAGATTAGTGATAATGGCTAAACTAAAAGTTGTATGTGATGAAGAGAATAAAGTATAAGAAGATACCTTGCTAAATCAGTGACTGCACTGGAATCCTAGTGTAAAGAGGCAGAGGACAAGGGACAATGAGCAAAAGAACAAGCCAATCTGCAATGATAGTCTCGTAGATAAGGTTGAGTTTTAAGATGAGTGGAATGTTTGGGAGAAACTATAGAAGGTGCAGAATTGTAGAAGGTGTTGAAGCAGTAGAAGGTGCTAGAAGAATGAAAAAGGGGTAAACTCATAGTTAGCCCCCTATGTTTGGGCAAAAATCAAGTTGCTACCCTTATTTTTCAATCCAACAATTTGAGACCCATAACTTTCAAAACCTATCAATCTTCGCCCCCCTCCCCTCCCGTCTAAATTAGACGTTAAATCAAACGGAAAATCATAAAAAATGATCAAAATGCCCCTCCAAAATAAAATTACTAAAAAAATTCTTTAAGAATAAAAAATAATATTTTTAAATAAAACTTTTGAAACTCTATTTCAATAATCTATTTATTTTTAATTTATTTCTTAAATTTATATTATTTTTATTTATTTTTTAAAATTTAGTCTTGGAGGGGCATTTCGATCATTTTGCATGATTTTCAGTCGGACTTAACGCTTAATTTAGACGAGAGGGGAGGGGGGCGAAGATTGATAGGTTTTGAAAGTTATGGGTCTCAAATTGTTAGATTGAAAAATAAGGGTAGCAACTTTATTTTTGCCCAAACATAGGGGCTAACTATGAGTTTACCCCAATGAAAAATGAAATCTGAAATAATAAGAGATGTGGAAGTGCTACTAGCAGAATTTGAAGTGTGAGGAATAAACTCAGAATTGAGGACAAAAGGTGAAGTGTAAGAAGTAAAATCAGAATCTCTTACTGCTAAGGCAACAACAAAGTCTGAAGAAGAGTGAGGTATAGTGAGATTAGAAGATTAAAATGGAAATGAAATTAAAAATTCATAGATTCTGACATCTTATGAAATAAAAATAGATCATGTCTCAAGGTCTAATAATTTGTAACCTTTGACAGCAAATAGACAGCCTAGAAAAACACATTTCTTGGCTCAAGCATCAAACTTAGACTTATGAGGTGTGAGATTGGTTGCAAAACATAAGCAACCAAATACTTTGAGATGTGAATAAACTGGTTTGACAGCATATAACAATTCGTAGGGAGATTTATTGTTAAGTAAGGGAGAAGGAGATCGATTGATCAAATATGGAACTGTCATTACACAATCTCCCCAATATTGTAATTTGATGTTTGACTAAAAATGGAGAGCCCGAGCTATATTCAAGAGGTGATGATGTTTTCTTTCAACCACCCCTATTTTGTTGGGGCGTATAAGTGTAACTAAGCTGATGAATAACACTCTTTGATGCAAAGAAAGAAGACGTGTTGAATTCAGGGCCATTGTCAAATCTAAGTAATTTGATTTTGGATGAAAATTGAGTTTCAACCAAGGTGAAGATTGATTCTATAAGGAGTCAAGTATCAGACTTATGTTTCATGAGGTGTACCCAAGTACATCGAGTAAAATGATCTACCATAGTCAAGAAGTACCTATGACCAGAAATAGTTGATGTATTAAAGGGGCTTCATATGTCACAATGCACCATATCAAAGGGTTTAGTTGTTTTGATTGAACTGATAGGGAAAGGGGATCGAAGATGCCATAGAGAATTATTTGCAGATATTGAAAAACAAGTAGAATCAGCAGAATTTGAAATAGCAATAGGTTGAGAAACATAAGAAATATCAAGCAAATATAAGCCATCCTTTTGATCAACCACTCCAATCGTCCTCCAAGCATGGAGGTCCTGAATTAGACACTTATTAGCCAAAAAAATTTAAACCAATATGAAAAGTTGCGGTAAGTCTGCTGGTAGATATCAAATTGAAAGTGAAGGATGGTACATAGAGAACATTATGAAGCATTGGATTAGGAGAGAGAAACTGAATTAGTATAAGTAATGAAACAGAATTACCATTTGGAAGATGAACTATTGTATTGATAGATTTTTGGAAACTAGAAAAAGAAGATAAAGAGCTAACCATTTGGCCTGTAGCACAACTATAAAAAATCCAGATTTTGGAAGTATTTGTATGGGTTGAAGAAGAATATTGATGAACAATATTGGAATAAAAATTACTTGCCATGTTGACAAAACTTAATGGTTAAGAAGATTGAGATTGTCGGGAAATAGCCAAAGGCGAATCTAGTTTAAGTTGTGTTTGAAGAAGCTGAGAAGTTGTTGAAGTTGCTCTTGAGAAACAATAGAGCTTGGACTATTAACAGAAACCTCTGTGGTTGAAGAGACCAAACGAGCAAAGTGTGATGATGGTCCAATATGTGCAAAGAGGGCGTTCTTTTTGACTAGAGTTATTGAAACCTTTCTGTTGAACAACCGCAGTAGTGACTTCACATAAATTTTTTTTTGCTAACATAGCCATATTTTCATGATTGAAGGAAGAGTTTCTACTAAATGCTCGTTGTCGTTCTTCTTGAATGAAAGTGAATAAATTTCATTGAGCAAGGGAAAAGGCTTCATGAGCAACATATGTCCTCAAATAAGAAGATAGTTGTCATTTAGCCCCATGAGAAAGATCATAGTCAGATGCTTGTCTTCTCAATCGGTAATATTTTTCAATACTTTACATGTGCATTTATCACAAAAGCCACAAGTATAGGTTGGTAAAGGAGAGAATTGTTGGAATTCATTCTATAACGATTCTAGTCTAGTGAAATATTCACTTACAGTTGATTGTCCTTGAGTAATGTTGTTAATTGCTTGTTGTAACTCAAAAAATCTAAGCTCATTACTCTATTCACATCTCTCCTTCAGCAACTTCCTCATTTTCTCTGCTGAATCTATATACAAAATGACTTGTGCAATTTCTGGAGAAATAGACGCACAAATCCATGATGACACCATTAAATTGCAACGATACCAGTTACTGAAATTGGAATAAGTAGGAGCTGGTCGTTTGATGCTTCCATCAAGAAAATCAAATTTGTTCCAAGCTCCAATTGCCAAAAGCATTGCACGGCTCCAAGAATAGTAATTCTTGTCATTCAATTGTGGAGAAACAATTGGAGTGTTAGATGTATCACCTGGAGTGATCGTAAATGCACTGTCAATGATTGGACTAGCACGATCATTCCTAAAAACATCCACTTCAAGAGCAGCCATCGAAATGGAAGATGAAACTTTAAATAGTTTCACAAAGAAATTTTAAGAAGAAAACAGAGTACATAGGTAGCAAGGAAGGAGCAATGTTTGCTCTGATATTACGTAGAATTCTACTAACATGGTCTAGTTCAAGAGATGAGAAAAAAGAAAAGAAACTGTATATTGAATTCAATGATGGTACATAATGTTTACAAGAAAAGCTTTTGCTTTATATACAAGCTGGCCAAAGTCTCAGTAACTAAATAACAAATGTAACAAGTTTAACAGATTTTAACAATTTAATTGGTAGCTAACCATCTCGAAGATAGAATATGGTTATCTCTAATAAATATAAAGGGAACTTTTTCTTCTGCCATGCATTTCGAGGGATTCTATTAATGCATGCTAGCTAGTTGTTGCAGCAAGATTTCCAAGTTTGATTGAGTAATGGTGACAATAAAGATCGTGATCCTAACACTCCACCAACTCCTTACCGTTCAAACTTAGGGTCCGTTTGTTTGCTTGTAAAATAAATTTCGTAATTTGTTTTACTTGTTTTCAGGTATTTGGCAAGCACTTGAAAATGAGGTCAAAGTAAAAGTTTTCAAGTCAACTGTAAAAGTTCTATTATTTTCTAGAAAACAAACTAAGCTCAAATTTTCCGTAAACCAATTTTTTTTTTTCAAACATTATAGTACGCCCCATATCTATTGGTAAAAATCAGTAAGCCCCCTCAAGTTCTAAAATATTTTATTCCATATGTTTCAAAAACAATCAATTCTTGCTTGCCGTTAAACCACATGCAAAATGACCAAAATGACCAAAATGCCCCTCCAAGATAAAATTATTAAAAATATTAAAATTTTTATTAAAAAATAAAAAATGATATATAAATAAAAAGTAATATTTTTTAAATAAAAATTGAATTTGAAGGTTGCATATGATAGTTTTATATTCTTCTCTTTTCCATGTGGGCACTTCTCCCTTAGTTGGCTAACAGCAATTGAATTGCGAGGACCAATTTTATCGCAAAAGTGTACCTCAGGGACCTTCACATTGAAATCAGTACCTTAGGACTAAAATATTAAATTTTTGAGAAAAATTTCATGCCATGGTGCAGCCTACAATTGGCGTTGAGATGAAATCTAAAATCTGCATAAACATCATTCCGTTTGTTGGCTAACGACAATAGACGGGGATCGATTTATCTAAAAAGCTTACCTTAGGAACTCGACAGTTGAAAATCGATACTTGAGGGACTAAAATGTCAAAAGTGTAAACTACAGAGACTTGTACGATAATTATACATTTTTATGTAAATACATAAATCATTAAGTGTGTCAAACATCAAAAAATATTTTTAAAAGAATAACCAAACACTGAAAAGGGAAATTTTTTCTTGAAAACATTTCAATGAAAAGTTTTTTACGTAAAATAATAGTTTTACAATCAAATAAAGGAACCTTAATTTATCATATGCTTGCTTTGAAAGCTTTCAAAATCCTAGACCATCGACCATTTCATTCAAAAGAAACAAGGGGAAAGGAGCTGGTGAAGCATAATCAATCCATACCAGCTTGCTTTGATTTTCCTTACAAGCTAGTCCAAGAATCTATTGAGCCCGCCAAAGGCCCTCATGGAGTCAGAGAGATCAGGTATAAAAAAAAAAAAAAAAAACTTTACGTATTCAATGGCTCAACAAAACCACCAACTAGAATGAACAACGAGGATTGAATAACATTTGTAAGCGTAGGAACACAAACTGTAGTGTAGATTACAAGGTTCTTAACTAATCTATGCAACTTAAGCATTAGGATACGGCAAATCCAGTGGCCTGTGACTAGTTAGTACAGGTGATTGATTCTACTGTTCTAACCAAATGAGCCCAATTAGCCTAAACGCCCTTACATGAGCCAGTTGTTTATTGTTCACGGGTCCAACTTCAGTGGAGTACCCCAATAGGGATTTTTTTTTTTCTTCCCCTTTCTTCTTCTCTACAAGCAAGAGTAGCCAAATATTGATGAAGTCGTTGCTGCACGTGAGATTCTGGGAGATTTCTCCCAGCATTTATCAGTTATAATTGTATAAATCTAAGTCCCCAACCAACTTATTAAAATAAGAAAAGACAGAAAGGGATCAAAAAGGTTAGCTATTTTTGTTATTTTATTTGGTAACTATTGGAATAAAAGAATATTGTATTACATTCTCTCTTAATCATTACAAGAGATGGATGTGTGTATATATACACACACTATACAAACGAATCAAAAAGAAATCAAAGAGGTTACAGCCATAACAGAATTTGTTACGTGACAGTTGTAGAAGATTCTTCAACCTTGGGTGACGTGGAAAGGTGTTGCGTAGGTAGCTTGATAATGCCTGAAATATTATTCAGGCTGATACACCCCCGCAAGTCCAGTGGGGTGTCAACAACGGTGAGACTCGAACGGAGGCAAGCAAACCGATCAGCCATAAGAGGCTTAGTGAAAACATCAGCCAACTGGTCTTTACTGCTGCAAAAAGACACTCGAAGGGTGCGGGCAACAACACAGTCACTAGGGGTGCTCATTTTCACCGGTAGTGGCGGTTTTAACCGCTAAAACCACCACCGCTACCGGTACCGTAACCGAAAAGTGCGGTTATTGTGCTTTAGCGGTGCGGTGGCGATGTCAAATATGTGATTCCGTCAATTGCGGTGACGGTGACGGTTTTCGCCAAACCGTCACCTACACTACCGTTAACCCCCTAGTTGAGACTTGAGATGATTATTGATTATGTGACATACTTTTGTTGGACTTTTGTTAGTATATGTTAGTTGGTTTATGTCACATTGTTGGACACTTTTATTGGACTTTAGTCATTATGTTTAAATATGATATTATGTTGGACTTTTGGACAACTTATTATATTTGTTATGATTATTAATGATCATGATATTATGTTTGAATAGGTTATGATATTTGAATGATTATATTTGTTGCTTATATATAGGCATCAAATGGTCTTAATGATCCAAAAAAACCCAAGTAAAACAGCCCAAAATAGTGAAAAAAAAAATGAAAAGCCCAAAAAAAGGCCCTTTTTTTTAGGCCCAACGGTTATACGGTTCAAGCGGTTATCGTAGAACCGTTACCGTTAATATCGTTACCGGCAAGGGCGGTTATTGTGCCTTAGTGGTGCGGTGGCGGTGTCAAATATGTGATTCCGTCAATTGTGATGACGGTGACGGTTTTCGCCAAACCGTCACTTACACTACCGTTAACCACCCTTAACGATCACGCACAAAATGAAAATCGATATCGATGTGTTTTGTGCGAGAGTGGAAGACAAGGTTGGCTGTGAGATAGGTTGCACAAAGGTTGTCGCATCATAAGGTAGGAGGCTGAGAAAGAGAAAGACCAAGGTCTCTGATGAGAGTCTGTAACTAAATGAGCTCAGCTGCAGTATTGGCAAGTGAATTGTACTTTGCCTCGATACTAGAGCGAGCCACCGTGCGCTGCTTGCGGGAACTCCAAGAGATAAGGTGCCGGCCAAGGAAGATGCAGAAGCCACCAATGGACCTACAGTCATCCTGGCAACCAGCCCAGTCCATATCAGAGTAAGCGTGAAGAAGAGACCCAGAAGAGGAAGCAAAGAACAACTCATGATTGATGGTGGCCTTCAAGTAGCGTAGAATTCTTTTAACAACAGTTCAATGAGAGAGCTTGGGCTGATGCATGAGCTGGCAGACACAATTCACGGCAAAGGAGATGTCTGGCCGTGACAAGGAAAGATACTGGAGGCCCCCGACTACACTTCGGAACAGTGTAACATCATCAAAGGCGGGAGAATCAAACTTAGACAATTTAATGGAGGCAAACATGGGAGAGGAGACAGGATTGGCAGAGAGCATGTGGCAGCGTTTAAGAAGCTCATGCGTGTACTTGCGTTGAGAAAAGAGAACACCACCAGTAATGTAGTCAACCTCTAGGCCAAGAAAATAAGACAAGCGGCCCAAATCCTTGATTAGAAATGCCAAACCCATAGCAGAAACAAGTGCATCAGCAGCAGAGGACAGAGAAGAAGTGATGACAATGTCATCTACATAAACCAACACGTAGATGTGAAGATCACCATGGGTCAAGATGAACAAGGAGGGGTCAGCAGCAGAAGTAAGAAAACCATAGCCAAGAAGCCACGAGCTGAGCTGTGCAAACTAGGCCCGTAGGGCCTATTTGAGGCCATAAATGGCCTTGTGAAGCTGATAAACGTGGTGAGGACGAGCAAAATCAACAAAACCTAGAGGCTGCTGCATGAAGACAATTTCGATGAGAAAACCATGCAGAAATGCATTCTGTATATCCAATTGGTGAAGAGACCAGCCACGAGCCATAGCAAGAGAGGGAACCAGCTGAATGGTAGTAAGTTTCACCACGGGACTGAAGGTCTCATTGTAGTCGATGCCAGGCTGTTGATGGAAGCCCTCGGCGACAAGCAGAGCCTTCCGTCGCTCAAGAGAGCCATCAAACCAAAGCTTGGTGCAAAAGACTCACCTGCAGCCGACAACATTAGAAGAAGGGGAGGGCGGGACAAGAGACCAGGTCTGATTGCAAATAAAGGCGTCAAATTCCTGAGACATGGCAACACGCCATTTAGGAAATCGAGAGGCAACTGTGTAAGAGGTGGGTTCATTCGGTACAGTAACACAAGTAGTGAGACATTGCCGAGAGGGGTACATAACAGTTCCATCAATGAAGGCACGAGGTCTAGAACAGTTGGTTTGAACACGGGTAATAATTGGGGAACGAGGAGGTACCATGGGAGAAGGTTGAGATAATATAGTAGGAGAAGGAAAAGGACTAGGAATAGGTAGAGGAAGAGGAGAAGAATCAGAGGAATTTAACAAAGATGCTTGCGAAGGTGCAGGACCCAAAATAGAAGGAGAAAAAATTGGTAAAGAAACCAAAGGAGAAGAAGAAAGGGGTGAGGTCGAAACAGACATGAACTTAGTAAAAGGAAAAGAGGACTCATTGAAAACGACATCACGGGAAATATATAACCTATTGTCAGTAAGGTCAATACATTTATACCCTTTGTGAGATGAGCTGTAGCCAAGAAAAAGACAAGATTTGGACCGAAAATCCATTTTGTGAGAATTGTAAGGTCGTAAGTGGGGCCAACATTCACAACCGAATATTTTAAGGAATTTATAATCTGGGTCCTTGTGATGAGATAAAAAAAAATAAGGACATTTGTGGTTGAGAACCGGAATAGGAAGGAGATTAATAAGATAGACAGCGATTTCAAAGGCATCAGCCCAAAAAGCAAAGGGAAGAGAGGCATGGGCAAGGAGGGCAAGTCCAATTTTTACTATATGGCGATGTTTACGTTCAATTAATCCATTCTGTTGATATGTATGCGGGCAAGTGAGTCTATGAGTGATACCAAGGCTGGTGCAAAGAGAGGTGAGAGGACGAAATTCCCCACCACCATCAGTTTGCAGAGTAACCAATTTAGTGTTAAAGAAACGCTTAGCATAAGACAAAAAGGATTGAAAAATACATAAAACATCATATTTAAGTTTTAAGGGAAATAACCATGTAAACAGAGTGTAATGGTCAACAAATGAGACATAATAACGAAAGCCTAATCTAGACACATAAGGGCAGGGCCCCAAACATCAACACATACTAATTGAAGAGGACGAGATGTCTGTGTGGAGCTGGAGCTAAAAGGGAGCTGATTGTTGGCTTTTGTGCACAATCGAGATTTTGATTATTTCAATAAATGGATCAAGTTTATAAAACGGACATCTTCAAAGACAAAGACGTTTTAATGAAAGAGCCAAAGACTTGAAGAAAGAAGATCAAGAACATGCAAGGAGCTCAAAAGTGAAGTTTCAAGACCTTAGGGTATAAACCTTGTAACTCTTAGTTTCACTTTTGACAAGGATTATGAATCACACTTGCATATCTTTCAAAACGTGCATAAACCGTTTTACCTTTTGTTTGAAAGATTAAAATATTTTTTAAAGGTTTCAAAACACCCAATCAAACTCCCAAACCTTTCTTATACTTATGGGAAGTAAGTCTTTAAAATTGGGTGTTTCAAAGAGGTCAAAAACGTGGTTTTAATTGAACCGGATCATGTGCTTAAGTTGAGGAGGTTGATCGGCTGGTGAAGCGGTCGACCGGTCTTCGACCGCTTGGTATAGCGGTCGACCGGTTGATTTTGAAATAGATCCGTTGAGCTTCTGACAATATGACCGTTGAGTAACGGTAACTTGAAGTGGTCGACCAGTTCATGTAGCGGTCGACCAGCTCGTTTTAACAGACGACTCCCAACGGCTAGTTTCATATGTGGCTATAAATACACCTTCATAACGTCCAAAATAAATACACAACGACCACATATCATTTAGATCACTTGAGAAATATTCCAAACCTTCATATTCTATATTTCTCATATCATTCACACAAAACACACTTTCATATCCTTGTCTTTGTGTGAATCAAGAGATAGAGCCTTTCAATTTCATATCCACTCTTTGAGAGAGTTTATTCTTCAATCTTCATATCCAAAAGAGGTGATTCCTTTAGTGAGGTTGTTCACTAAAGAAGAAGCTTAGAGAGGGTATATCTCAAGCTTGGTTAGGTTGTGAGTGGTGAGCCCGAAAACCACTTGGGTGGGTTTGAGTGTTAAGCCCGGAAAACACTTGTACGGTTCTCTAGCACCCGGAAGCTAGAGTGTATGCTATTTGAAGATAGTGGGAAAACCTCAAGGCTCGGTGAAGGAGCTTGAGGGGTGGATGTAGGCGGGTTTGCCGAACCACCTAAAAATCACGTGTTTGCTTCTCTATCCCTACTTCTTACATTTAGCACTTATTTACTTGTTGTTTTAATATACTTGTGCTAAATTAGACTTTACTTTGCAAACATCTGGAACGTGAAGAGGATCTTCCCCGTTAGTTTGTCCTTCACAGAAAAGTGGGTGGAATGAAATTCAAAGTAGCAACAATTATCAATACAAAATTGAAGCACGGAGACAAGATTTTTAGTAATATCTGGAACGTGAAGAAGATTATGAAGAGTAAAAGAGGCAGAAGGAAAAGAAAAAGAAGAGTCACCAATGTGCTGAATAGGAAGACCAGTTCCATCACCAACTCGGATACGCTCACCTCCAGTGTATTGCTCGGATGAGAGGTTCAGATGGTTGAAATCATTTGTAAGATGGTGGGTAGCTGCAGTGTCCGGATACCAACTGGGATCAGAAAAGGTGGAAGGTGCAGTATAATGTGCAGAAAAAGAACGAGGAGGTTCATATTGGAAGGAATGGTCAAATCTAGAGTAGCATTGCAGAGCAACATGACCCTGTTTGTTGCAAGCTTGGCAAGTGGGTCTGTTGGAATTGTAGTTGGGTTGGAAGATGTTTGGAGGGGCAGGAGAGGAACGACCACCATTGGAGCGACCACGACCATTGCGTCCTCGACCTCGCTGATCACGGTTTCTACCAGCACTATAGTGAGCAGAGGGTTCAAAGGAGGATGTGCTCCAAGAGGCATGAGAGATGCGACTTTCATGAATAAGCAGGAGCTGATAGAGCTCAAAAGAGGAGACTGGTTCAACTCTGGTGGTGACAAAAGTAATAAAGGACTCATAGGCAGGACCCAACCCAATAAGAAGATAAGTCACAAAATCTTTGTCTGGAAGCGGACTTCCAGAGGCAGCAAGAATATCAGCAAGGCTGCGAACTTTGCTGAAATAGTCAGAGATAGATTGATTTTCCCGAGAGAGATTTGCAAGCTGAAAGCGAATATGAAATTCTTTTGCCTGAGAATGAGAGCTGAACATGGATTCCAAGCTGACCCCACGAGTGGTACGAGCAGCAATGACATGCCCAATAATGGACTCGGTGAGTGAGGAGAATAGAGCACTCAAAATAAGCAAATCAGTTCAGCACCAAAGAAGAAAGGCTGGGTTGGGTTTAGCAGAAGCGGTACCCTCAGCAGGAAGGAGTTCAACAGGCGCTTGGAGTGTGCTATCAACATACTCAAACAGTTCTTGTCCACATAAGTAGGCTGAGATTTGAACTCGCCAGAGAAGATAATTCTTAGAGGTAAGTTTAATGGTGATAATGTGTGAAAGAGAGGAGGGAATGGAGGAGGAGGAAGAAGATGTCTGTATAGCCATGGAAACAGGGTATTTTATTCCTTTCTCTCTCAATCATTACAAGAGATGGACGTGTGTGTATATACTGTACAAACAAATAAAAAAGAAATCAAAGAGGTTACAGCCATAACATAATTTGTTACATGACAGCTGTAGAAGATTCTTCAACCTTGGGTGACGTGGAAAGGTGTTGCGTAGGTAGCGTGATAGTGCCTGAAACATTATTCAGGCTGATAGTAACCCACCTGTCACTAAATCGGCACAAATATAAAAGATTGTTCAGACAAGGGAGAAAAAAAAATAGCCAAGATTTGGCAAACCGCAAATCGCGATGCCTGATTATGGGCCACATTTAAAGTAAGCCCAGAGTGAGTGGACTGATGAGCAAGCCCAGAGTGATATTTAACCCTTTGGGTCACTCGGCCTACCTGAACTTTCAAAGTCCATGCTTCTTGCATGATGTCAAGAAATACGAAAAATATCAGCGGGTGTGTCTTTTTTTTCTTTTTCTTTTTTCTAATCAGTGGGCGTCTCTATTTGAAGGATAATACTAAGAATGCAAATTCAGGCAATTGGGTAGAGATATTTGCGTAACTTAATTATTTGCCGTTCTAAGAATAATGTACTCCATCCTCTTAGTTAACTGTTTTCATAAAATTTATAGCATTCATGTGAAAATAAGTCATATTTTTGTCTCAGATTATTATAAAAAAAAATGTCGATGTTTCAAAAGAGACTAACACATAGATCAAAGAGAGATATAAGGAAGCCCCGGATAAAATAATAATTAAAGGAAAGAGTATTACCTCATTTTTAAAAAAAAAAAAAAAAAAAGTTAATTGTGAAATACCAAAGGAATCCTAGCTATCAACCAATGTTTCTGTAACTATTCAATTGTGGTGGACACGATAGACTTAAACAAAACAGAAAAAAGATCGACAAACAGTCTCGATCTAACTTTTCCTTGTACTGCTTAATTCAATCAGTCCTCTAAAAAGTTACATTTAATTTATAATATATATATCTAAAAAATTAGGTGGCCCGATTTATCTCAAAAATGACACGTCAAAGGGGTCCCTCATTTTATAATTTTATTGGTTGCTGGAAACAACCGTGCCCGTCATTAAGGTGTACGAAGTTGGTAGGGCACCCTACAATTCATTCCTTCCATCGTGGGGTTGTATTGTTGGGAGGCTCTCATGGGACCAAATGATATACCTGCCTTTTATTCTTCCTTGCATTGGTTCTATTTTGTCTAAACTACTTCGTTTAGTCCATTCACTTTCACTTTGATAGAAAAAATGTGGCTAAAATAGGAAAATGAAAAGGACGGATCATCTTGGCATTTCTTCTAATCGTGAGATATTAGATACCAAAGATGAAGGTCCTTTTATATCTTACAAATTTGGAGGAGATAATTTTTAGTTAGGTGGGTTAGGAATTGGAATTTTCTATCAAACCAAGAATGGGCTCTGGTTGGGTTTCATTGTTTGGTCAGTTAATCGAATTCCAACCCCATTGAAAGGTGACGTTGTACTTTTTAAGAGTTTGTACTTGCTAGTTTGTTAACTTGGCACCTACTTGTGGGCCATACAGACCCAAAAGCCATAAAGCCATACGGTCTAATTGTGTTCCTTTGCCCATGCCAAGATAAACATACCATTTTAATCCCTTAACTTGATGATGCACCTAATGCAATTATAGATATGTACAGCCGATAATAATGCTTTTTGCGTACTGAAATTTTCACAATTAATGTATTTTGAGATATGAATAAATATATTTTCTACCCTTTTAACTATAGGATTTTGATACTTTGTATCAAAAATTACACTCGCCAGTTCTTAATTTTAGATACTATGCATTATTTGTTAAAAAAATTTATTTTTTAGACATCAAATGATTTTTAGCACTTGAAAGTAACCTTTCAAAGGCCAAAAAACTAAAAATCACTATACTTCTAAAATAATAAAAAAATTTAATAGATTAGACAAAGTGTCTAGAATCAATAGTTTATTAGTATAATTTATGACTAAATAAGGTGTGAAGTATGAAGACTGAGGGAGAAAAATTGTATTTGTTCTAAAAAATAAGAGAAATTAGAGGGAAAGTATTAAAAAAAAAGTTATATTAAAAAAAGGTTGGATACAATGAGAAAAATATACAACGTCATAGAAGATTTCAATCGTCTGACCAAACATCAAATTATTAAGTAATTGGACCGTGAAGAAAAATAATGTCGTGTACTTTTCAAAAACAATTTTATATATATTATCCTTCTAGTTAATGCCATCCGCAATTCTCTAAAACGAAGATAGATTTATCAAATAGCATAGGAACTAGGAAGACATTATGAAACAATTACCAAATCGACACGGACTATTAATTAACCAAATTATCAGTAGAGCAACAAAAATGCAAAATATTTACAATAAAGAAGAAAAAATCTACCTTGTTTGAAGTTTTACTAATTGATTGTGGATCAAGCTCGAAGTATATAAAACTCCTCGTTCCCATTTGTGAAAAAAGAGGTTACTTTACAAAAAAAAAAAAAAAAGAGAAGCAGTTCAATATTTTGATAAATCTATGAAGTGTTTTATTTTATATTTTTAGAGAGAGGGGTGCAGGGACTATCTCCATCTTTTTAAATTTTATTTTTTGTGGTCAATTTCTAAAACTTTTTTTTATTCGCTACGTATTTTATAGTTTAGTTTTTGGTTGTGTCCCACGTATGTTTCAATGTAACTGGACAACCTAAGATGACGCCTAGAAAAAAGAAAAGAACCGGAGATGACTATAATACCAAGTCAACCTTCTTCCTAATGTATCTCCGTCCTTCCCAATAAAAAGAACTTGGACCATATAACATTAAATACAAAAAAATTGAAAGTTTATGATATCAAAAGAAAAATAAGGCCCTAGAGTGGTTAGCGAGTTGATAATGATAACCTCTATCAGCTAGCAGGTCCTAGCAACAAATCTCGACAATTTATCATTTTGACTAAGCCATTTTATGTTTGAACTATTTGAGTATAAGCTCAAATGCACGGCATTGGGTGGCGTTGACCAGGACCAAGCTAGAATCTTGAGAAAGTCATGGCTTCCCAACCTTCCAAATTTAGGAGTTTTTTTTTTCTTTGACCAAAATAATTATTTTTTTTAACATTTTAGCCCCTTAATTATATTTTAAGAAAATTGGCTCTCTCTAATATATAATCATAACTTCATTGTATATTATTACAAGAAATAGTCTTATACTATTATACAAAATAGAGATCTCTTCAATTTTTTTTTTATTTAAGTAGTATAATTAGGAGAGAGATAGATTTAATAGGTATAATGTTCATATTATTCCATAATTTATATGAGTAACATTAAATATGATACCAGCTGTTGATTTCCACCACGTCAAGGTGACACTCTACCGCTGAGTTATATCCCTTGCCCCCATTGAATAGGATCAAACCTTATTCCATAGTATTTACATAGGATTGCTCTTTCTTATTCTTAAACAGGTCCCTAAGAGGGTTTAGTTGATACATGGTTTCTGATTTGTCTTTCGTTTGTTTCGATAAATATATCAATCAATTTTGATTCTTTCTTTTCCTATTGTTCTATTACCATAATAAAAGGTAACTGAAAAACTTAACAAATTATTTTGCTTAACAAAACTAGAATGACCTCCCGAAAGGGTGAAGAGAGAAGTTGCATTTTATGGGATGATGCCTTGATAGTTCAGATGTCAAAATGCAGTGTAAAAGTTACATTAATGTGTCTGTCACTCTCTACAAATTAAATAATTAATAAACAGCAAAATATATACTAAGCGCAAGCTAATGTTGATATATGCCGGAATTTTCAAGTTACATGCCAACCGTTGTCACTGATGAACACTAAGTTACGAACCTGCCATATCGGTTGAGATTGTTTCCTCATTTATAACAGGGGAAATCTGTAAAATGTAGCCATTAATTGCCTCTCGCTCTCGAGCACGGTGTGATCTACCCCGTCCATTGGGAAGTAATCGCATCGAAGGGCCAAGAAGGCGCCTTCCTTGATCCACATCGCGTCCGACTCATCACCAAATGTACCTTCCAATTCGAACCTTCGGACCAGGCTATGCATGTTCGTCAGCTCCATTTTCACAACTTTTTCTCCCAGACGACGTATAGTCCATGCTTCTGACCACTTACAACCACGCCGGCTGTAATCTTTGACAACACATGGACATTTTCGTAATCTCGAGTATAAAACTACCCACAACTATACAAACACGTGTCGTAAATAGAGAGGGCAGCTATTCAATGTGTAGACCAAAACTTGCCGTATTACTGGCCCCACTCTTTTCACAAAAATCTTTTTTAAATTGAAAAATTACAGCTGCGCAAGAAAAGTAGCAAAAGACGTTTGCGAAAAAGAACAAAAAAAAATAAAAGTAGCAGAAGACAAAACGAAAAGAAACTCTAAACAAAGAGAGAGAGGAATAGTATACTGTCCAGAGGACGTCGATTAAACATTTCCCAATCCACTAATTTAGGAAACCAACGGCTCAGATCGCAGCTCGATCCCGTCTTTAATAGAGTCATGTTTCTCGCGATTTTCACTTTCCACTTGAAATCACGGCGAATCGGACGATCCGGGATTTCCCTTCTCCATGTTAGACTATACCAGTTCAGAGTTCCCAACTATTCCTCCTCTCTCTCTCTCTCTCTCTATCTCTGTCACACTCGTCTTTGTTTCCTAGCACAGCTTGTCGCTCCTTCTCTCTGTCCTTGTCTCTGTTTCTCTCTCTGACTCAAATTCTCTTTCATTCCCTTCCTTTATCGTTTTCTCGCCGTAGATCGCTCTCCGGTGAGAATCGGATCTGTCACATGTGTGGACTTTGACTTCGGCGTGATCTGATACACCGCCGGAGCAAGCTTCTAGGATGGGCCAGTGCTACGGCAAGACCAATCCGACGGCCGATAATGACTTCACTACAACTACTATTGTGGCCGCCTCTGACGATCGGCCTCAGACGCCGTTGCCGTCGGTGAGCGGGAGTAACGGCACGGTCAACGTGCAGGGGGTGAAGAACACTCCGGCTCGGTCCTCGAACCCGAGCCCGTGGCCGAGCCCCTACCCGCACGGCCTGTCAGCTAGCCCGCTTCCCGGGGGCGTGTCGCCGTCTCCCGCGAGGGGGTCGGCGACTCCTAGGAGGTTCTTCCGGCGGCCTTTCCCGCCGCCTTCGCCAGCTAAGCACATCAAGGCCTCGCTGGCGAAGAGGCTCGGCCATGCCGCCAAGCCCAAGGAGGGCCCGATCCCCGAGGAGGCCGGAACCGAGCCGGAACAAGCTCTGGACAAGAGCTTCGGCTACAGCAAGAATTTCGGAGCCAAGTACGAGCTTGGGAAAGAGGTAGGGCGAGGGCATTTTGGTCATACTTGCTCTGCCAGATGCAAAAAGGGCGAGCTTAAAGACCAACCTGTTGCTGTGAAAATTATATCGAAAGCGAAGGTACAGTAGAAAATCTGATTTTGGTTGTCTATTATTGTATATTTCGTATTGCTTAGATGACATCATGACTTGGTCCTCTTCAATTGATGCTCTAATGAAAGATTTTTAGACGATTTCTATAATAGGAATGACGGTTATCAATAACAAATGGTTAAGCAAAAGAATATTAGCAGAAATAGTTCTAAGTTATGACGGTTATCATATTCTGCATTTCTTATCTACACATCATAGGCACTGGATTACTGTCTAATGAACCAACAAATTTTATCATCTTAAATATAGTTGGAAATTGTATTAGTGCATAAAATAAACCTCAGGAGTTCTAATTGTCTTTCACTTCTTCTACCCTGTACTAGTTTATGACTTCATAATGAAAATGAATTGGGGTCTTCGCCTCCTTGCAAATCATATTTTATGTCACTGCTTGACGCATGCCCCATGTATGAAGAGTCTGAATCGATAATCACTATTACATCACCTTATCAGTTGAATCCTAAAGTCCTCCACTCATCTTCTTTCTCTATGCCTCTCTGCTGGAGTATCATTTATTACTGTTCATCCCGTTTTTGTGCTTATCCTCAAGATTGTGCTCATCTTGGAATTCTGAGACAATGGCTGGTTGGCTAAAGGGTAGGGACAGATGAAGTTTGGACGGGAAGTTGTAATAGGGTTGTTGGAAATCGACTTCTGAACCTGACCCAACATATGAATGTTTCCCTTAAAAAAATTAGCTCTGCCTTCATGCTTTGATTGGAAAATTAGCACTGCTCCTGTATGATTCACGCGTATCTTGACTTTGACGCGAGTAATCTTGCAGTCTCAGATTTTGTAGTCTCATTAGTCATTATTGTAATCACCTGCAACTCATTAAGACTAATGCCCCTCAGCTACCAAAGCTGACAAAGCTACTTAAATAATTCTACTGCTCTCCTCTTGCTTCCAAGCCATGTGTCGTCTGCTGATTGTGATTAATACAATCCACCTTTTGATCATACTGTCACTTTTCTTCTCATAGTTTTTCGAACCTTTTCCCGTCACGGGTAAACTTTACAAAAGTGTAGAACGCAACTTGAATAGAAAGGGAAAGAAGAACTCAATAGCTAAATCAATTACTTGATTCAAGTTGAGAATTGGATGAGGAGCATGTAAGGGAGCCCAAAGCCATACTCTGTGAGCTTCTACCATAGCAAGTCTCAACCCAAAGAAAAAAAAAAAGCAATAAAATTGCGAGTCCTTAGTCTGGTTTTGTCTATTTCTTAGCAAGAAAGAAAGGAATGAAGTGATTTGCCTTCGTAGTTCATGTTTGTAGTATGTGACTGCGCCATATGTCTATGATGAACAGCCACCACTTTGAGAGATTGTGGAATATTCTTAAGGACCTACTTGTAGCTTTTGTTGTCCATGGTGTTTGACCAGATGAAAAAAACGAGTGGTGGGGGCCTCTGGTGAATTGAGGCTAGAGAGAGCAAAGCAAAGAAGAGAAAGGCACTGAGTGGTGGGTCTCCGGTGAATTGAGGCTAGTGTGACTGAAACAAAGAAGGGAAAGGCTCTTTGTTTTCACTCTTTCCAGGTGTTTGTTCGGGTGGTATTGTGGTTGGAGTGTTTTCTAGGGGTTGCGAAGGGATGTTTTCTGGATTGTGTGGATGGTGCGTGGGGTGGGAACTTGTGACTTCCAAGCTGACTTCTGGCCAAAGGTTAGGAAGTCAGCTCGGCTGGAATCCTCCACGGGATTGGGGTGGTTTTCTGGGGTGAAGCCAAGGGGGGGTTAGACCCCCCCAAACCCCGCAAAATTTATAAAAATGTTTAAAATTTAGTCTTTATTTTAATTTTTTAATTTTTTTACATTGCCCCCCAGTAAAAAAAAAGCCATGTCTTGGCTTCATCCCTGGTGGTTCAGAAGGCTTTTTTTCTTTCTGAGTTCTGTCAGATCGGTGGATTTTGGACCAACTGGGTTGGAATTACACCTAAATTTTTGGTGACTATTACTATCATAGATGTGCTTCGTCTATTAAAAGCTAACAACTGTAACTGCAGCCTTTACTTGTTATTGTTAATAACTAATTTAATAGAAGTATATCCATTCACCCTGTACTTTAGGCCATTTGAATTTTTAAGACTCCAGTTTCTAATTCTTGGACATTACAATTTGAGTCTTGACCCATTTAAAATCCAAGCCTTCAAGCTCTGATGTCGACAAATTTGCAAGATAAACAGGAAATTTTCCCCATTTATACCTCAAAAATTTTGGAAGACAAAAAAGCAGAAGTTGGTCCATGGAGGTTGGTGGCCGTTGACCCTCCACGGTGCTGGCGCTTGATGGCCCCAAGGAACCAAGGAGGACCATCCTCTGTGGAGGTGGCCAGGGAGGCCATGCTGATCCTCCCTGACCATTGAGTGTTGACCTCAATGGCCTCTTAAAGATGCCAATGAATCAACTATCTAATATATATCCACTCTCTTTGATCATTACTCTTTTGGGGACTACAAATGTATTCTATCAAAATCTCGATTTTCTGCCCAATATAATGTATAAAGTTGAAGTTTATATTATCACCAATAATTTCCTATTTGCATCATATGCATATTAGATACAGGATCCAATTTAGATAGAAATTGTGTATCAAGTTATGACTTGGGGTTTATGAATTCACAATTGCTGTAATGATGTAAGTTGAAAAGGGTTTTTTCTTGCAAATGATAAAATATTGTTTAGTTGAATTACATTAGAAAACGTGATTTGACACTCAAAGCCTGGAATAGTTTATAAATTTGCGTTAATATATATGTCAATGAGTGAAATTTGTCTTGAATGTTTATTTTGTGATAGAAAATCCATAATTTTATTTTCAATAGAAAAGGTGAACCTTCATGGAGGTTGTTCCTCCCTAGACACCTCTGTGGCTGTGGAGCCTTGGGATCATGGAGGTCCATTGCCTTGAAGGTCCATGGCCACCAACTGTGGACCAACCTGTTCTTTTGCCAATCTTAAGTGTGTTGCAGTTTTAGGCGTAATTGCACTCAAAGTCCTTGTGCTATTGAAAAGTTGCAAATAATCTCCTGAGGTAAGAAAAAATGACAAATAGCTCACTGAGGTTGATATTCCGTTTAAAACAGGCCCCTCCGTACATTCAAGTTACAAATAACCCACTGTTAGCATTTGAGATGAGAGTGTACAGAATGGCCTGTTTTTAATGGAATATTGACCTAAGGGAGCTATTTATTGTTTTTCTTATCTCAGGGGGCTTATTTGCACCTTTTCAATAGCACATGGACTTTGGGTGCAATTATGCCGGTTTTACATGATCAGTCATTAAAAACATAATAGAATAACTGATGGAAGGCATGGATCAAACAGGTCTTAATGTTCAAAACTCAGAAATTGGGATCCTACAAACCCTATGGGCCAAAGTCTTATGAGTGTTGGATATGTTTTCATAGTAACATACTTTTGTATTGTATCTGCCCCTGATTGTTGATAGTGCAATTTATCTTTAGAAAAGGTGTAGATAGTATGTTGAAAATGCTCAGTACCTGCGTTATAATAACATTTGTTTGGCAGATGACAACAGCAATATCAATCGAGGATGTTCGTAGAGAAGTGAAGATATTGAAAGCTTTATCGGGCCATAAGCATCTTGTCAAATTTCATGATGCATGTGAGGATGCCAATAACGTGTACATAGTCATGGAGTATGTCTTTTCTTGTTTTATGTTCCACTGTTTATTGCAGAATAAGTCCAGCATTTCTGAAGCTCTATCTTTATTCTTATTCTGGGTTTCTCCATGTATTTCATTTGGTCCTGTATGTTTGGTTAGTTAGAAATTGTTTTCTTTTGTTCTCTAAGCCATTATTATCTTCCTAAGAGTCTGATTAATTAGATATTCTATGCCTTCTTCAAATATAAAATATAAATTGAAGTTTGTATTAGCTTTTTCTCTGTGAAGAAATCAAATTAATTCATTGTTCACTGTTACTTGATTGTGGAGTGATGTATTTCTAAATTATTGGTTTGACCTCCCTGAAATCTTGTCCTCAGATTGTGTGAAGGTGGAGAACTCCTAGACAAAATTTTATCGAGGTAAAATTACTTTAATGATAAAGTATATTCTTTTATGATACAATAAGTTACAGTAAATATTGTATTAGTTTCTTGAATTTCTTTTTTTGGGTAAGTAAGAAATAAGTTTCTTGAATTTTAGTTGAAGAATATTCTGCTTTAATTGTAGGGGAGGAAGGTATGCAGAGGAAGATGCAAAATTCATAGTTGTGCAAATTCTAAGTGTAGTTGCATTTTGTCATCTTCAAGGCGTTGTGCACCGTGACCTAAAGCCAGAGGTTTTTCTTTTCAGATTCATCACTAATTAGTTTTGTCAGGACTCTTAGTATCTTGTTCCTTTCAGCTTTGTAATGACAGTTCTTTCTTTTGTTCCCTCTCTCTTTTGTCTTTTATCTTTCTGTATAGGTTTGATTCTTTTAAATCACGATTGATTGGTGCTGATGCTTTGTCCTCTTGCTTGACCTACAGAATTTCCTCTTCACTTCTAGAAGTGAAGATGCTGACATGAGGCTTATTGATTTTGGTCTTTCTGACTTTATCAGGCCAGGTAATAGCTAATGATATCCTTTCTTTCAATATCTAGGCTGGCAATTAATTCTGCTTTTTTTTCAATTGAATATGTAATACTATTTCTTTAATTATAATAAAGTATATAGGCTAGGTTCTAAATGTTATTTTTCATGATCCAAACTTGTTTCTTTTTTTTCTGACTGTTTAAAAACTTGGAAACTGCCTTGATTTTAAGTGGATGTCTGCCCTTGATTGAACAACTTTTTTTTTTTTTTTTTGAGAAACATTATAGTACGCCTTGTATCTATGTATCTATATGGGCAAAAATCACATTGGATCCCATTACTTTTAATTTGGATTTTTACTTCCCCATAAATTTTAAAGACATCAATCCTTGCCCTCCATTCAATTTGGCCATTAAATCACACAGAAAATAGTGTGGGCAGAAATACCCCTCCGAGGAAAAAATTAAAAAATGAATAAAAATTAAAACTAAATATAAAAATGAAATATAATTTCTATATTTTTATTTTTTTGGATTTTTCAATGTTTATAGTAATTTTGTCTTTGATGGGCAGTTTGGTAATTTTCCTTCTGATTTAACAGTCAAATTGAAAGGAGGACGGGATTGATGTCTTTTAAAACTTATGGGGCGTTAAAAAAACTAGATTAAAGTTATGGGGTCCAATTTGATTTTTGCCTATACATATGGGGCACTATGGCATACCCCCCCCCCCCCCCCCCCCCCCTTTTTTTTCATGTTTCTTTTTGGAAAAGGGATGAAAATGCTAATATTGTGAGGAACATGCTCATGAACACGCATACTCGTACACATTCATTGGTCTCAAATGACTAAAGCAATAGTTTAGCAATGCATGCATCCTCGAAGTGCTCCAATTTGTTCAATATTCCAGTTTCCATTCCGATAGTGATGACTCCTTTTCATTTTTTGCCTTGCGCTGATATATGTGCAGATGAAAGACTTAATGATATTGTTGGAAGTGCCTACTATGTTGCACCTGAGGTCCTTCACAGGTCTTATAGTATGGAGGCAGATATATGGAGTATCGGTGTTATTACCTACATCCTATTATGCGGAAGCCGGCCTTTCTGGGCACGGACAGAATCCGGAATTTTTCGTGCAGTGCTAAGAGCCGACCCAAATTTTGAGGATTTACCCTGGCCTTCAGTCTCTGCAGAGGCCAAGGATTTTGTGAAAAGGCTCCTGAACAAGGACTACAGAAAAAGGATGACTGCAGTTCAAGCTCTATGTAAGTTTATTATGCTAATGAAGAATGTCCATGATATTGATATACTCTTACCTTAAATGTTGTGCTTCATATTCCATGTGTAATAATGCGATCCATTTCTACTGGAAGCAACTGATTTTTTGTTGACGAAGTGGCGTAAATCATTGACGGTCCTTGTAATAAAAGCAATTTTTAGATATGTTTTTCCTGAAGATGCATTATGCTTCATCGGTATTTCCCCTTATTTCCGAATGAGTTGTGCTACACGACAGTATAAATACATCTGTTCAATATGACTATGACTTCCATCATAATTGATTGAATGTTTGACTCCTGTGATGTATGGTTCATGTGTTAGCTATTACCATCACTACATTGCATACGAATTGCACACTCAGGTCTTTGTTGGTTGGTTATGATATTCGATAATGGATGGGTCCTCTTTATTCAAAATCAGGTCTTTGTTAGTTGGTTGTGATATTCGATACTGGATAGGCCTTCTTTATTCAATCGTTTAATTTAACACCCTAATTTAATGATTGCAGCTCATCCGTGGTTGCGGGATGATAGTCGTCCCATCCCATTGGATATATTGATCTATAAGTTAGTCAAGTCATATCTTCATGCTACACCCTTCAAGCGTGCTGCCCTAAAGGTACTGTTCTAATAAATTTTTTCTTGCCATATTCTTGTGCAGACTTTTATTTTCTTAGTGTTTATATCTAACCATTTCTACACAGACTTACCAGATTCCTGTTCCCACCCGATAGACCGTGACCAGGATCATGTGTGTCCCAATATCTAGCATTCCCATATTTCCTTCCCCAAATTAGCAATGCCAAACATGCTGATCTTGAAAAAATTGGTTGTAACGAGGGGGTAATTGGCTAAAACTCCATACACACGCCAATTAATATATGAGAAGATGGAGGGACAAAAAAAGAGAAGAGATGGGCTTGAAAATTGATGAACTTTATTTGTAACACATGCAGGAAGAATACATAGATATCAACATGCTTACCTCCCAAAAAAGAAACTATCGATGCATATGTATATAGCTGTATGTGCACATTTGATACTCTGAATTCCACATGAAGTGGAAGAAGAGAAGTAATGAAAGATAAGTTCTATGAGGGCCAAGTTCCACATTGGACCTTACTAGATTGAATTGAGCCTTATAATGATTCCAAGGACCTTCAAGAGTAACTTTGACTAATCCTTTTGAAGCTAAAGAGTAGATGTGGCTAGTGCTCCCTTGGGTCGATAAAATGGTATTAGAGCGACCCTAATAACCACCGATCTGGGCTTTAGTGGGTCTTGGCGAGGACATCAAGTATTTAAGGCGAGGAGATTATGATACTCCAAATTCCACATGAAATGGGAGAAGAGAAGGAATGAGGGATAAGTTTTATGAGAGCCAAGTTCCACGTTAAGACCTTATTAGGTTGAATTGGGCCTTATAATGATTTCAAGGAGTTTCAAGAGCAACTTTCACTAATACTTTTGAAGTTGAAGCGCAGATGTGGCTAGCGCTTCTTTAGGTCGTTACTTCACATATATGTGACTTTGTGTATGCAACCATACTATATTTGGTGAATATTAATGACATGCTTATAGTTGATGAGAAGAAAGGTAATTAGATAAGTGGTCTTGTGTTTTGGCATAGATTGCCATCTAACAACTCATAATAAGATCCTGGCTAGTCCTTTTCTAAATGTAAATGCTTGACCATTAGTAAAGAAGTAAGAGATAAGGGAAATTCTCAATTATCAAGCATTGGGTGTATCAATTAAGCAAAAGGCGTCAATTCTATTTTTTGCTTTTGAAAAGATTTGAGTGGGAGGTTTAAAGTCTCAGTTTTCTAATTGTATAGTAGGATTGAGTAATCTTTGTGTTGTTTTTCGGATTATTGCAGGCTCTCTCAAAAGCTTTGACAGAGGATGAGCTGGTGTATCTCAGAGCCCAATTCAGTCTGTTAGAACCAAACAGAGATGGGCGTGTCTCTCTTGAAAATTTCAAAATGGTTATTTACTGCTTCTATCATATTAGTTTGAGTTTCCTCTCTAGAGTTGGTTACTGGTCTGAACATAGGATCCTTTTTCTGTTTGCTGGCGTGATTTGGTGATTTACTAATGTCTGATCTTTGTATTAAGAGCTTCTTTATGTTGTTCCTTCTTTTTATTTAATATGCATATTCATTTGTGGATGAAAAAATCACTTGCAGGCTCTTGTGCGAAATGCAACAGATGCCATGAGGGAGTCCAGAGTTCTTGATATTATTAATGCGGTAAGCCATATTTGTTGCTTTTATAGATATGCTTCTTCAGGCATTTAAATATCTCGACCATAGATATGGTACAGCTATTGGGCAGTATTTAGTCTCTCTCACAAAATAGTTTCTTTGTTACTTGATAGATTTAATCCGTGCACATATGCATATGCATATATGTACATATGCACATAAACACATACATCAGTAGTTTGGCTTGGTTGAACTGTAGACACTGGTTCCAGAGCCGTCCTTAGCTAATAATTTTGGCAGTGTAGATTTTTCCACAGTATGTTTTAAACACTAAAAATGTAAAAGAATTTGAGCTTAGTATTAAGAATCTTCCTTTAGGTTGAGATTCAAATTATCTAGGAGCTTACTGTTGATTTTTTAAAGTGATCTGGAGCGAGACATTATCTGCCCTGAGGTCAATTTTACTTTCAGTGAGTTGGTGCACTTGTAGACTTCGGAGCTCTGCTCAACGTGCAAGGGTTGCATAAAGCTGACCAGCTAATTGGTGAAAGAGAATCACCGAGCATTGGTTCTAGTCTACGTAGTATTGTAACATGGAACCCGGGGAAGTTGGGGGGCTCTACATCCTTTAAAAAATTTGTCTGCAGAGCTGTATGTTTTGATCGGGGTTAGTTCATGATGGATTCATGTTTTTACATCTTCTACATCTGTTATTCCTTTTTCTGTTCGTCCTAAATATCATAGATCTTCAGCATCTGTAATTATTTTTTCCGTTCTCAATAAATATCCTGGCATGGTAGTGAGGGGGGGGAAGAGTCTCTTGTTTCGTCCTTTTCAAGCAATGAAAATGATCAGTTTCTGTTTTGCTGACTTATTCTTCTTGCAGATGGAGCCACTTGCTTATAGAAAGATGGATTTTGAAGAGTTTTGTGCAGCTGCAATCAGTACCCATCAATTGGAGGCCCTTGATGGCTGGGAACAGATTGCCTCCACTGCTTTCGAGCATTTTGAAAAGGAGGGTAATCGCATCATATCAGTGGAAGAATTGGCAAGGGTATGGAAAGTTTTGCTTTTGGACCATGACCATCTTGCCAGTCCTGGGTTCTTTCTGCATGAGTGTAAATATGTGATTTAAGCTCATATTTGTTTCCTTTTTATTGCAGGAATTGAATCTTGGGCCGACAGCTTATTCAATCCTCAGAGATTGGATCCGAACCTCAGATGGAAAGCTTAGCTTTCTTGGATATACAAAATTTTTGCATGGTGTGACACTTCGTAGTTCAAACACAAGACACCATTAGTTTTTCTAGTTTTTTGACCTATAGTTTTAAGATTCATGGGATTTAGAAGATTTGCAGGGTTTTTTTTTCTTTTTTCTTTTCATTTTTTGGGAATAGGGTAAAGAAAATGTGTATAAGTGAGAAAATTAGGCAAGCCGGTTCTGGGATTGGAGTCATGCTTATATTGAGAACTAAGTCTTGCTCTCACCCTATTTTGGGGTTCATATATTTTCTATGGGTTTGAGCTCAGATTGTGACTATTCATTAATTTTTGTGATCCAAGAGCTTTATAGCAGATGAAAAGTAATGGCAGTGTCTTTACTGCCGTATGTGATTTTTTTGTTACCATCAAAATTGTGGAAAGGATTTTCTTCCAAGTTTTGGTGCACTTTTCTTCAAATTAGTTGCTCCCAACTCGGACGTGAATGAAACCATATCTAGCATTGCATAATCAGACGACAAGAACTAGATGAGATACTCTCTTTCGGGGTTAGGGTGGGGCCGAGTTTTCTCGTGAGGATAAAAAAAACGTAGAATTTCGTATGGTTTCCTACACTAAAGCAGCTTGAGTCCTCTCTGAACTGGACTGTTTTAAAGTTGATATCCATCAAGTTATCCCCAGTCCTGCTCATTGTCTTTTGTTCCTTTGAGTTCATGTAGCCCTTCTCTTTTGGTTATATGCTTTAAAAGTCAAAAGGCAAGCTTTTGGGTTTTGCCAGAGACGACAAATGGATTCCCGTTTCGTATATGTTTTTTCCATACCTCGGGTTGCATTTTGGCTCTCTTTTCCAATTTGTATAACAAGAATTTCCCGCACTTCATGTGTTTTGCACTGTGCTGAAAAGGAAGTAGGCAACACTCGTAGAGGGTGGTGGGCCAAACACACTATCATGAATGTTTCCACAATCAGCAGTGAAATTGTGGCATAAATTCAAAATTCAATTCTGATGTCGGATAGCTTAGAATCTTGTTTCTTTAAATGGTCAAGCCAAAGGTGAGAAATGCTAATCTCTAACAGTAAACAATCGTGCGGCAATTACTTCTTCTTCTTCTTTTTGTTAAGTGGGGAAGGAACACTTGCTCATCTTTTCCAAGTGGAAGGGAAGGCGTCCGGATCTTTGCTTTCAAAGCTTCCAAGCAATTGCCCGGGCAAGACTACCACAACTACAATATTCAAACCACGTTTTGCAATAATTATAATTATCACCAAACTAACTAATTATTGGGACAAAGAAATTGGCAAACCACTTTGTATTTTGAATTTAAAAAGTAATCTTCCTCAATATTTTAAAGAGCTAGGATGTCAACTAGTTGACCTTAAATTGCAAAAGGAAAATTTTACTTTTAACGAGACAACTCAATTGGCAAGTTAAGTTACTTACTATTGTCGTGGATTTTCGAGTCCAATACTTTTCTTTGTTTTTTTTTTTTTTTTTTGAAATTTCAGTATCTATTTCACTATTGCATGGGGGGAAAATGGGAGCATCTACTTGATTATTACATCCTAATTTATTTGACCTCAAACGAAATGAATGTTCACAAATTAGAAGAGAACACGTACGTTATCTAAAAGTTGTTTCTTAATTGTCGTGACAGAACTCTAATGCCCAAGTTTATCAGAAAGTAATATACCATGTTTATTCACTAAAGACAATGATCAGTTCCAAAAAGAAAAAATTGACACCAACAAAAACATTGTTAGTTTGGAATCACAATCTACTATAATTCATTATGTTGTGGAGAGATAACTAGATTGAGTATTAATGTCTTATTCTCATATTGCCAGTCTTCGAATTGCATTAGGACGCAATCTGTATTAAATTTATATTAAATATTGTAGGCCTTATATTGTCTGAAGTTTAATACATACAATCTTAAACAAGATATATATGATTTAGATGTTGTGTTTATCTTTGTCAATTGTCTTATGAAAATGCAATTGGGATAAAAAAAATAAATCTGTAGGATTATCAAATTTGATGTGGGTCAATATCTGGAATAGAGTTTCAAAGAATCATTTACAAAAGAGAAATGGCAGTCAAGTACTTTTATTCCTTTCCCCGTGACGATCATTGAGTGGCGGAGGGGTGGACACATCTTCTCTGCAGTCATGTCTTTAATTAATATGATACGAGCAAACTGATCTTTAGCCTCAAATTAATGCATAATTAAGTATTATAACTCGGAAGATGGAAATCACTCATTTTTTTTGACTCGGCATGCTTCATACCATCACTTATTATCTTAAAGGAAAAATGCGCATGAATCTCGCAGCATTTTGTTTGAATTTGAAAGTATAGAAGGAATTAACTTTAAAGGGGTTAGCCTAGGGGTTAAATTAGTCGGTAGACTTATTATAAAAAAAAATTAAATAAATTGTATAGCATGAATGACAAGATTTGGTAAGCTAGTTAAAAAAGAGAATCACTATATATAATATTGCTTTGGGTCTACCGAATATTTTTTTTAAAAAACTGAATAAAACTACTATCTGGGTTCTGTCCGTACGTGCAATTGGCTCATAATTAGTTTTATTCATTTATAATTCAAAACCGCAAATGGTTTAGAAAATCTCCTTAATTAAGGATCTAGCGTATTCATCATTTATCTTTTATGTATGTGTGTGTATATATAAGACATCATCGACCCACATCTTATTCAGGAGATGTCATCATCTTCGTCACAACAAGCTAAAACCTTATCTCAACATGGCCGGTAATAACTCTCTCTCACTTTTATTTTTATTTTTTTTATTTTTTTTTTATATATAAACATACCAAACCAGATAGTTCCAAACGAGAAGTTAATTTATCAACTGTCGTTATCACATTAATAACTATTGAGTGTACTACAGCTTACACAAGGAAAGGAAAATCCAAAGACATCTGTGTGCCTTCTCATCAAATTAAGGAGAAGAAACTGTTAGTGCTCTTATAATCATAGACATGAAATCTGCATGCATGCCCAGAAGAAGAAAAATCATGATTTTTTTTGCGTTAAGTATATGTAAGCTTGAGTACTGTCGATCATAAATGACCCACTTTGCTCTTGTGCCTTTCAACTTCCTGGTCGACACATAAATGGCACCAAACATGAAAGAGAAACTTCGTAATTCCTGAACCATAACCTAAATGAATAGAGTCTGAGAAATGTCCAAACCGTACTTGTTCGGGTCCTATATATGTCGATCGAGGGGAACAGACGGCCACGGGTGCCCAACAGATTTAACCCTGGTGTCAACGGTAAGCTCACCGAACGTGGAGATCATGCACCAACCCACTGACAAGTCTGCCCTCCTCTGTCACCTACCCCAATTCAATGCGGACCAGATAACAATAACAGTACCCAAGAAAAAGAATAAAGGAGATGCATCGGCTACCAATAAAAGCTTTACCCTTCTTTTTCTTGGAGCAATACTACTACTCCAGAGTATTCGCAAGGATATATTCCGTTTCATGCTGGCCGCTAGGGAGCAGTCTAAATTTTTGTATTTATTGAACAGTTTTCATTGGAGATGGAAGATCTGAGTGGTGAAAATTGGAGTTTTTTTTTATCTATTATCCTCTCTAATTTATTGTTTAAATAATTCAATTCAGTAAAAGAATGACACAATATACATCAAATGTTATAAGATTTATATTGTTTGAAAATGAATTGTATCATCCAATTTAGATTATACGGACTCCCAAGGATTTCTTTTTCTTTTCCAGGAAAATATTAAAGAGAAACCTTGGGCGGCGGAGATTCAATAAGAAATTAACATGGTTACAATAATTTGCTGTTTTATTTTATGAGATTTGTAACCCGGCGCTTTAGTAATTCAGAATGGCAAACAATGGCTAAAAAGAACCGCTTTGGCCCACCTTAATTTGGCTTCGTCTATTCTCTCCCTCTCGGGTGGCGCCAAAGATGCCATTTTCTCAGTACACCATTAAATTGGAAGCAAGAAAGTAAGAAAGAAAGAGAAAAGCTTAAAAAGAAGATGAAATAAAAAGAAGAATTGAGTTCTCTTTTCGATTACGCTTCCTAACAAAATAACAAAGCCATCGCGATTGCAATATTTTGTAGTCATCCTCATCTGTCTCTACGTATCATAGCGTCCAACCACCAATAGAAGGGAATCGAGACCTACGTAGAACACTCCAAATCTCCAGAAGACGAGAGGATTGTACCATCAACCTGCAATTTTTGGCCTTGTCTATTCTCTCCCTCTCGGGGGTGTTAATAATTCTGCCATTAGCCCGTTACCATTGAATTTGCAGATATTCGTCTCAAATATAAACGAAAAGAACAAGAACGTAAATGAAGAAAAGCAGTGGGTTCTGTCTTCCATTACGGTTCCTAGCTTACAAAAAAGCAAAATGATTACAATTGCAAGCAACATGTTGTCGTCGTCGTCGTCGTCGTCTCATCCTTATCATGTACTCCATCCACCTACCTAGAAAAGGGAAACAAAAGGCTGCAAGACTGCATCTTTACAGAACGGAGACTATTATACCATCATACTCATGTATTTGAGGGTCCATGAAACGCAATGTTTGATCAAGCCCGGAAACACCCAATTGCATGGTGGTGATGGAGGGACTTTTCCCTATCAATCATGCCTTGGACGTTCCTAAACTCCTCCACATGGCAAGGTATGGTTATGGTTCCCTTCTGATCAAACCCGTATTCTTCCTCTGCCTCCTTCAGGAGCTGCAAGAACAGTGGGTGGTTGAAGTATATCACAGGCACCACAAATCTCTGCTGCTCCTCACCCTGGCCCACCTTGATTGCCAGACATCCCTTTGGCACATCTCTGACATCTTGCTTCTTTCCATGATGATGGTGATGAAGATGAGGCAGGTGTAGGTGAAAGCCCCGAAGACTTTTCTCTCCACTGCCCATTTCTGTGAAAATCATAGACCAAAAAAGACAAAGAAAGATCGAGAGTAGCCCTTGCTAGCTTTCTTGTCCCCTCCCCTTTTTCTTCTCCGATCAAGTTTTATAAGAAAACAAGTGAAAGAGGGCGAGGGTCAGAGGTTCTGACGGCTTGCTTGAAGAGGGTTGGGAAAGAGTATCTCAGAGACCTTGGCCCGTTTGTCATGGTGGATAAACCAAATGCAAAACGCAAATTGGCAAGAAGAAAGATCGGGATATATAGGAAGAGAGAATCGGGGCTCCTGGACACCGCAAGAAAGAGGAGCTTCTCTACGTTGAAGAACCACAGTTTTGTTGTTTTCTTACGAGAGCAGAATTCTAGACCGTTGATCTCTTAGTGGCCAAGATCATCATCATCGTTTTTGTCTCGTTGTCAACCAAACCTATGGCTATTATTATAACTTGAGGTCTCGAGGGATTTAGGGAATCCGATTTTTTGTAACGCCAACGACTCGGAATTTCTTGGATTTTACACTGGCTGTTTTCTAGGCGTTTGATTGAAGGGCGATATGATCAACGAACAGAAAGGTCGAATCAAAGGCAGGAGTGTAATTTTAAGGAGAGAAAGACACGTATACGGTGATATGAGAAGGAAAAGACACGTGGATGAAGATGGGGTATTGGATCGTATGTGTACCCGACAACGAGGTGTCGTTTTACAGAGGGAAAATTCTAGGGACAGCCAATAGCAGGTCCGGAACATGTCCAAGTACACATTTAAAGCGTCTCGTCACCTTGTGGGGTCTATGAGTGTGATAGGATACACAAAAAATAATAATAATAATACTTCTAAACGGCAGCTACCCTCCGTACCAAAGACAAAAATAAAATAATTCTTCGACATAAGTGATGTGATTTCTGTTTTATTTTATTTTATAGATATCACGTAATTATTTTGCATTTATTAGATATGATATTTTATTATATTTCTCACTCAAATCACTGGTTGAGGTTTGAATTTATTAATTTTATTTAGTACTACTAAATTAGTACTGTAATGAATATCTATTTAAAAACATAAAATATTGTTCTCAGATGTATTTTCTAATCCATGATTATTTCCCTAAATCTCACTCAGAGGTGCTTAATTTTTTATTCATTAAGGGGTGTTCGGCACCCAAAATTTAGAACACTCAAAATTTCTACTCTTTACAATTTTCACCCTAATAAAATAACTTCTTAAAATTCTCTCTCTCCTCATCAAATCATCAATTTTCACTCCAAATAATATAAAAAATTAATTTCAATCATCTCTCTCTTCACTTTTTTACCAACTCCAATACTCTAAAATTTTTAACACCAAAATTTTCACACCCGAACACCATCTAAAAGTGAACCTCAAATTAAACCTTCTCTTACTATTTAAAATTTTCCCAAATAGAATGAAGCATCCGGCATATTCCAAGCATATAGTAATTTATTTTCATAATGTCATGGATATTATAAATTCTTGGAAACTATATATGAACAAAGTATCTTTCGAACTTTCCGCAATTAATAATTAAATTTTTCGTTTATTTATCTAAACAATTCACGATTTGTATTACATTATTGATAATAGCCAAAGTTAATGATTCTTTTTTATTCAATATTCACAAATTCAAATTTTCCTTAAATTGAAGCATAGTTTTCTCAATTTATATCTCTTTAGAAAAATAAGATCATCAAGGCCAAGACCATGTAAAAAATGGGCTTACGATAGACTTGGGATTACCTTATAGTAAGATCCTCTCGGCAATAGTCATGGACACATAGGATTGAAATTCTTTCAATTCTTTTACTAATTGCAAGTAAAATTCTTTATCTATCTCTTTTAAAATTTTATAATATTATTCGGATAGAAAAATTAAGTACACAAAATAAAAAATTAAACAGTTATTAATACCCAGGCATCTACTTATTCTTAGAAAATTTAGGAAAAAATAAAATATCACCCGACTGTGGGCCCACGGGGAATAAAATGAGGAAGGGAATGGCAAAAGCGTCGACGTTTTTTCCTTTCAAATCCAAGTTCAATGGGACTTCGCTGCTTTGTTGGTTTCCTTGGCGGGCTGTATCCATGGGACCCAGATTCTGTTCGTCGATGTTGTAGATATGTTTGCTAGATTTTATTGGATCCAGGGACACTGAAGAAGGATTTCAGACTTGCACGCGACCTTCCACTAAATAAGGTTGTAGAACAGTTGATCGGGTTCCATTACGATTTACGATTCTTTTCAGATTTTATTTTGGGGCCGGGATCGATATCGATATTGACTTAACTATTTTTATGCTCGAATTTAATTAATATTAATATGTTACTTTTCTAAATGATTTTTCTGTTGGTGCGCATTAGTTTTATGTTCAAATTTATTTTTTCAATTATCTAACGGAGTTTAAGCTCGTACACGAACTTTGCTAAATTATTGAAATAAATTAATTAAGCTAACAAGATAGGTACTTAAGAAATTGTATAGTTTTATTTTGTGAAGTAGGTATATTTCAAATATACTAATTAACAATATTTTTAAAGTCCTTTAATCAATTCATTTGCCTACAATATTATTAATTCGGATAAACTATATATGGAATAACAGTGTACGGACTTTTCTCATCTTGTACTTAAAAATTAGTGATAATATATATATATTGCAAAATGCCTTATTTTGATTCGCTGAATACTGCAAAAAACATATTTGGTTCCATTTACATCTACTTAAATTTAAATTTTTTTGTATTGCCCCACGTGATTCGTTTAAGAAACAAACAAATTTAGACACTTAATCTCTTAATTTATAAGTCGAACTTTAAACTATTCCCATACAGTCTTATGAATAGATCCCGCGTGCAACTGTATTTGCTTTGGCCACTCTGAACAGTTGTATATATATGTATATTCAGTATATTATATTGTCTAGCTACCACTTATTGGAAACATATATTTTTTAAAATCAATTAGGATGCTCTACAATTCTTTACTTGAACTATACCGTGCAATTTAAAAAATAATAGACACAATAGGATATAATCTATAATGCTTTTTAATGTTTCCCTACAAAAGTATCTTTCAAAATATCCTTTAAAAACATATTTTCTATTGCCATGGACAACAATATTTTTAGACAAATCGCGGATCTAAGTTTGAGATCATGACAATATTGTGCACCTTCAACTGCACAAGTAAAGGTGCTTTTGGGTAAATCTACTTACAAATTGTATTATAGAAGGTATTTGCACTTTCTTCCTCATATTACTACTTTTTTTTTTTAAGCGGTCTAGACCACTAGGCAGGGGCGGCTCTAAGGTAATTGGGGCCTTAGACCAAATTCTAAAATGAGGCCTTTTATGATAATTTATAAAACAATATATTTTATAAATAAAAATGAGTTAAAAGTATTCTTATAACTTTTTGAATGCAAAATTACTTATCAATTTATATTCCAGATTTATTAATATATCATTTTCAATTGATAATATATTAATCCATTTAATCTTTCTTTGTCATACTCGATCTTAAGTAAAATTTTATTAGTTTTAATGATAACTAAAACAAATACAACTTAAAATTAAAATTAAAGTAAAAAGTTTAAAATAATAGTAACTAGGGATTTAGTGATAAAAGATAAGAGTTGATAAGCACCAAGAAATAAGAATAAAAAAGAGAATGGTTGAAAGAAGATTTTTTGCTATTTTTGATACTTGACAGATATTGTCTCAAGTAAGTTTAAGTTCTTTTAAGGATATATTTTTAGTGTTAGTTAAGGCTTAAACAGCTAGCAATATCCAATAGGAAAAAAATGTTAATCTAGATATGAAAGTTAATCTCAAGGAGATTTTATCTAACTTTTTATTAAAGAGATTGAATTAATTGGGGGAGACTATATAGGGTTTCTTTGAATTAATTACAATTAATATCTTTAAATAAGAAGGTTATAGGCTTAACTGAGATTTTATAAATACCACAAAACTGAAAAGTTATTACTCCAGATTTAATAGGCCTCAATTAAACTCTTTAAGTTAAGTTTTTGAGACCTTAATATTAAATTTTCTTTAAATATACCATTAAAGAAAATTTTGAATTGGGGGCCTCCGAAATTTAATGCTCCTTTAATATGCCTATTCAATCACTATATTTAATATCAAGTTTTTTAGGCCTTAATATTAAATTTTCTTTAAATATACCATTAAAAAAAATTTTGAATTGGGAGCCTACAAAATTTGGGGCTTAAGGCAACCACCTATGCTGCCTATAGCTGGAGCCAGCCACTAGGTCAAACCTCTTGGGATTCATAAATTATCAATTTTGTCCCTTAACAATTCTTAAGCTACCATACTATTTATAATATGTCCATTCTAAGTCTTAAAATATCCAAACTGCCGGTCTTATCTAAAAATAAAAAAATAAAAAGAAAAACGTATAATCATATTAAAGGTTATAAGTTTGGACACTTTCAATTCTCTCACGGGGAAGTAACATTTCAATTTTAGGTAAGAGAAGTTAGGAGATTTTAAGGGCCACCAAAGTGGGCAGGATTGTGTACTTGTAAGCTTGACCCTTCTTTTTTGAGCACCCTATTAATACATGTTGACTTCTGAAGGAAGGAAAAAATAATATATATATATATATATATATATATATTATATATATATATATATATATATATATATATATATATATATATATATATATATATATATTCGGTTATTTATCTAGTTTCAGTCAAGGGAAAATTGGACCTCTTTAAGAAATCTATTCTGCTTTGGGTACAAACAACTTCAGCTTTATATGCCAAGGCGTGGTTCGAAATCTTGCAAAAACGGGGACCTCAGTCTGTCTATTGGGTAATTGATATCATATGTATATGTATCACGTGATTGGGACACAAATCTATTCGTCGAGGAAGTGGAAGGTAGTGGAAAAACCATTCAAAGTGGGAGAGGAATGAATGTTTGCTTTTTGAAGAAAGAAAAGATCATGAGATTTTGACAAACTATTCTCTTTTTTATTGCTGGCTGGCGGTGCATGCCTCTGCTTTTGAATACTGGTTTTTCCACGAAGGTAAACCCATTTGACTAATTCCCACTTAGTCGTAGGACATAATTATAATTTATAATGAGAATACTAATTACGGGAAGCGACATTGGAGGAAAAACGATCTACTTCCGCACCAACACCTGTTGGCAGCCCAGTCCTCATTGGAGAAGCACGCCGTTACCCACTCTTCCCTCCCTCTTTCTCCTTCACCAGTCACCATGCGTGCGACTGTGCCAACTGCCAGCGCAAATCTTTCACAGATTTATAGGTTTTTTCGAAGTCGGTTGGTGCTTTTTTGCGTTTGATGAGGAGCCTGTCCCACCTCGAGTTTTGAGGGAATTGCTACCAGAATCTCCCAGGCTTCACCATTCCTTTTATCAAAGGTCGGCACATGGGCTAGGAAACAAACAAACGGAAGTACAAGACAGGCTGTGTTTGGTCTTTCCTAAGTCCAGTGGAAAGACAAAATACGAAGGAGAAAATATACTTTTCACCCACAAACTACCGGAGTAGTGACACATTGCACCTCAAACTACCATATTTAAGACATTATACTCTCAAACTATCAATGTTATACACTTTGCACCCTAAACTACCCACTTTGACACATTACACCCTCTAACTACTAATATTAAACACTTTGCACCCTCCATTTGATAATAATACCTTTGAGAAATTAATGAATTAACAACAATATCTTCAATATATGCAAAATGAGTTAAGGGCATTATCATCATTTTAGTCTGAAAATTTGATAAAGGGTGCAAAGTGTTAAAAATTGGTAATTAGAGGGTGCAATGTGTCAAAATTGATAGTTTAGGGTGCAAAGTGTAAAATGGTAGTTCGTGAGTAAAAAGTGCATTTTCCCCAAATATGAAAGAGAAAAAGTTTCTGTCACCGAGAGAGAGATTTGATTACAATTGACAACCGTTTTTGACGGATCTATTTTTTTTTCTTGACAAATTTTCTGCAAATCACGAACCAACTACCAAATAGGATTAGGCAGAAAGTTGAACATAAAACAAAAGCGAACCCGAACTGGTGAGGCTCATCTATGAAGTCCAGTCTAGTATGTAAATGGCGTGGGCTTCTTGATAAACCCACAGAATGAGTTATACGATTGGTGAGCCCAGTATAGATTACCTATCGAAAGACCAACGTGCGGCCCAAAAGCAAATTATGTAGCCTGCTACTCAATCTTTGTTCTTCTGGCAGACAAAAACATACAAAAATTAATACAACTTCTGTATTTTCCCATAAAATTCTAGTCTACAAAAAATTTTCTTTAAAAGAAATATTTGTAGTTGAGCTCACTACATTCATAAACTTCAAAATAATTCATTAAAAATATTTCCCTTTTCCCACCACTTCACAAACGCACCAAAAAAAAAAAAAAAACCAGAAACTAAAATATTTTTTTTTTTCCAATGATTACACAAGAAATTCAAATATTTTTTCTATCAAAAAACGGCCATTAACTTTTTGCAATGCTACATATTGCATGCAACATGAAGCATATTTCTTATCTCATTAAACGTACGTAATTCACCAACTTCAAAACGTAATTCATCCAGAAAATCAAGTTGCGATTAGGAACGATAGCAGAGTACCTGTTGGCATTATACCCACAGAAAGGAGAGAAGGGGGAATAAGAAGAAAAAGCATTGGGTAAAGAGTCAAAGGGCCAAGAGGCTATGGCTGCCGACGAAAACGGGGGTTCAATTACAAAGACTTGGGGGCAAAAGGTAGCATCAAAGTTACCTTGGATTCCGCAACAAGTGGCAGGGCTCTATTGAAGTACCTTAATGGAGTAATCAGTTCAAAAATATGGTACAACCTATGTTGAAGCTAGTGTGAGGTTCTCAGCTTTCCCCATCCATCCAATAGTGTCCAAAATCTTCAAAAACTTTTTGAGGTCTTCGTCGAGTAGGACACACTACAATGGTTCATCAAAAGATGTGGCACATAGACTTTTATTGGAATGCATCAACCGTCCCCCCCCCCCCCCCCCCTAGAAAATCATTGCAAATAATTGACTAAAAGGTTAAAAAAGCAAAACAACAAGGTTCTACTCTCTAAAGCTTGCGAAGTTAACGAAGACGCAATTTCCAAAAGGGAAGTTTAAGAAAAAGCATTCGTACAATCCCTCCCATTCCACGAGCAGGAAAGGTGATAAAAGTTTTTGCCAGAACAGACATCCTGTGGTTAAAACTAGAGGAGTTGGCTTCATTTCTCAAGATTCAATGTACAATGCTCTTATCAGTAACAACATGAAAAGAAAGAGCTGAAAGTCGCTTCCTAGATTCCTAACCGGCTACATTGTTCAGATGGACTTTCTTTGCTCGGCGTTTTGGAAAATCAGAAATATGGGCAGAGAATAAAACAAAAGAAAACAGTAAGAATATCATTCAAAGAGAGACATAACGAGAAGCCTAGTTATGTCAAGGGTGGAAGATACGTGCACCTGGAAGAGGGAAAGAGAGAGAGAAGATCAGTCAGACATATCATGTCTAGCGAAATCCTCTGGACTGGCCTTTTACTTTCGGTAATATTCTAGTGAAGAAGCAAGTAAGATGAGGTATGAAACGCTTTAACTTCTCAAGGTCAGTCTTCGTATCTAAAAACATTAAATCAAAAGAACAGAATCATGCAGGTGATGGCGCTGGTAGTTTATGAGACAATCAGGAACAATAAAAACAAGGCAAGTGGATATCCTCAGCAGCACCTTAGTGCCACCCTCGGAGACGCCAACACCCAAACTCTCTCTCCCTCGCATCCACATGAGACACAGACACGACCACACAATGCACGCATACACACACACACACACGCAGAGACTTTACAAAAGTAGTTTTTGTCCTCTGCTGATAACTGAGGAACGTGCCTGAGCGGCAAAGGAAGGCAGCTAATAGTTATTATATTAACTGAAAAAAGAATCAGCAGGATTACGTACTATGCCTGTCTTACTTACTAAGCCAAGCCATAGATACAGCTGAATTTGTTCCTTCATCTGCAACTCCCATTTGAAACCCATTTGAACAGCCCAAAGCTCCTTCAGCATAAAAAGAATATATATATATACAACACGGACAGAGAGCAATCCGTTCTCCCTACTTATTCCACAACAAAATAATTGAAAAGTTAATGGAAAATTACTGATAAGTATTAAAGATGTCTGAGCTTTGAATCACTTTTCTTGAACAGACAAACTAAACATCATGTGAACGATGACAGAAAGGGTATCGCTAGCTTGCTTGTTCACTTACCATAAAAGCTTATGAGTCTGAGGACTGATTTTATTTTTGAGATTAGTGACAAAATCTAAACAACGAAACCCTAGGAGAGAGAAAAGAAAAAGAACGTGAAAAAGCGGGGAATGTTTACCAAAGCTCAAAACTAGATCTGAAGAAATGGCAGCAACGGACAGATCAGATACTGAAAGTCATCATGAGAAAAATCTGTCTAATGATGAACCGGAAAAAGGGCTTCGACTGACAAGAACATCATCATAGCGTGATCAGAAAAAGTAAGTAAAAAGAAGTAATGATGAAACTTTTATCTATAGGATTCAATGATAAAACTAGTCAAAATCTTCCATCATTACACCAATCTACACATAACTACCATCCTTAATTGCTCTAGAAACAAAACCCATGATCAAGTACTGCCAATAATTCCCAAAAGCTACAAAATAGAGCAATTTTTTAAAAGAGGAAGGAAAGAAACCACAGACCTTTGCATGTAGTCCAGGATCAAAGCCTAGGCATAGTTCCATGGAAGCTTAAAATTGGGGGGAATGAAGCCTGGTCCGACGACACTAAAATATGTCCAAGATATTATCCCCAATCGGTGGTACGAGGTTGATTTAGAGGATAAAAGAAAAAAGGGATTATACAAAGTGTCCTCGAGCCAGACAACATTCCCCTCAAAGCAAAAGGCTTCCTATCTTCATCTATCATCCTCAAGTCTGAGGAAGATCAGCGTATGTCGTCTCTCCTGTGTGTTCAGTCGCTGATCCCCCAGGAGTGTCGCCTACCTTTAAGGGGGATGTGTGTGTGTGTGTGTGGGTGAGAGAGAGAGAGAGAGAGAGAAGAGAGAGAGATTCAGGGGGATTGGTGGTGGTGTTAATGAATGAGAATGATATGGTGTGGGAGTGTTATAAGAAGACTAAAAAAGAGCGCAAAGCCAACGCTAAAGAGGACAAAAGATTGATGCAGGCTCTACCCTACCAGTTGGGTTTCTCACTTCCAGCAGAAATGACCACGACCCATGCACTCTCTCTCTCTCTCTCTCTCCTCCCTCTCCCTCTCCAGCTCTCACGGTATGCATCTGAAATCGAGGACATATTTCCACCGTATGATTTGCTCGATGAACCTGATGTTCGCACCTCGGACAAGCACCCACAGTAACAATTAGTACTACAACAAAAGTGAAACCCACCATCTGATTTTGGGCTTATGATGCTTGTTGGTGTCATCAATCATGGTCTTCTATAACGATAAGAATGCTATGTTCGTAGCCTTGGAAACAAGACTCCTTTTGGACCGTAGGATTTTGGTAAAATGTACAATATTGATCTTGTTAGGAATGATGCTATAAATTATTGAACAGGAAAGGAATCAAAGTTAAGGAGGGCTTAGAAGTGAGTCAGAGGAGTGGTTGGGTTATTGAGCTGCCCGATAATGGAAAGCCTATTTAATATTTTTTTTGTACCTTTTATTGTAATATAAATAAAATATAAATAGCGGTAATTAACAGTACAAAAAGAAACAAAGGATATATTACTTTATTAGTTAATTTTGTATTCGTGAAAACGAGGGGACCCTCGTCTGGCGTGTCACTTTTAGGCAGGGCGAAGAAATCGAGGCGATGACCGACAGATGGGCCTCGGGGTCCACTCCCTGCTTTTCACTTGGCCTTTTTACTCCAGCCGGCCATCCCAATTCCTCGGCGACTTTTCTGCGTTACATCCTGCGAGTCTCCAGCTATACCGAAGATGCCCTAATTGTGATATCAACACCAAGACAACAGTAAAAGGAACTCAAAAAGGAGGAGAAGAAAACGCAAAGAAGTTACCCAGTAACCCACTTCATAGTTTGAAATAGGCGAACCAAGTCGGTTGAAGGTTCAAATGTGAGAGAGATAGAAAAAAGAAAGTTCCTACACAACTTCAAAAATACTATCTGCAGAATAAAGGGGGAGCATGGAATACAGGTCTTTGGATTTCTAGTTCCCTACTTTCATGGTAATCTGATAGAGACTCCACACAAGCAACCTGTCAACATGTCACCTTCCAAAGTACTGTTGAAACAATTCAAGCAGCTGCTAAAATTTATGGGGTAAAGTTTATATTTTTGTGGATGTTTCCTGCTGGGTTAATTTATGAGTCTTGTCTCTTTATCCCTTGGAGAGAGTGGCATAGCCACATGCCAGCTTGTTTTGGAGTCGAAGGTGCAAGTGGATATAGATAGAAACAATTGCGGTCGGGTATTTGCACTTGTGACTCCGGTACTAGTGTTTCCTTCCTATTTCTGTCAGTACTCCAGCGTTGTTTTTGGTTTTGCGCCGAGTAATTATAGAAGAAGAAAACGAGAAAAGAATGTAAATGCATTGTCTTTCATTGCACAGCATTCTTTTTGCTTTTTGGTGACCAATTGAGTTATAAAAAGTCAAATTAACTATGCACCGCCCTTTTCAGTACAGTACAAACTTTCTTCTTCGTAGCTGTCATTTTACTGTTCTCTTTGCAATTATAAGGGACATTTAAGCTGACTACCATGGATTTTCAACAGTATTTAGGGTTAAATAGCTAATTTTAAAATACCACGTGGTCCAAAAGCCAAACAGATTGCTCCGTCATATTATACTAGAGAAGAATATTAATCAAAAGTCAGAAAAATCGTAGTTCCTGAAATATCTTATAAGAATCTAGTCCTGCGCATATAAGTAGAGAAAGTAATTAGTGGAACCTAATGTTGAAACAACGGCTTATGTAAAACGCTCATTATCCTTAATTCTGGTGGCTGAGTAAAGTCTGATGCACGATTTTCATAAGTATGTTATATTTTCGACTTTCTGAAGATTGACTAAACTGTCCAAGAATATTGATTCAATTGGTGCTTCAAATGGCCGCAGAAGAACCAAAATCATCCAATGGAAAGATGTAGAAGACGCAACAGCCTTACCTAATTTAATTGTTGTTTTGATTTTCCGCCACGAACCAGATCATGTAGTTTAAGTTAGAGAATTGCACCACCGACAAAATTAAAAAAGTCAGCACCTTCCTCTAGAACCTCCTCCTCTCTTTTTGGCTTGAGGGCCTGAAAAGTCTAGTTTAGACCCTAACAACACCTAAGGATGAATAGATCTTATCTATTACAATTAAAGATTCTATAACACTTAAAATACGTTCTAGAATTGTTCAGTATATATATACATAATAATCAACAAAATATAATCAATAAGAATGCAATCATTCAATCATACAAAGAGACAAGAATTTTGTTGATGAAAGGGAAAACTCTTGAAATAAACTTCAAAGGAAAAACCGCTTTGGGCTATATGTGCCACCCATAATTCATTAACTAGAAATTATTACAAATGGTGATCAAATACTGGCAACCTCTGTTCTAACTTTGACAACCAGGATGTAATAATCTAAATAATCTTACTTAGACTCATTTCGTGCGACAATGACCTTAAACCTCTGAGGTCTTTTTTGTGAACTCTTTCACGAACAACCTTATTCTTTAATATCAGAACTCTGGCAACCAAACTCCTTCAACAATCTGAAGGCTTCCCAATGGAAGGTTGATCCAATGGTGATTGGTTAAGAGAAAAACTAGTTGATTTAGGTCATGAATCACAAAGAGGTTTTTCTCACTCAGTTGGGGGCTCAAAGAAACTTAAGAACGGCCTCCTTATTGTTAAACAACAACATGACCAAGAATATGAAAGTTACCTTAAGTTGTACTAGCTATAGGATTTTGAAAGGTAGGCTTTATTGAAAATCAACAGTTTTCGCTTGAGCCAGGGTTGAGCGAGCATTTCTGTGAAGTTTCGCTTGAGCCAGGTGACAAGCGGCAGGTGAGCGAGAATACTCTGTAACTCATCCACTAGCTTCGCTTGAGCCAGGGGCAAGCGGCAGGCCACCAAAAGCAATATGTAACTCACCTAAGTCTTTCACTCAATCCAAAGGCAAGCAGTAGGAGAGCAAGAACAATTTGTAACTCACATACAACCCTCGTTCGAGCCAATGATGAGTAAGAACACATCTTGAGATTTTTTCGTAGAGTTCGCTTGTTCGTTAATTTGGCCACGTGATTTACAAATCTTGTTCTTCACCAAAAACTTGAGAACTTCTTTAATCTCTTGAACACTTTGACCAAATATAAAATAACAAATTACAACTCAATTTGATTTAGTTTGGCACAAAATTTTGTCAATACACAAAACAACACTAATAGGGCCACATGCTCTTCCCCTCTTGGACGGTGAGAGGTTCTCTTGTACCTTCTGTCATCCTTATACTCTTCCTTGTCATCTGGATCTTTTTCGATTGATCTATAATTTTGGATACTTTTTTTTGGGGCTTTTTGTCTCTTCTGCAAATCCGGTGGTTTGTAGCGTTCTCTATTCCTTTTGGTTGGGAGTCGGTGGATGCTTCTTGTTTGTAAGTTGAGGCCTCCATATCTCGATAGGAAGAGGGTTTGGGATGTGTGTTGCCTCCTCTACTCCGGTGGACGTAGTTCCGGCCACCAGCTCTAGTGGTTTCCAACTTGGGCCTTCAGGTACACTAGTAGCGAAGTGCCTTTTTTAACCCACTTTGTCTTGTGTACAGGTCTTCAAGCCCATTTGTCCATGAACCGACCCATGAAGGTCTTTGTGGTTCTGGCTTGCTATATGTACTTAATATGCTTTTATGATGAATGAAAACATATGCTTGCCTGAAAATCAAAATTTAGAGAATTGCAAGTATATAGAATGCAATTTTTTTTTCCCGTAATATCATAGTATCCCCTAATTATAGGTCAAGATCAATCTCCTCACCTAAGTTTTAAAATGGCAATTTATGCCTACGTTTCAAACATGATCAATTTTCGACCTCCATTTGATTTGGACGTTAAGTCAGAGAAAAAATATATAAAATAACTAAAAATGCCCCTCCTCAGAGACAATTTTTTTTAAAAAATAATAATGATAATTCAAGAAATAAATTTAAAATAAATAGATTATTGAAATAGAGTTTCAATAATATTTAAAACACATTACTATTTTACTTTTTATTTTTTAATAAATTTAAATATTTTTAATAATTTTATCTTAGTGTAGCATTTCAGCCTTTTTACATATAGTTTAACGAAACAAAAGTAAAAAATTGATTATATTCTAAACATAAAAAGATGTAAATGACAGTTTTAAAATTTAAGGGATAAGATTAGCTTTAACTTATAATTAAAGGGTAGAATATGAGGTAACTGTTTTTGTTTTTGTTTTTTTGAGATTATTTTTGTAATGCTTGTTTACTATAGTAAAACATACTGTTTGTTTTATCTAAAGGGTACTCCCGGAACATGAGCTGCCATGCTACAACCTGTCTAGCTCTCTGTCTCTCCATATGCTGGATACATCAGATTGACAAACGGAGAGGACGATACTTGCTCCAGATTTCAACGCTTTTTAAGTCTTGAAAATTGTGTTAGAGAGAGAGAAGTGTGTGGGAAAGAAACAACGAGTAAATGTCAAATCCCTGCAGCTCCAACCCAGGTGGTCGAGAATTCCATTATTGAATCATTACTCATTAATTATTTACTCTTAACAATACTATATTAGACATATCAGGAAGAAAAAAAAGAAAACTATTAAAAAGATTTAAAAATTCAACAACTACAGAGCTCCTTCTCTCTTTGCTGCACTTCTCAGTTTCTCTCTCCCTCTTTGTGTCTGGCTTTAAAGTTTGGTCCCCTCCAACATCACCTGGGTATACGTAGACTTTCCTGCTCGCTCACGTGCTGCGGCTCTGTGTGTGTGCCGGTGCGTGGGTGTGTGTGAGTGAGAGAGAGACAGAGAAAGAGAAGGTGAGAGAGAGGGCGAAATATCTTTAAGAAAAGGTGCGGTTGGAATAGTATTTGCTAAAAAGGACGAAACTTTTAAGGAAGCTTTTTGGCACTCAAGTCAATTTGGGGTCTGGATCCAGAAAGGAGTAGATACGCGCACTATGTGAAGGAACACAAACGTACCAAAGACAAAAGTAAAGCTTACGCTGGTTGCTTCAGTGAACATTTGGAAACCTTATTTAATTACCTTAAATTAGCTGGATTTTTTTTTATATAAATTACCAACTCTGAAAACAGCTTACAGTACTGCTGAACCACTCAAGTCAACTAATAGATTGTCTCTACTTATCATCGAAAGAATTCACCGATTCTGGGTTAAGAAAAGATATATAAGGTAATGCCATTCAATCAATTAGGACAGCTACCCTCCTTTTGTATTTTCAGTGAACAGCTACATCAAATTAGCAAGTTTCATACAACTAATGGTCATTATTTTTTGAGTTATTCTTAATTCTTCTTAGTGGCGGTTAAATTCTATATCTAAAAACAGGAAAATCCACTTTTCAACTCTAATCTATGGTCCCGATGTCACTTTCGGGTTCAACTTACAAATTTCGTCACATTATATCTTCAAACTTTTGAAAATTACCAATGTGCACATTTTGATTATATTGTAACTGAAATGGGAAAAATGATCTACGTGTAATTATAATATTGGTAGTCAAATCCAATTAAAGTGCACACATTGTTGAATTTCTATAGGCCAAAGGTGCAATGTGACGATATTGGTTATTTGGATCCCAAAGTTATATGGACACTATAGTTTGAGAGCTTAAAGTGAGGTTTTTCCTTAATAGAAGGAATGATTATAACATCTAATAGATAAAAAAAAAAAACTACATACCTGACTATAAAAACTCGTACATATAGATGAAAAAAATTTATGACATGTACTTTGAAGTATATAAATGATATTTTAGTGAAGTTATGGGACCCAAAGCCAAAGAGTGACAAGTGATATACATGGTTGTAAAATGCTAGGACCATATATAACATACTTCTAGGGTTTGAATAATGTTTTTTTTTTTTTTTTTAAAGTGTTATATAAATCTTGTCATAACAAACAAATACATGCATTTTTTTAATTTTTTTTCCCACAAAACGCAAGGGCAGGACACCAAAACCACAAAATGGGACCTACACGAAACCCCCAAAAGAAAAAAGCTCTGAAGAGATTGGATCCCTCGGCAACCCTTCAAAGTGACTAAGGAACCCAATGATCTACTCCAGCCTCTAGGTGGTGGGCGCTGAAATCATTTTGGACCTAATTTCTCAGGATGGTTGCCCAATTATCACCGGTAGCTAGGCTCGTTTGTTAGCGAGGGAAGGCCTACATATATTGGACTTCGTCTCACTTCCGTGGCTTTTAGAACATATACAACTTTAAATCACATTTCCATTTTGGGCCTACAGACCATAAGGAAGTCCATTCGATGGACTTTAGTTAATTAGGCCCAAATCATTGAACCCAAAACGTGAGATTCTTTCCCTCCCCTCATTCCGCTGTGTGAATTTACTCCTTTAAATGAATTATGTACAAATTTGTTTAATGTTTGGTGTCAACGGATAAAGCCTTGAAGCCATACCATCCACCCTCTCCTAAACCCCACGTTAAAGTCAGACTCAACTCACCCAAAAACAAATAAATATTAGAAAACAAAAGAGTAAGACATTGAGAAACCTCGCACTATATTACAGAATATCTATTAAATAATAAAAAATTTTCTTTTTATCTATTAACTTAAAACTTTTAAAATAAATGACAATTTCACATGATATAGATAGAGTAATTTTGAGTAAATATTAAACACACCCTACTAATTTTGAAATAAGTGATAATTAAAGAAAAAAACAAATTGACCGAATTTTGGGTTTCCTGGCCTGGCCACCTTATAATCAAGTTTGACGTTCACACCACTTACACCTTCAAACTTGATTGCCGCCCGTAGAAGTATCTCAGACACGACAAATTCCATGATTATGACTTCGATGTAATCCCCTTCTTCCAACTTCCCGTGGCAAAAGAGAAGAACGTACCCGAAAAAAAAAAAAAAAACCATAAAACCCCCACCAGCAATTAGGTTCGATCCGACGAGGTCAACGCCATGCTTATCTCATTCCACGCCAACTAATTACTAGTTCCTCGTTGCGCCACGGACATATATATCTTGTGCTAATGTGGCAGAAAACTACTGGCTTCCTCAAACGTTGTTCCAATTCTCTGTAGCTCGATCATATCCCCTCCTCTGCTGTTCTGCCGCTCCAAGATTGGTTCTTCGTAGAGCACTTTACGAATACGTAAAAAGTTGCTACCTAATGATCACAACGCCGCCTAATCCGGATGAAAATTAGTGTCGTTTTCACACGCTATCTTCCCCCTCTTTTTTGTCGTTCTCTATTATGATATAGACTCGAAATAGTCTTCTTGTTGAACTTGATTAGAGATTATAGGATCCTCTTTATAACCCTATTTTAAGCAATGACTTAATTTATCGGATCTGCACCGTCCAGTATTTGATCACAGTTTTTCAGATTATAAATAAATAAAAAAAAAAACCCAAGTGAGGAAACAATAAACATCAAAACAAGGACATTCCATTTCATTTACCTACTACATGTACCCCACTGCCCACTTTGAAGTAACACACATATATGCATGTATATTTCGTTTTCTTGTGGGACATCCTAAGTGTCCTTCCCTTATTGGATGGAGGATACCCGAAAATACCAAAGCGAGTGGTTTGGTCTTCGGATGGATTAAAAAAAGGAGGTCTGTAATGTCCGCGTGGCAAGCGGAAGGAGCTTTACCCAAAAAAGCCTCGGAAGATACACATATAGGATAGACTTTATCGATATCCCCTCCCCCTCGTGACAGTGACCTAATAGGGAGCAAAACTGGGGCACGTGTCCTCATTATTCATCTGGATTTTATTATACCACCACGAGGTTTTTGCCACGTCGTGAAGTAGCACCTCAAAACTCCTAAGGAAAGAGACGGGCCTAATGGAATACGAAGTTTTGACCGGAGGAAAAATGGCAAGAGATAATTGGTTGAAGAGTGACAACTAGCAGATTCTTGTCGTTTAGCAAGCACATTTATCGGAATTAAAATATGCTTCGTTGATCTATATTCTAATACATTTTTGGAGTGGGTTATGGTCTTTTAAGACTATGGTTTTGGAGAAGAATTAAAGTTGGGCACGTTGTTAGCGTGTTTATGACGGTGACTCAACCTACCCACTATAATCGACTTGGTTAAGTCCGCCGCTTGGGGGTCAAGTAGCTAAAGCCTATGGCTAAGCCGAACCCCTTCACATTTACTAACATGTTTATGAATGTCACGAGCTATTGACTTTGCAGATAAATTTTCAGATAAAATTACTAATAAACAATAATTACAACATTTTCTTGGTAGTCTCAATTACATTGGTGAATTCTATAAAAATTTAAGATCAATATGAAAACCCTTATTTAATAGATTAAAGAAAAAATCATCACCTTGGACTGATCAACATACTACAATTGTTAAACAAATAAAGAAACATGTTAAAAAATTACCATGTCTTGGCATTGCATCACCACATGCATTCAAAATAGTAGAAACTGATGCATCAAATATTGGATATGGTGGAATATTAAAACAACGCATGCATGATTCATCCATTGAACAAATAGTAAGATATCATTCACATGCATGGAATACTACTCAACAAAAATATAGTACTATTAAACAAGAAATTTTAGCTCTAGTTCTTTGTATCTTAAAATTTCAAGATGATTTATTAAATCAAAAGTTTTTAATTCGCATTGATTGCAAATCAGCAAAAGAAGTTTTAGAAAAAGATGTTAAAAATCTTGCATCAAAATATTTATTTGCCAGATGGCAAGCTCTTCTCTCTGTTTTTTATTTTGACATTGAACATATCAAAGGAACATCCAATTCATTCCTGATTTCTTAACCCGTGAATTTTTACAGGGAAAATGAGTTCTTCATCATCCAATTCTAAAAAATTATCCTATGATGATTTTCTGTCAGATAATACCTTTCCTCCATTTCCATTCCGTGGTCCCTCTCCTATCAATACGCCCACTCCTACTCATCTTCCTTTACAAAATTCCTTTACTTTCCTTGGTCAAATAGCAAATCCTAGAGGTCCTACTCCTCGTATATATATATATCATTTTATCCATTAGCCTTCCAACAAAGATAATATCAAAGATAAAGATTATTCGATTTTGTCAATAGACATTCTGATTCTAACCTTATGTTAATTTTTCAATAATTGACTACTTTTGATGAATGAGAAGACTCATATATTTGAAAAATAAACTACATGAATTGACCTGTTTCAAGTTGTACCACAAGAACAGATTTTTTAAAAGTCAATAACATATAGACTGTAGCAATATTAATTAAGCCAAAATAAATTACATTAGACTTTTGCTTAACAAAATTAACTGTGCTCTTTAGAAAATTAGCCCTCTAATTTAAATGTTACTATTTATGGATTAAACGAGTTATTCATATAAAGATGATTTCAAATAGTCATGAAAATCTTGCATTTTTCTAGAGTCGGGAGATCTACTACTTATTTGGTACTTTTAGTTAAGATTTTGATGTCCTTAATTTGCTTTTGAAAGCGAAATACCCTTTGATTCTGATTGAACAAGCAAGTAGAGATTCCCATTGAAATTAGATACAAACTGGTTTTCTGACAAAAGTAAGACAAAAAGAAGGAAAGAAGAAAACGCGTAGCATATGGATATCCTGCCCGTTCAGAGGAACACGAAAATTGACTCCAAAACATGTTCTGTTGTAATTTCCAAGCGGGAAAATGTGAGCAACCTTTGTTGTTTTGTGACAGGTTTCCATCCTGCAATAACCAAACTAATTACGAGGCATCGAGTCTCCAAAAAATAGGACCCTGAAACAGAAAAAGGGGAAGAAGGGAAGGGGGGGGACTCAACGTGATTCACGTTTGGGGTAGGGACAAGGCTGTGGATTACGACGATATTGCCAATGACAACGACGACACTCTTTTAATATCCTATCCCCAAGACTATCAAATGGATTAAGTAAGTGCTGCCCTGCGATCACCTACTTGTGGGGTCACAAGCAAGCCTCGAGCTAACGATATAGCAAACGGCTCGGACCCAACAAGCTGGCCTCTTTTGCCTCTTTTAGCTAGAGCTTCTTTGACAATTAGTTAAAGAAGACTCAAAAAGAACGAGGGATTGATTTTTCACAAATTGGGATAGATGAGAAAATGGACAACATTCACAAGGCATTGGTGGAAAAGGAGTGTACGTTAACAAACCGACTCCGAAGCCTTCGGATGATATAAAGCAGCAACCAGGGAAAGGGAACCCACTCGGACCCGAAAACCATGATCAACACTCCCGAGCATAGAGCAGCATGATTTAAGAAATCAATGAGAACCTGCGCATCACAAAGAATACACTATCCCCCGGTTTGAAAGACTAAAAGTTGCTGCAGGTAGTTGTGAAATCCTGAGAAGATGTTTGATCATTCTTCGGCGGTGGTGGCAGCAGCAGAGCTGGACTCGCTCGTCACTGCGAGAAAGAAGAAGAACAAGAACACAAGGAAGTTCAGTGATGAACAAATCCGATCATTGGAAGTAATGTTCGAGTCGGAATCGAGGATCGAGCCGCGGAAGAAGACGCAGTTGGCAAGAGAGCTTGGATTGCAGCCACGGCAGGTTGCTATATGGTTTCAAAATAAGAGAGCTCGATGGAAGTCAAAGCAGCTCGAACGAGATTACAGCATACTACAAACCAATTACAACAGCCTGGCGTCCATGTACGAAGCTCTGAAGAAAGAAAAGCAAACCCTGGTTGCACAGGTACCTAAATACTGACGATCAATAAATCCTTTGTTTCTCTGCAATAGACCCGCTTCATAATTCACATAGAAGCTTACCAAGATGCTTTACATTTTCACAGTTGCAGAAGCTGAATGATCTGATGCAAAGGCCGCCGGAGGAAAGGCAAAGTTACGGGCAAGATCTAGGCGGAAATAGCATTTTAGGTGAATCAGACAGTGGAGACGCCACTAAATGTGAATCTGATATCAAGCCGAGTTTGTCAATGGAAAGATCAGAACATGGACTTAGTGTCCGATCAGATGGAGATACCAGTACAAAGGCAGAGTATTTTGGACTGGAGGATGAACCCAACATTCTCAATATGGTGGATGGTACCATGGCATCATCAGAAGATTGGGGCAGTTTAAACTCTGATGATCTCTTCGACCAATCTAACAGTAGTTCGCACTGGTGGGACTTCTGGTCTTGAGTTAAGCAAAACGCTCTTGTAGTATATGGATACGAAATGATCTTCCTTCGGTTGATAGATTCTACCGGGCGGTGGGACAAAATTATGAATGAAAGGGCAGATACGTTCCAGTACAGCAATGATTTCAGAAGCAAGGACTGTTGCTCTTTTGGACTGTATGTAGACACTCCATGTACAGAAATTTCACCTACACTTTTTTATGTCGAATGATGATTTTAGTTTAACCAAATGCAGTTCAAAGTTGCACCGATCAATCACAATGTTTCGTTAATGAATTCAGCAAAATGCACCGATCTGTTCTTCAGACTTGTTATTGAAACTCGGCATTGAAGTTCATAAAAATCTATTTTGCATCAGTGTGCTCTGATTTGAACCAGCCAAGTGGTCATCACTCTAAAACATCATCTCTTGTGTCCAGCACCCCACCTTCAAAAGGGCCCGACTTTCTAAATTGGAATGCTAATCTCCGAACATCAGTTAATTAAGCTTCATACAATATCTGATCTGACAATCCCATTTCGATACACAATTCAACTGAAGCATATTTCTGTCTTCTTCTTCCATCCCTTTCATCTTTAAGTTGGGACTAAGATACAGAAGTCTTTTCTTCTGGGTCTAAATTTTTCGCATTTTCCTGATCGGCTAATCTATATGAAAACTCCATATGATAAACCAAAGTCTTCCGGAGTAGCAGATTTCTTCCCCTCGTGTATTAGCTGATGAAAGGAGCTTCGTCATTCCAAGTAGTGACAGATTGTAACGATGCTACATTGACTTCAAAATCAGAAGCGTGAACTAACCTGATTTAAAATTGTCACTTAGGAATTGGAATCATACTTGTTGGAATAAATGAATATTGTATTCTTTTCTGAAATCATTACAAGAGAAGGACGTGTGTATACACACACACTGTAGAAACGAATAAAAAAAGAATCAAAATTGTTACAGCCATAACATAATTTGTTACGTGACTGCTACAGAAGGTTCTACAACCTTTGGTGACGTGGAAAGACGTTGCGTAGGTGGCTTGGTAGTGCCTGAAATATTATTTAGGCCGATAATACTCCTCTACTCTTGGAAGTTGGCGCCGAGCGTCGACAGTTTGGACAGCTTATTTGGAGATTCCCAAGTTTCGCGAACTTCACGAACTGAAATCAGGTGCTTGTCATCGGGTCCTCAATTTCATGGATTAGTGAGTAAGTTATTGTTGCTGTGATACCGTTGGCTTCTTGAATTGCAGGTCCAGAATGAAGTGCCGGACAATGTTAGGTGGCCCGGTGCTACAAGTGACCCCAAATATGGGCACCTGGACGATGACCTGTTTTACCACCGCAAAAGAACTCCTAGTGCTTGCGGTGGCTGTTTCAGGTGAAATAAACAGGAAAGCATATAATTTGGAGGCCGCAAAACCAAGTTGCAGAAGGCGGTGACGAAGACAATGGAACCAAGCGCGGGGCGCTATTTTGAGGCCATATGAGGCCTTGGGCAGCCGGCAAACATAATTAGGGTGATCTGGATGAACAAATCCCGAAGGCTGTTACATGAAGACAACCTCATTTTAGTCACCGTGCAAAAAGACATTTTGTACATCAAGCTGCTTAAGAGGTCAATTAGCAGAAACAGAGAGAGCTAGAACCATCCGAATGGTGGAGGGCTTGACAACAGGGCTGAAAGTCTCTCCATAGTCCAGACCCTCTTGTTGATAGTATCCCTTGGCGACAAGGCAAGCTTTTCGTTGTTGAAGAGAACCATCAGCATTTCTTTTCGTGCAGAAGACCCATTTGCAGTCGACCAGATTTTGGGAGGGAGATGGAGGAACTAGAGCCCAGGAGTTGTTGCTGAGAAGAGCTTGAAACTCTTGACTCATAGCAGTGCCCCACTCAGGGAAATAGCGGCAAGGCAGGAGGACTTGGGTAAAGGCCACCTAATGGTGCCATCGGTAATACGTTTGGAATAGGATATGCGATTATGAGATCTAGTATGGATTCTTGGAGAAGGAGGAGGAGGGGGATGGGGAGGAGAACTCATAGTTGGAGATGAGGGAGGCTCAGCAGACTATGAGGGAGGAGACTCTATCGGGCAAAAAGAGATAGAGGGCTGAGCTGGAGGAGCAGGAGATGGGCTGGACACAGGGGTAAAAATGTGTGAGTGGGAGAGAGGGGCTGAGATGGAGCGGCAGAAGAGCGCCTATGAAAAGGAAAAATGGACTCGTTAAAGCGAACATCTTGTGAAATAACAATTTTGTTGGTGGAGCCTTTAGGGTCTGGTCTGTAACTAAGAAAAAGAGCACGGTCTGAACAGTAGTCCATTTTGTGGTGATTGATGGGCCTTAGATGAGGCCAACACTCGCAACCAAACACCCTAAGAAAATGGTAATCGGGGGGCCCGTCGGAAAAGAAGGGAGAAAGGAGAATGGTGACCTAGGGAGGGGCTTGAAAGTTTATTAATAAGATAAATAGAGGTTTTAAAGGCCTCGGGCCAGAACTTAAAAGGTGTGGTGGAGTTGGTAGGGCAAGGCTTGTTTCGACAATATGCCTATGTTTGTATTCAACGGTGCCGTTTTGAGCATGAGAGTGAGGACAGAAGAGTCTACGAGTAATACCGATAGAGGCAAGATGAGGACGGAGATAGCGAAACTTGCCGCTCCCATCAATCTAAATAGCAATAATTTTGGAAGAGCATAAATTCTCAACAAAGTGTTGGAAAGCAATGAATGTAGCAAGAACATCAAATTTGTATTGAAGTGGAAACAACCAAGTGTAGCAGCCGAAATCATCGACAATAGATAAGTAAAAACGAAAACCAAAAATTGAACAAATAGGGGATGGACCCCATACATCAAGGAAAATTAATTAGAGAAGAGCTGTCGACTGATTTGGAGAAAGGGAGTGAGGAAGCCGATGACTCCGAGCTCTACAATAAGCCCGACTTAGCAGAGGAGTGGAGACACTAGAGAGTTGAGAGAAGGATAAGACTTAGCGGATGACATAGAAGGCGGGATGACCAAGATGAGCATGCCAGTCAAGAGATGTAGTCGCGGAGCTGGCGAAGGTAGACAGAGCCTGAGGAGGCAACGAACTGGAGGGAAAAATATAGAGACCATTATGGGTGTAGCCTTGGAGAAGAGTAGTCCTTGTAATGCAATCCTTGCTAGAAAAACCATGTGAGTGAAAATGAAAATAAAAATTATTATCATCACATAATTGGCAAATATAGAGTAGATTTTTGGTTATCTCAAGGACATGGAGAAGATTGTGAAGATGAAAGGGAGAGATGGAGTTGGGAAAAGAGGAAGAGCCAATGTGATAGATAGATAGAGGCTTACCATCACCAACCCGGAGTTGATCATCACCAGAATACTCATATGCATGAAGATTCAGCTGGCTAAGGTCAGAAGTGACATGGTTGGTGGAGGCAGTGTCCGGATACCAGGCTGAGCCAAAACCAGTAGCGGTAGGAGATGTGTAATATAATACTGGAGAGGTGGCTGCCGGATCTTCTGAAAAGAGAGGTTGAAGCGGTGATAGTAGGAGAGAGCGGCATCGCCAAGCTTCCTGCAGAGTTGACAAGTGGGCTTCTGGTCACTAGAGTAATCGCCCTGAGAGGGAGAGAAATTATTGTTACGAACACCACGACCTCTGCCACGGGGAGGATAGCGGCCACCACGACCATCACAAGGAGACGATTGGTTTTTGGTCGTGACGTTGGCAGTGAGCTCAACGGTAGATTGAGTAGAGATCTGCTGTTACTAGAGATGAGCTTCGTAAGTAAGTAGGTGAGCAAAGAGGGTTTTCCCCAAGGTGCTATTTTTATTTTTTTTTGGTGCAATCACAATCACTATCCAATTTTGCCATTTGAGAAAGCCCTAATGAGCTTGTTCATTGAACTTAAGAAAGAACAAACTGCTAGGTGGTGGCGTTCGGTAACCATTCATGATTACTTTAGCGGTGTGTAGAAGGAACATACTTAATGATTACAATGAGAATAATATTCTTTGAGGGAAGACTGCTTGATTTTTCTTCTTTTCTTTAAATAACATGTACTTAACCAAGTTAAGATGTTGTTTTTATAGTGTTGTACGCAGCCTTAAATATTCATTTAGAATTTCTCTAATAGGTTGTGATGGTGCTAATCACCAATGGCTCAGAGCTGATCAGACTTGAAAGGAATTACTAAAGGGGATGGCGTCGGATGGGAGCATCCAATGCCAAAATTAGATCTTAGAAATGTGTTTAATTCTAGAGAATTGATTAAACATGAAAAATATAAGGGGGTGTAACTTGCTTTTATAAGGGAGAGAATCGTAGTCCTAAAGGGGATCAAATACTACGGGGTCTAGGACTCTCAACCAGATCGGGAGTTCTAGAGCCCTTTGAATTACTAGGTGGGAAGAGGATCTTCCCAAATATGGGGGCATGTTCGTAATTCTAGGGGGCTAAGGAGTCTCAACCACGCCTGGTCACCTCTAACGGGCCTCCTTGCGTGGGCAGTCTGGCACATCAAGTTAAAAGGTTTAGTTCTATGATTATCTTGTTCTGAGGAATCATAAATTCAAATGTGCTTGCTTGTTGATTATCATCAATCGGATTATATGTAATCAATATTACTAAGTCTTTTATCATTGCATATATCACTTGCAGAATGTGATATAAACTTTTTTTTGTTTCCTTCTTATTGTTTCTGCAGTTGCTTTTGAGAGAATTTTTTTTTAACTGCACTTCTTGTTTTGAATCTTTCCATAGTGATTCTGAGATAGACATTGAATTTTCATACAATACTTGTAACTTCTTTTATGTGATGCATGTATGTATGTTGCAAATTTAGACAGTTTTTTATGTTCATTATCGGCTATTTTTTTAATTATTTGATATGCAGGTGCTGTCATACTGTTAAGGTGAGCTTATATCTTTTAGTTGCACTTGTCATTCTCATGAGTAAAATATTGCCCCTACCATGCCATACTTAATGCGGGATTTCCATTTCTTTGAATCAAATTTGCATGCACTTGGTGAAAATATAACTCTTCTCATAATTTTTAAAATGTGAAACTGTGGATGATGGTATTGCTATAGGTTGACGGGATGTCTCCTTTTTGGTCATTGACCAAGGTGTTTCAATTTTTCTAATTTGGTGTTTAAAGTTGCTTATCAAGTGTTTTGCAGGGAATAATTGATAAATTCAAGGAGAAGGATAAAACATACACTAGTTCATGGTGACTGTTCTGCTCTTTCTTGTTGCATAGGATGTTAATGGTTTTTGGATTGGTTTTGATGTAGTATCTAGGATCTTTTGTTGTGTTTTACTGCAACTGATATCCCTTTTATTTTCTAACTATAGTAAGAACTTAGAATTCCATATGTTTTTGTTCAATTGTATGACTCTTGGTGAAGTATTTTTTTGAATGCAAGCGTTGGGAGTCGATTAAGGTAAATGATCCCTCGAAAGGCAGTTTTCGAAATACCTCATTCATGAATCTCCTTTACAAATGGGGAAGTTAGACCTTGTTCGATTTTTGGGAAACTATGTTGTTTGGGTAAATGTTTTCGGGAACATTTTGTTTTTAATTTTGTGCCAGATTAGTTTGACATTTTTTGAATTGGCATTTTAGTCCAGCCAAACCACTTCACAAGGATAGTACAACCCCAACTCAACAAAACATTGATTCCTACTATCTTTTGATAATTTTTCTTCATCAATGAATGGCCAAGGTCAAGATAACTAGTTTCGTTCAAATCAGATAATGATCCTAGCCTACTGTTAATGTAATTCCCCGACCCAAAAGTTCAATTAGATAGAGTTATGCTTGAAAAATGAGACTTTCCACCCTGCTTACAAGCAATTTCCTCAATAAAAAAAATCTCAAGAGAATTTATTGCATTTGTTAATAATCAAAGTCTACACTCAGAACCCAACAATAAAAAATCAAAGAAAATTGAATTCTAAAAGTCTAGTGAGAGCACTAGACTAAAATCCTCAAATTCAACATTTAACAAATGATCAAATAAACACTTAATTCCCAAATAAAAATAAAACTACTAAAGTTTCCAAATTGAAACAATTACTACTAAGGTCTCCAAAGGACTCTTTATTCAATTTCCTGTATCTTATATCTTTCACAGAAATTCTAACTCAAGATCTTCAACTACTCATTGTCAGCAACCACTAAATCTGAAAGATAGGAAGTAAGTGCTGAGCTACAACTAACTCTGTAAGTAGCAAATTAATAAGATAGGGAGATGATAATTTTATATCATTAACTGAGATCAAGAAAATGTAGTGAGCTATACCAAAAATAAAAAACACAATTTGTAACAAAAACATCCTAGATCATGCAATATAATAAATTCACCAATGGTCACAAAGACCTCAATAGTCTCAAAGACCCCAATGGTCACAAAGACTTCAATGGTCACAAAAACCTCAATAGTCATAAGTACAAGGATAGTTTTATAGTATGTTTACTAAAAAAGTTTCAACATTACAACAAACCATGAGAAATAATTCAAATGAGTTCTTGAAATTCATTTTACCAAAATCTGTTCATTTCCCCATAATGAGTTCATGAAATTCATTTTACCAAAATATGTTTAAAACCTCATTTTTTTTTTCACAATACAAGAATTTCATAAAATCTCATTGAAGGACCACTTACCTCAAACGCTGAGCCCAAAGTTTAAAGCTTATCAAAGAATTGCTGAATAGTTAATTGGAACCTAATTAAATCAATTTTAAACATCAGTCATTAACACCAACATAGAGTTCGGGTCATTCTTTATGACTCTATAAATAATAAAAGGGATAAATACACTTTGCATTCTCCAACTTTAGGGGTCTTGACACTTTACACCCCAATCTATTATTTTTGTCACACTGCACTCACTAATTATTGATTTTAGACACTTTGCACCCTCTGTTAAAATTTTTCGTCAATTTGGACGGAAATTTATTTTTTTGTCCTAAAAATTGTAATTTTACCCTTATAAAATGGTCACTGCCAAAAAAAAAAAAATATGGGGACAAAATGTCATTTCGCACGTCAAAAAATCATTTTCCGTCTAACTTAACTAAGAATTTTAAGGGAGGGTGCAAAGTGTTTGAAATCAATAGTTGGTAAGTGCAATGTGACAAAAATAATAGATCATGGTGCAAAGTGTCAAGACCCCAAAGTTGGAAAGTGCAAAGTGTATTTAACCAATAATAAAACTACTGTGTTAGCTAACTCATCTCTTTTGGAATGCTCTTAGCCCAAGAAACCATCAAATAACCATAATATAAAATTTGGATAATCCTTAGTTTGCATTTTTCATCTTAATCCACAAATATTTTCAATATATACCCAATGATAAAATTTCCGCAACACGTTTAAGATCAAGTCGACAAAACTTCTATCATCTGAACCCCGTTTAATCTATATGAATATACTATCTCTACAAAACACGAAATTCTCAAAAATCTCGCTTTTATTACTCTATAGCAACCCCAATAATCTTGGAACAAACCTAGAAATCTTGAATCCACATCATCATTAGAGATATCAACTTGAAGAAGAGAAAATATTTAATTTTTTTGACGTTTCTAATAATTATAGTTCTAACTTCCCTTGCTAAAGTTTTAATCAATTCATTTTTTTATATTATGTCCAAGATAATATAGTGAATTTTATTAAGTTTAATATGCTGAATATGTTATTGTGTTATTGGATCAAATTCTACAATCATTTCAAGTAAGCTTAAAAAATTTTCATTATTATGTTTGTAGATTTTTCCATTCTTACCACAAAATGCTAAGTTGTTTTTTGGTTAAATTTTTTATAATAGCTATTGTCACTCCCCAAATCTCCAAGGCTAAAGGGTGACTTACTAACCATAAATAATTAGACTTTTGATTTAAAAACACATCGAAAAAAAAGTGGAATAAACTTTATTTAAAAACTTCAATAAATTCTCTTAATAAAACTTAAAAACTCTTTCAGAACACAAAGACAAATCTAAACATGAATAGATTGACACTAGAGTCAAACATTTATTCTAATAATCTCTTAGCTACCCGCCCACGTGCATTTAATCCTGATTATCGACACGCTCCTGATCAACATCTGAAAATAAAGAAACAATAGCGGGTGAGTTCGACAACTCAGTAAGCAAAATATTATGCTAGTGTGTATCCCATGAGCCACACTATAACAGTAAGAGACAAAATATTGAAAATTTTCTATATCTACATAATATTATAGAAATTCCTTTTGGCAATAACTGTGGGTCACGTTTACCCCGTGATAGGTTGTGAAGTTGCTACCTAGTTTGGGGATCAGCCAAACTAAGCCAATACTATGGGTAGAATTCTTCCTTACTAAGGCTTGGCCATGTCCAAGTGTGCACTCGGTAAGAATCTACAAAATAAACCACTCCGTTTCCAGAATGGGTGCACTCAATGGTTGCAATTGGTACCAATGCGCTGTCTCTGTAACTCTGGGCCTCAGGGTTTGAAAATACATATAACATATCATAAATAAACATCACTTTGAACTTTGCATCTTTCTCTTCTTTTCATGAAATATCATGCACAAATCTTGAATAACAATAAATATAAAAAAGCTTTGATTTAAACATTGAAACATCATGAAATATCATGCACAATCTTGAATAACAATAAATATCAAAATTTTTTTTAAACATTGAAAACATCATGAAATATCATTGGACATAAAAATAGGCTCATGTTTACACATTTCATGCTATAATCTTTGACAATTTTATTAAAGTAATGCATATAAAACTCCAAGGGTTTTCAATAAAAACATGCAAATTTTCAAATATCACCTCGGTCTTTTTAGAAAATCTAGCATAATAACCCGCTTACCTGGATCTTCAAGCAAATAAGCCTCTGACTTAGCACCTATCAATACAAAATTTAACGTATTATAATATGCTCAAACGGAAACACAAATGAAACTCTAAATTTGCCCGACAGGATTAATCCGAAATTCACTGGTCAGATTCTAAAATATAAATTACCTATTTCGGTTTTCCCTAAAATCCCCAAATTAAAATATATTCTTCCTAAGATGTTAACTATACACCTGTAAAATTTCATATCCAAATTCCTCGTACAACTCAGTCAATAAAATCGAAATTCACCTCTGTTCATGGAGTCAAACTATACCTGAATAATTCAGTACTCATCAATTCCAAAATTCATAAAGATCTCTTCCGATATCCTAAAATCTTGAAATTTATACCACAGATTATATATGTGTTATAAAGATACCCATAAAATTTCATGCCGAAATTCGAAGCCTAGCTATGTCATTCGGTACAAAACTCCAATCTGTATCAAAGGATTTTCTCAGCAATTTCAATTTCTCTAAGCCTAACTTCCGGATTTTCAAAACCATACCAATACATCTCCAAAAATTACTAAAATTTAACTCAATCTTCCTGCAGATTTCTAGTACGAAATATCTAAAAATAATAATTTTTAGACTTCTAGGGTCGGCTATACAAAAATAATTCGATCTACTACTTAGATCAAGAACCTGAATTTTCTCTAAACAAATCTTGAACCCAATTTCAATTACTCCAATAAATCCATTAAAACTATTTCGAAAATCTTGAAATAATTAGGGCTAGATCTAGACACCCTATGGTTTGATCTCTCATAAAAAGAATACAAATAAAATATCAAGAAATTCGAAATCTATTGTAAATCCAGAAAATCTTGTTGTAAAAGTGTGATGTGTAAAAATTAAAACCAATATGTAAATCTATATATATCTCACACTAGTAATAGACTCCCTTTTGAATTCTAAAACTTTTAAATTTTAAATAATCACTGCAGTAAAATCTTTAAAATTTTTAAAAAATATATTTCAAATTTAAAGAAGACATTTTAAATATCAAATAACAAATTCAAATAGTTTTAAAGTAGAAATCTCGGGTGTCACAGCTATAACTCAATGTAACACTTTTTTTTCCATTATCTTTTTCTTGGTTGATTTCTTCTTGGATGTCTTTATCTATTGTCAAATTTTTTGATATTCTCATTTCTAAATCAATCCATGTATTCATGTTATTAATATGTTCGTTGGTGGTTTCATGACTTTTAAGCCTAAAACTGAGATTTTTCCAATCGTTACTTCCTTCGTTGGCTAATTTATTCATGTTAAATTTTGAACTAAATAGTTTATAACACACTTTATCAAAATTCTTTGAATATATTAGCCATCTTCTATCGTGTTTTTCTCCATTTAGTAATTTCTGGATATAATATGTTGTAGATAAATGTCTATTATTTTCATCTTTATGAAAAGCTTAAGTCATTATCTATAATTGGACCTCTTTCTATTAATAAATCTCTTAGGTTCACTACAGAAAAAAACACCTATAGCGGCGGTCGGAAACCGCTACTATAGGTGCCAAAACCGTTGCTATAGGCTATAGCAGTGGTTTTTTAGCGACAGTCTTGACCACCGCTATATCATCGTCGGCATAGCCCTATAGCCGCGGTTATAGAGACCGCTGGTGAATACGTCGGCTCTATAGAGGCGGTCACACAGCGGCGGTCCGACCGCCGCTATAGAGCCAACCGTGTTTGCGATTTTTCCGCAGACGTGCTGACCGCCGCTACAGATTGTAAGTCGGCTATAGGGTTATGGCGGCGGTTAACCCTATCCGTTGGTTTAGATATAACGGCGGTCAGTGACCGCCGCTATAGGTTTGTTTTTTTTTTTTGGTTATATTTTCCTGCCATACAAATTTTGTTATAGATTTTAATTGATTAATGCAAACAAAGAAAAGTGTAATAAAATAAAATAAAATATATTTCATTATAAGCATGTCTTACAAGTTTTGCATCAAACAAAAATAAGTGAAGGGCATTTTCTCAATAGACTAAAAACTAACAAGTCATGACATTTAAGTACAAATAACTATAAATTTAATCCTCTCCACCTTCAGCACCATCTGCTCCTGCACTTTCTGCGTCATCGGCATTGTCTGCTATTACAATATTGTAAAATTAACAAACAGTAATGACATGAACAAAGATAAAAGAGTTTAGTACATACTTAAAATTAAATTAATGGCAGTATTCATTTATGTTTGTATCTTACCAACACTCGTTTTCCGACTTGCATGAGATGATCTATGAATTGCTGGTGAAACTGATTGTTATTGGCAACATCTTGGTATTGACGTTGCTCCTACAACAGTTAAACAAACATTAATTAACTACGAAATATACATAAATAGAATCAATAGTAATACTTGAGGATAAGTAAATAAAACTTTTACCCAAGCTTGTGCCATCATTTGTATTGTAGATTTAAGCGATGCTACTTCAGACTCCAACATCTGAACTCTATTTTCCATAAATACCGCTCTCTCGTTACTAGAGGATGTAGGCTGACTGGATCTTACGTTGGTGTTGGCAGGATGAGATGAAGGAGTTGGTCCTAATCCAACGCCGCGAATGCGACCATGTCGTTCTGGACCAATCACTTGTGCATATCGGTCAGATGGTGACCAACCGATGCTGCCATCCACTCTAAATTCGTTGGCAGTTTGTGAACTTCCTGAATCGTTTAGTCCAATCTCCTCCATTCGCCTCTGAGAGAATACAACGTACAATTAAATTTTAAATTAATATTCGCACATTGAAATCAAAATTGATGTAATAATGACATACTATTTTCTCTGCTACGTCCGGATTTATTGGAGATCCGTCAGAACGCATATGGACAGCTTTATATAAATCCGCTCGATTGATTGGAACTTGTTTCTCTTTTTCCTGCATCACAAACACGAATTCGTGATGAAATTGTAAATTACAAATAATAATGGCAATGATAAGTACTACATACCAATTCGTGAGCATAACGTGCGAAGCTCTTTGATCCTGCAGTGTGGACCGTCGTTTGGAGCGATCTATTTTGTTTTCCGGCATGACTTCGATGCTACATTAACATCAAGACAGTTAAAATTAATAAGAAGTTATATTCATAAAAATTATAATACAAATAAATAAATGTCATACCCGTCCTGCATCAGAATACCAAAAATCGACTAATTTGCAAAATTGCTCCAAATTAACGTCTGTAGGAGCATTATTTTTCACATACTGAGGCGTAAAGGCCTCATCAAAAAATTTCTGCTTTAAACTACACTTGTAGTTCCTCCATTTCTCTCCTAAATCTTTGAGGAACCAGCTCTTGACAATATCCCCCAATGGAGGCTCGGGGATTGTAAAACAATGTTAGGTTCAATGTCAAAATATTACCTCCAACAGTTCAGTGAATTTGCAATGGCTGCCCATTGCCATTGAATTGTACTGGAATCAATTCGTCTTCCTTCAGATTCCAGATCATCCGCGTGCCGCCACGTTGGACTTCAATATCACACAGCATGTGAAACTAAATTGAGTAACATATTAAACTTAGATTATCTCTATTGTGGTTATGAACATAAATTATTATCGTTCAAAGATTGATCATAGTCGATGGCATCGTAGCCTGTTCTGAAGGATGCGCAGGTGGCTGTGACGGCGTTGCTTCTTGTGATGCCGTTGCTTCTTGCGATGGTGGCACAGGTGGCTGTGATGAAGAAGATATAGTCCTGAATCTTTTTCTCGTCATTGTACCTATACAATATTTAAACATGCATAAAAGTGATTTCAATGTAAAATTCAACAATACAAAACACATTTCCTTAAACAAAACGTCAATAAAACGGATATATCGTAAATCTGAGCATGTAAAAAAAAATATTTCATGCACAAAAACAGAGAGATATTTGACATACCATAGGAAATTCCTGAGGTATATCTAGTATTGTTCCTTCCACCTCATTTCTAAACCACGTCAAATCATCGTGTACATTCTCGAGGATTTGCTCAACGTTGAAATTGTAAGGTTCATTTTCACAGTAGTCATCTATGTCGTCATCATTACCAGCATCAAACACATCTCTTGGTTTGGTCTTGACAACTACTTCCCAATTTAGATGTCTTTCATCAGATACATAGTATACTTGAGATGCTTGTGGTGCCAAAATGAATGGATCATCGCTTAATCGATCTCAGTATGCACTAAACGCGAAAAATTAACAAGTTCGAATCCAAACTCATCAACTTTATATCCCTACCAATAGCTGTGTCAACCCAATCACATTTGAATAGTACAAAACATTCTTCATCAAAATAGTTTAACTCAATGATACTTATAATTCGCCCGTAATATATGGTGCCCCCTTCAACAGTCACACATACTCCACTATTTTGAGTTGTTCTGCCTATTTCATTGTCTTTTGTACGAAATTTCACACCATTATGTACATATCGGCTAAATGATCTAGCTTCGGGGTTTGGACCTTTAGCAAGCCATCGAACTCTATTTGGAAGTTGATGCTTCATCGTCTCGTCCATATTTTGTACCTATTTTCCTCGAACAACAACTCAAGATTAAAACTAATTGTAAGTTTGAAAGTAATCAACCAATGTAAAACATTTTAAACATAACACATACATAGTTTTG